>RPFO01001275.1:0-152909 GCA_009746045.1 Mesostigma viride
CTGATATTGTAAGCATCCACCCTTCCAGTAGGGTTGGAGCCAGACGGCGTACTTGAGAAAACATTAATGGCATTTCATTCCTTGATGGTTAGCAATCAGCAGGAGATCTTTTTCAGCTATGTGGCGATTACCCATTTTCTTCAACGAACTCCAAAATCTAGCTGAGCAAAGATGGCTGAACTGTTCTAGGCATCCACCCTTCCCAGGGGGGTTGTAGCCAACGGCCGTTACTTGAAAACATTATCATGTGCATTTCATTCCTTTGAGTGGGTTGGCAATCAGCCAGATGTATCTTTCATTCAGCTTATGGTGGCTAACCATTTTTCTCCAAGAAAGGCCTCCAAAAATCTAGCTGAGCATAAAGATGTGGTTGAATGGTTCGTAAGGCATCCACCCTTCCCAGAGGGGTTGTGAGCCAACGGCCGTTGGACTTGAAAAACATTATCATGTGCATTTCATTCCTTTGAGTGGGTTGGCAATCAGCCAGGATGTATCTTTCATTCAGCTTTGTGGTGGCTATTACCATTTTTATTCCAAGAAAGGCCTCCAAAAATCTAGCTGAGCATAAAGATGTGGTTGAATGGTTCGTAAGGCATCCACCCTTCCCACAGGGGGGTTGTGAGCAACGGCCGTTGGAATTGGAAAACAATAAAATGTGCATTTCATTCGTTTCATTTGGTGGCAATAATGCAGGATGTGTCTTTCATGCAGCTTTGATTGTTATTACCATGTGCCTTCAAAGAAAGGCCTCCAAAAATCTAGCTGAGCATAAAGATGTGGTTGAATGGTTCGTAAGGCATCCACCCTTCCCACAGGGGGTTGTGAGCCAACGGCCGTTGGACTTGAAAAACATTACCATGTGCATTTCATTCGTTTAATTGGTGGCAATAAGGCAGGATGTGTCTTTTATGCAGCTTAGTGGTGGCTATTTACCATTTTTCTCCTAGAAAGGCCTCCAAAAAATCTAGCTGAGCATAAAGATGGGGCTTGACTGGTTCGTAAGGCATCCACCCTTCCCACAGGGGGGTTGTGAGCCAACGGCCGTTGGAATTGGAAAAACATTATCATGTGCATTTCATTCTTTTCATTTGGTGGCAGTAAGGCAGGATGTGTCTTTCATGCAGCTTAGTGATGGTTATTACCATGTGCCTTCCAAGAAAGGCCTCCAAAAATCTAGCTGAGCATAAAGATGTGGTTGGATGGTTCGTAAGGCATCCACCCTTCCCACAGGGGGGTTGTGAGCCAACGGCCGTTAGACTTGAAAAACATTACCATGTGCATTTCATTCTTTCATTTGGTGGCAGTAAGGCAGGATGTGTCTTTTATGCAGCTTAGTGATGGTTATTACCATGTGCCTTCCAAGAAAGGCCTCCAAAAATCTAGCTGAGCATAAAGATGTGGTTGAATGGTTCGTAAGGCATCCACCCTTCCACAGGGGGGTTGTGAGCCAACGGCCGTTAGACTTGAAAAACATTACTTACGTATTACGCACGTGCCAATTGGCGCAGGGGAGGGATGGCGGAGACGGGCGAGCTGGAATCTTCGACCCGCGCTGCGATTGCCTGCGTGGCAGCAAACGTACTTAACCGGGCTCGCGAGATCCACGGATGGGTACGGCAGCACGAGAAGCGCCTGGGTCGCCAGTTTGCGGTTTTGGTCGTGTATGACTCGTTCGCCTCAGTAGGACGACAGATTAATCTCCAGTTGCTGGACATGTACTTCGCCTTGGCTGGCGGATTCTACAAGCCCACGCCGGCGGATCGGGTTCCACTCAATCGAGACGTCGAGTTTCGACTTTTGGTGTCGTATGTCGGAAAGGTTGGGTGGGACCAGTGGGAGAAAGACCAGTGGGGGAAATTTCCAGACGCGAGTGAGGCGCAGCCGAGATTGACCGTATCGGCGAGAGTAGAGGGGGGGGGTTTGAAGGTTTCCATTTTACATTCGGGAATTCCGAGTCCGTGAAATTGACGTTTTCACGGATGATCGTTCTCCCGGGGGTGGGAGGGCCGATGCTGGGCTCGCTTCCAAAGTGTTGCTCGAATCAGGCGTGCTCTGTGATGGAGGGTGTCCACCGCAAGTGCGGGGGTTGTCGAGACGTCCGGTATTGTGCTGCCGAATGCCAGCGTGCGGACTGGGAGGAACACAAGAAGTGGTGTAACAAGTATCGTGAGGCGAGAAAGTCTCTCAGCACTATGCACGGCGACGTTACAGACAGCTGGTCTGGTGTCAATTTGGCCGGACTTGTAATTCGGATGGGGGGTGAAGTGCATTTCAAGTTCAAAGGTGAAATGTTCAAGGTTTTTTGAGGGGACTAAATCGTACCCCAGGGCGATTTGTGAGGCGATGTCCGCGCTGGGGGAACAGTACCCCTGTTCGACTGCGTGAGGGGAATGGATTCTGCGACTGAAGAAATTTTGGGTGTGATTTTCTTGCGCCAACGGCCGTTGGAACTTGCAAATTAGGGTTTGATTTTCTTTGCAACCGGAAGTAGGGTGTGGTTTGCCACGTGGCACCATGGATGTAATTAATAAATGCATAATAAAACATTTTTCGTGCGCCAACGGCCGTTGGAGACTGAAAACTAGTGTGTGATTTGTGCGCGTAATAAATCTTAAAATTCTTGTTGTTTTTTCAAGCCAACGGCCGTTGACGGTGAGAAATGTATATCAAACGGTGTCGGTGGGTTGCAGATGACGTTCTACAGGACGGAGGGGGGCGAGTGGATCAACTTGGAAGACAGGCTTCTGGGAGTGGTTAAGAGCGCGCTCAGGCTTCTGCCGGACATTAAGCTGGATTTTAAGCCCAAGGAGGGTGAAAGGTCTCTTTTGAAACCGGATGTCGCGAAGGCCGCGGCTCTTGTTTTCAATATCGAGGGTCGGGGACTCCCAAACCCGACCGTAGAGCCATTTGAGGAGGTGCTTGTGAGGTGTGGTGCTATAAGGCCCTATGATCCATCAATACCCAGCCCAATTTGTTTTCAGTCGATCGATGCTGATGGTAATGAAAGTTGGATACAGATGACGCGGCCATATGATAGGGGAGAAGGGTTTAAGGGTTTAGGGGAGGTGGGACGGTTCGAATGGGTCATCTTGAAGGACGGCAAGTACTTCAAGCATCACACTGACCTGATCATCGACCGGCTGTTCGTGTCTGCTGGAGATTGCATGTTCTGGTTGAGGGAATACGTGCATGAGTGGGGACCCGACGGTGTTGACGAGTTTGAGAAAGCGGTTCGTGAGGTGATGTCCGCGCTGGGGCAGGAGTACAAGTTCGAGTGCGTGACTGACGCGAATCGATTATGCGACTGAAGTGTTGGGTGTGATTTTCTTTGCGCCAACGGCCGTTGGAACCTGCAAATTAGGGTTTGATTTTCTTTGCGCCAACGGCCGTTGGCAGCTGGAAAGTTGGGTGTGATTCGCCACGTGGCACTATGGATGTAATCAATAAATGCATAATAAAAATTTTTTTCGTGCATTTTTCGTGCGCCAACGGCCGTTGGAGGCTGGAAAATGGTGTGATTTTCGTGCGAGTAATAAATCATTCTTGTTGTTTCAAGCCAACGGCCGTTGACGGTGAGAAATGTGTATCAAACGGTGTTGGTGGTCGCAGATGGCGGTCAAATGCACGGTTGCGTGGTGCCAGGAAGCGAGAGCAGGAGGGGATGACTTGTGCGTGCGTCATGTCAGCGTGCGAACGGGAATGGCAGGGAGGGTGAAGGATTTGTTTGCAAAAAAGGGGGGTGTATCGCCCGGGATTGCCAGCTTCCATTCGGGACGGATTGCATGCCTTTTTGTGATGGACACGCCAAGTTGTCAGGGGAGATGCAAGAGGTGATCAAAGGAGGCTTGTTGTTTGTGCATGGCGAGTCCAGTGCTGGTGAAGGACCTCTTGTCCTGAGTTTTGAGGTGGACAGTGCTGGAAGTCTGGAAAGAATGGCGGTCAGGTCGCGGGAATGGATGTTGAATCACCCTGACTTTGACTCGTATGCCTACTGCCAAGGTTTCGGGGACGCCGTTTTTACATGGATGCTGTGCTCGGAGGATGACGTGCATGCGATTGTTTCGCATGACGACTTGGATATCGCAGGCGCCATGGGCGCAGACCTGTTGTTGTATTTCATGATTGGATGGGGTTGCGGATTTTTGGAAGGTGATTGGTGGGTCCCGCACCTCGCAAGGCTTACTTTTGCGGTCGGCGAATTGCCTGTACCTGTTGAAGTCTCAAAAACTCGTGTGGAGATGGCTGCCGTTCTGGCATCGGGGGTTAAGCGCCAAGCCCGATTTGCCATGACCGTTGTTGCTGATGCTGAGGGGGAGGAAATTGAAAAGGTCGTGGAAAGGGTCGTCCTGGCCTCTGCTTTGGTGGAGAGAGCAAGGAATGCATGCGACTAGGTGTTTTTGGTCGCCAACGGCCGTTGGACTTGCAAAATGTCCTGTGAGCTGAGTCCGTTTCTTAACTTGCCATGGACGTCGGTTGTGCAGGGGCAGGGTGTAGGATGGAGTGCGGAAAAGAAGGAAAGGAAGGGGGGGAGACTACAAAGGAAAACCTGATAGAGATTGTGGAGGCCGAACTGGAAGACCTGCCCGATCTGGTTCTCGAAGAGGACGGGCAATTGCACGCTGAACGTCTTGATGGCGTGGGCATGATGATGTCGGAGGTTGATGGGTATGGTGGAATTGCTAAAGGTGTATTGCGTAAATTGAGGCGTGAGGAGGATGTGGGGACTCCGGCTCATGTTTTGGTCAGTTTTATGAACGACAATTGGGGTCGAATGCAACCCACTAAAGATGGGGAGGATGTTGACTAGAATGTGATTTTAGGATGAATGTAAATTTATTTAATAAAGAAGAATCATTTGGAAAAAATCGCCTGATGGTGTCAAGTTTTGTGCGTCTAAGGCCAACGGCCGTTGGGATGTGTGGAATTTAACAGGGCCAACGGCCGTTGACCCTGCTGAATGCGTGCGTTTGCGGGTGGTGTAAAAAATATCGATGTGCACAGATGGACCCCATTCGATGCGAACATCCGGATTGTCAATGGGAAGGAATGCCGACGGACAGCGAGTGGTTCTGTCCCAAGCATTCTGACGTATGGGGGGCGTTGTTTGCCGAAATCGAGAGCGGGCTGATGACGATTGACCGTCACATCGTGACGAAAAAGTGGAAGCCTTGGCCCAACAACATGGTTTTGGTCTTGTACTATGTTGACAAGAAGCCTCGATTCATGCTGCGTGATGCAGAGTGGGTGATAGAGGAGGTGGGACAGATGCGACCTGGAGAGGGGATAGGCGGAGAGGACAAGCCGCCAAGGCATGTGTGGGCTTACATGGGAGACCATCCCGACTGTCCAACGGCCAAAGTGTGGCATGATATGGGAAGGGACCTGGCCACGGAGTCCGCGTATGAGTGCGCGCGACTCGTGACAGCGCTCTTGAAGGGGGAGGTGAAAGACCTGATGCGCAAGGGGGGGTTGGTAGAGCAGATTAGACAGCAGATTAGACGTGTGTGTGATTTTGATGAGGAGATTGATGAGAAGCCGGCAAAGAGGGGCAGGATGGACAGAATTGCTCAGTAAGAAAGAGAGGGAGAAAATATGATTTGATTAATCTGATGCGTGTAATTGAAACTAATTTATTTTGTCTCATAAAACTTCTTTGAACGGACCTTCTTTGAACCAACAATTATTGCACAAAAAGACTAGATTGAGAATTGTGTGAGAAAGACGCCAGAGGGGGTTCTGACGGTGCTCATTGCCCCTGTTATACAATGGCTGCTGTATGGGACTCATGGCAATTGCGCAGATGGCAACGAAATGCAAAATCTGTACGGAGCCCGTAAGGGTCGAGGGACTGTGCGCGGAACATTACAAGTTCCTACAAGCGCACGACCTCGAGTACCAACATGCCAAGGATCCATACGGGGGGTGTGGATTTCTTAGATGTGATAGACCACTGGAGGGATTGGATGTGTATTGCAAGACACATCTACCTTTTGCCGAGAAGTTGGAGGACGTGTGCGCTCGTGGGATCGCATACGTAGCAAGTTTGCAGATGTTGATGGGGAAGACCGGAATGACACGCTCGGTCCTCCACTTCACGGCAACGCACACTGGGGAACGGAAAGTTGAGCTGGTGCGCCTCGACAGGCAGGGACTCGAGATTTTGGCAGAGGGGGACAGCGCGTACGGGTTTGCTCATGGGCTTAACGTTACCATGGGGGATTCCTTGCAGGGTGTGGCGCGTGAATGCGCGTACACCTTGATGACGAATAATGGATTTGTGGAAGCACAAAGACTGCACAAGGATATTTTGGAGGCTCTTCTTGCCGCAGAGCCGGTGGGACTGCCGAAGAGGCCTGAGGAGCGGGACCGTTTGATCAGGATGGTGGTGAAGGCGGATATAGATGCAGATGTGGAGGCCGCAAAGGCGAAGGCAGAGGAAGCGCGTCGTGCAAAGGAGGAATCGGATCAAGAACTGTTGGAGAAGATGCAGAGCTCCAACAAAATTTTGCATCGTTTGGGGATGGCGGACGTCGCTTATGAATGCGAGTCCGGGAAGGGGAAGAAACAAAAGAGGAAAAGATAATAATGGGAATGGTCGCCCACTGTTCTTGTCACAGAAATGCTTTTGTTAATGCTGGCGAACTTGGGACGGTCGTCCGTATTTCAACATTTCCTTGCCTTTAAAATTGATTGATGGGTAAATAATAATACTGAGCAAGCCTTCCATTTTATGTGTCTGTCGTCATACAATTTCGTTATTGTTTCAACCCTTGCAACGAGGTTTTTCTTGTCCCATGCATGCAAGTCTCAACCTTGGTGTCATGGAACTGCTTGTCTTTGCATATTACAACCCATTAATGCTCGGTTTGCATCATCATGTTCCACCAAGGGAATAAATGAAGTAGCTATTGAAGCTTGCGTTAGAGAAATCCCCAAATAATCGACTTCTTCTGCTTTACTACTAAATTCTGGTTTATATCGCACAGGAACATAATTATTTTCAACACTAGAGTAACAAGAAAGTAATAAATATTCTGGGGCGAATTTAAATTGATCTTGTTGATCTGGAGGTATAAAAATAGGTATTTCACTTTTAATTACTTGATTTTTTTGTAATGTATAAAAAGGACAGGAAAACATATTCATTTACTTTACTATGCGTAGCTAAAGATCCAATTAAACCGGTATTAGGCCCTTCTGGCGTTTGTATAGGACCATAATGACTAGGTATGTATATCATGTAACGTGCGTGTTTGCAAGTTGGCCGTTGACACTCTACGACGGAGCCAATTTTCGGAAGAACCTGCCTCATTTATGAATGCATCGACTGTGTGCATAAATTGTGATCATTGAATTGAACAAAAAAATTCTCTTATTGCCCCAATCATGGCTATTCTCTTAATGCCCTATCATGGCTATTTGTTTGTGTATGTTTTGCCCATGTTATTACATTAATGGCATGATGTTGTGGATTGCTCTATCTATGATGGTTGTTCGTTTGTGTATGCTTTGCCCATGTTGTTACAGTAATGGCATGATGTTGTGGATTGCTAGCTCAATCTATGATGGTTGTTCGTTTGTGTATGCTTTGCCCATGTTGTTACAGTAATGGCATAATGTTGTGGATTGCTAGCTCAATCTATGATGGTTGTTCGTTTGTGTATGCTTTGCCCATGTTGTTACAGTAATGGCATGATTTTCTGGATTGCTCAACCTATGAGGGTTGTTCGTTTGTGTATGTTTTGCGCGCAGATCACAATGGATTGCACCATCTGCCGCAACAAGCGAAGCCCCCTTACTGGTTCCAAGATCTTATCCTACTCGATGCCAAGCAGGCTGGCGAAGGGTATCCCAGTACGTACTTTGAAACTTGATGCCGCAAAACAACTACAACTTCGTTTTAACCCTTTAGCCGTTTTGAGTGATATTTACAGCGGACATTACATTTTTGTTGCTACGGGATGAGAATTGAGCTTTGTAATGCTAGCAGGTGTCACCAACCAAACTGTCCGCTATTTGTAGTGGGCATTTATTGTTAGAGCTTGCAGCTGGGTCCCTGCTCCTCCACATGCAACCTTGGTGTTCATGAGCCCTTTACTAGCTTCCTTTATGTCAGGGGGTGCTATATTCATGAGCCCTTTACTAGCTTCCTTTATGTCAGGGGGTGCTATATTTGGCACCCATAGGACATTGCAATATGACCAATGACATGACCCCCAAGGTGGTGAATATATGTGTGTGCTTGTGTCCTATAATGGACCATAACTAACTATTAGGTTGGTTTGTGGACATTATCATGGAAAGTGACAATTGCCCGGTTTTTATAGCGGGCAGTTGGACACGGTTTTAAGGGTTGACCTATAGCTTTGTCAGATGTGTGTGCTGCACCGCACCGCTTGCTAACATATTCGGCGGATTTCTTCTTTGTCGTCTGCGTGTCACAGCGTGCTTGTACGCACAACCACCCGCGTTCCCCTCCGCCGGCGCCCCCGCCGCCGGCGCCCCCGCCGCCGGGCTCTCCGCCGCCACCGGTGTTGCCCCTCCCGCCGCCGCCCTTCCGCGCCGTCGGAAGCTGCAGCGGCAGCACAGCAAATGCCCCCTCCCCCCGCACCATCGTCGGGGCAAGAGGCGCGCGGCGTTCATGCAGCAAAGGCGGCGAAGGAGCGGAGGAAATCGGCGGCTTCTGGGTCATCGGGTTCCGATGCCGCGACGGCAGCAACTGGAAAAGCAACCCACCCCACACTGCCAGCTGTCCGGGTAGGTGTTACGCACAAGGATGTGATTTTCTTGCGCCATCCTTGTCCTTGTCCTTGTCCTTGTCCTTGTCCTTGTCCTTGTCCTTGTCCTTGTCCTTGTCCTTGTCCTCGTCCTTGTCCTCGTCCTTGTCCTCGTCCTTGTCCTTGTCCTTGTCCTTGTCCTTGTCCTTGTCCTTGTCCTTGTCCTTGTCCTTGTCCTTGTCCTTGTCCTTGTCCTTGTGCCAGCACCTTGTCCTTGTCCTTGTCCTTGTCCTTGTCCTTGTCCTTGTCCTTGTCCTTGTCCTTGTCCTTGTCCTTGTCCTTGTCCTTGTCCTTGTCCTTGTCCTTGTCCTTGTCCTTGTCCTTGTCCTTGTCCTTGTCCTTGTCCTTGTCCTTGTCCTTGTCCTTGTCCTTGTCCTTGTCCTTGTCCTTGTCCTTGTCCTTGTCCTTGTCCTTGTCCTTGTCCTTGTCCTTGTCCTTGTGCCAGCACGTTGTCCTTGTCCTCGTCCTTGTCCTTGTCCTTGTCCTTGTCCTTGTCCTTGTCCTTGTCCTTGTCCTTGTCCTTGTCCTTGTCCTTGTCCTTGTCCTTGTCCTTGTCCTTGTCCTTGTCCTTGTCCTTGTCCTTGTCCTTGTCCTTGTCCTTGTCCTTGTCCTTGTGCCAGCCTTGTCCTTGTCCTTGTCCTTGTCCTTGTCCTTGTCCTTGTCCTTGTCCTTGTCCTTGTCCTTGTCCTTGTCCTTGTCCTTGTCCTTGTCCTTGTCCTTGTCCTTGTCCTTGTCCTTGTCCTTGTCCTTGTCCTTGTCCTTGTCCTTGTCCTTGTCCTTGTCCTTGTCCTTGTCCTTGTCCTTGTCCTTGTCCTTGTCCTTGTCCTTGTCCTTGTCCTTGTCCTTGTCCTTGTCCTTGTCCTTGTCCTTGTCCTTGTCCTTGTCCTTGTCCTTGTCCTTGTCCTTGTCCTTGTCCTTGTCCTTGTCCTTGTCCTTGTCCTTGTCCTTGTCCTTGTCCTTGTCCTTGTCCTTGTCCTTGTCCTTGTCCTTGTCCTTGTCCTTGTCCTTGTCCTTGTCCTTGTCCTTGTCCTTGTCCTTGTCCTTGTCCTTGTCCTTGTCCTTGTCCTTGTCCTTGTGCCAGCACTTGTCCTTGTCCTTTCCTTGTCCTTGTCCTTGTCCTTGTCCTTGTCCTTGTCCTTGTCCTTGTCCTTGTCCTTGTCCTTGTCCTTGTCCTTGTCCTTGTCCTTGTCCTTGTCCTTGTGTTGTCCTTGTCCTTGTCCTTGTCCTTGTCCTTGTCCTTGTCCTTGTCCTTGTCCTTGTCCTTGTCCCTTGTCCTTGTCCTTGTCCTTGTCCTTGTCCTTGTCCTTGTCCTTGTCCTTGTCCTTGTCCTTGTCCTTGTCCTTGTGCCCTTGTCCTTGTCCTTTCCTTGTCCTTGTGCCCCGTTGTCCTTGTCCTTGTCCTTGTCCTTGTCCTTGTCCTTGTCCTTGTCCTTGTCCTTGTCCTTGTCCTTGTCCTTGTCCTTGTCCTTGTCCTTGTCCTTGTCCTTGTCCTTGTGTCCTTGTCCTTGTCCTTGTCCTTGTCCTTGTCCTTGTCCTTGTCCTTGTCCTTGTCCTTGTCCTTGTCCTTGTCCTTGTCCTTGTCCTTGTCCTTGTCCTTGTCCTTGTCCTTGTCCTTGTCCTTGTCCAGCACTTGTCCTTGTCCTTGTCCTTGTCCTTGTCCTTGTCCTTGTCCTTGTCCTTGTCCTTGTCCTTGTCCTTGTCCTTGTCCTTGTCCTTGTCCTTGTCCTTGTCCTTGTCCTTGTCCTTGTCCTTGTCCTTGTCCTTGTCCTTGTCCTTGTCCTTGTCCTTGTCCTTGTCCTTGTCCAGCACTTGTCCTTGTCCTTGTCCTTGTCCTTGTCCTTGTCCTTGTCCTTGTCCTTGTCCTTGTCCTTGTCCTTGTCCTTGTCCTTGTCCTTGTCCTTGTCCTTGTCCTTGTCCTTGTCCTTGTCCTTGTCCTTGTCCTTGTCCTTGTCCTTTCCTTGTCCTTGTCCTTGTCCTTGTCCTTGTCCTTGTCCTTGTCCTTGTCCTTGTCCTTGTCCTTGTCCTTGTCCTTGTCCTTGTCCTTGTCCTTGTCCTTGTCCTTGTCCTTGTCCTTGTCCTTGTCCTTGTCCTTGTCCTTGTCCTTGTCCTTGTCCTTGTCCTTGTCCTTGTCCTTGTCCTTGTCCTTGTCCTTGTCCTTGTCCTTGTCCTTGTCCTTGTCCTTGTCCTTGTCCTTGTCCTTGTCCTTGTCCTTGTCCTTGTCCTTGTCCTTGTCCTTGTCCTTGTCCTTGTCCTTGTCCTTGTCCTTGTCCAGCCTTGTCCTTGTCCTTGTCCTTGTCCTTGTCCTTGTCCTTGTCCTTGTCCTTGTCCTTGTCCTTGTCCTTGTCCTTGTCCTTGTCCTTGTCCTTGTCCTTGTCCTTGTCCTTGTCCTTGTCCTTGTCCTTGTCCTTGTCCTTGTCCTTGTCCTTGTCCTTGTCCTTGTCCTTGTCCTTGTCCTTGTCGTCCTTGTCCTTGTCCTTGTCCTTGTCCTTGTCCTTGTCCTTGTCCTTGTCCTTGTCCTTGTCCTTGTCCTTGTCCTTGTCCAGCCTTGTCCTTGTCCTTGTCCTTGTCCTTGTCCGCCCTTGTCCTTGTCCTTGTCCTTGTCCTTGTCCTTGTCCTTGTCCTTGTCCTTGTCCTTGTCCTTGTCCTTGTCCTTGTCCTTGTCCTTGTCCTTGTCCTTGTCCTTGTCCTTGTCCTTGTCCTTGTCCTTGTCCTTGTCCTTGTCCTTGTCCTTGTCCTTGTCCTTGTCCTTGTCCTTGTCCTTGTCCTTGTCCTTGTCCTTGTCCTTGTCCTTGTCCAGCACCTTGTCCTTGTCCTTGTCCTTGTCCTTGTCCTTGTCCTTGTCCTTGTCCTTGTCCTTGTCCTTGTCCTTGTCCTTGTCCTTGTCCTTGTCCTTGTCCTTGTCCTTGTCCTTGTCCTTGTCCTTGTCCTTGTCCTTGTCCTTGTCCTTGTCCTTGTCCTTGTCCTTGTCCTTGTCCTTGTCCTTGTCCTTGTCCTTGTCCTTGTCCTTGTCCTTGTCCTTGTCCTTGTCCTTGTCCTTGTCCTTGTCCTTGTCCTTGTCCTTGTCCTTGTCCTTGTCCTTGTCCTTGTCCTTGTCCTTGTCCTTGTCCTTGTCCTTGTCCTTGTCCTTGTCCTTGTCCTTGTCCTTGTCCTTGTCCTTGTCCTTGTCCTTGTCCTTGTCCTTGTCCTTGTCCTTGTCCTTGTCCTTGTCCTTGTCCTTGTGCCAGCACCTTGTCCTTGTCCTTGTCCTTGTCCTTGTCCTTGTCCTTGTCCTTGTCCTTGTCCTTGTCCTTGTCCTTGTCCTTGTCCTTGTCCTTGTCCTTGTCCTTGTCCTTGTCCTTGTCCTTGTCCTTGTCCTTGTCCTTGTCCTTGTCCTTGTCCTTGTCCTTGTCCTTGTCCTTGTCCTTGTCCTTGTCCTTGTCCTTGTCCTTGTCCTTGTCCTTGTCCTTGTCCTTGTCCTTGTCCTTGTCCTTGTCCTTGTCCTTGTCCTTGTCCTTGTCCTTGTCCTTGTCCTTGTCCTTGTCCTTGTCCTTGTCCTTGTCCAGCCTTGTCCTTGTCCCCTTGTCCTTGTCCTTGTCCTTGTCCTTGTCCTTGTCCTTGTCCTTGTCCTTGTCCTTGTCCTTGTCCTTGTCCTTGTCCTTGTCCTTGTCCTTGTCCTTGTCCTTGTCCTTGTCCTTGTCCTTGTCCTTGTCCTTGTCCAGCCCTTGTCCTTGTCCAGCCCTTGTCCTTGTCCTTGTCCTTGTCCTTGTCCTTGTCCTTGTCCTTGTCCTTGTCCTTGTCCTTGTCCTTGTCCTTGTCCTTGTCCTTGTCCTTGTCCTTTGTCCTTGTCCTTGTCCTTGTCCTTGTCCTTGTCCTTGTCCTTGTCCTTGTCCTTGTCCTTGTCCTTGTCCTTGTCCTTGTCCTTGTCCTTGTCCTTGTCCTTGTCCTTGTCCTTGTCCTTGTCCTTGTCCTTGTCCTTGTCCTTGTCCAGCCTTGTCCTTGTCCTTGTCCTTGTCCTTGTCCTTGTCCTTGTCCTTGTCCTTGTCCTTGTCCTTGTCCTTGTCCTTGTCCTTGTCCTTGTCCTTGTCCTTGTCCTTGTGCCAGCACCTTGTCCTTGTGCCAGCACCTTGTCCTTGTCCTTGTCCTTGTCCTTGTCCTTGTCCTTGTCCTTGTCCTTGTCCTTGTCCTTGTCCTTGTCCTTGTCCTTGTCCTTGTCCTTGTCCTTGTCCTTGTCCTTGTCCTTGTCCTTGTCCTTGTCCTTGTCCTTGTCCTTGTCCTTGTCCTTGTCCTTGTCCTTGTCCTTGTCCTTGTCCTTGTCCTTGTCCTTGTCCTTGTCCTTGTCCTTGTCCTTGTCCTTGTCCTTGTCCTTGTCCTTGTCCTTGTCCTTGTCCTTGTCCTTGTCCTTGTCCTTGTCCTTGTCCTTGTCCTTGTCCTTGTCCTTGTCCTTGTCCTTGTCCTTGTCCTTGTCCTTGTCCTTGTCCTTGTCCTTGTCCTTGTCCTTGTCCTTGTCCTTGTCCTTGTCCTTGTCCTTGTCCTTGTCCTTGTCCTTGTCCTTGTCCTTGTCCTTGTCCTTGTCCTTGTCCTTGTCCTTGTCCTTGTCCTTGTCCTTGTCCTTGTCCTTGTCCTTGTCCTTGTCCTTGTCCTTGTCCTTGTCCTTGTCCTTGTCCTTGTCCTTGTCCTCGTCCTTGTCCTTGTCCTTGTCCTTGTCCTTGTCCTTGTCCTTGTCCTTGTCCTTGTCCTTGTCCTTGTCCTTGTCCTTTTCTTGCTTGATTTTCTTGCGCCAACGGCCGTTGCAATTTGGAAATTAGGGTGTTATTTTTTTTTTGCCCAACGGCCGTCGGAACCTTGAAATTAGGGTGTGATTTTCATGCGCCAACGGCCGTTGGAACCCGTAAATTAGGGTGTGATTTTCATGCGCCAACGGCCGTCGGAACCTTAAAATTAGGGTGTGATTTTCATGCGCCAACGGCCGTTGGAACCTGGAAATTAGGGTGTTATTTTTCTGTCGCCAACGGCCGTTGGAACCTGGAAATGAAGGTGTCATTTTTCTCGCGCCAACGGCCGTTGGAAACTGGAAATTAGGGTGTGATTTTCATGCGCCAACGGCCGTTGGAACCTGGAAAATAGGGTGTGATTTTTCTCGCGCCAACGGCCGTTGGAACCTGGAAAATAGGGTGTCATTTTTCTCGCGCCAACGGCCGTTGGAACCTGGAAATTAGGGTGTGATTTTTCTGTCGCCAACGGCCGTTGGAACCTGGAAATTAGGGTGTGATTTTCATGCGCCAACGGCCGTTGGAACCTGTAAATTAGGGTGTGATTTTCATGCGCCAACGGCCGTTGGAACCTGTAAATTAGGGTGTGATTTTCATGCGCCAACGGCCGTCGGAACCTTAAAATTAGGGTGTGATTTTCATGCGCCAACGGCCGTTGGAACCTGGAAATTAGGGTGTTATTTTTCTGTCGCCAACGGCCGTTGGAACCTGGAAATTAGGGTGTGATTTTCATGCGCCAACGGCCGTTGGAACCTGTAAATTAGGGTGTGATTTTCATGCGCCCACGGCCGTTGGAACCTGGAAATTAGGGTGTTATTTTTCTGTCGCCAACGGCCGTTGGAACATAGTACTGACCTTCCGGCTATCTGTATGTTTTTTGCATGTGATCAGGGGCGTCCGTCAAGGCAGAGAACGGACGAAGAGCGGAGGAAGTGGGCTTACAAGATTGAACATAACTGTTCGGAAAGGCATCTCACAACATTTTTTGAGGACTGGCGCCAACGAGCACCGGGCACCGACTTATGGTCGGTTATTGTGAAGACCTTTGAGAGGAAGGGGCTGCTGACGACACGTGCTGGAAATGCGAAGCCCAGCATTTTGGACTCCTGGGAGCCAGCGCCGTCCTCTCAAGTGCACGACAAGAATCTAACTGACACCATACAGGCGGCGTTTCATCTGCGGCAGAAGATACGCCTAGTTCCAGACGATGTCGACATCGTGGGGGGGTCCGCGATTGCGACTCAAGTACGGGCCCCCACGGAGAACTTGTGCCAACTCCCGGAACTCATGCGGCATCGGACGGTGACGGTGCGGAATTGTAGGGGGCTCGCGCCGTGGTTCGTGGGGGCCGGCACAAGTCTGACAAAAGCAAAATGTGCCGTGCCGATCTTCCGGTTTGCGTGGCAGGTGCTGGCAGACCGTGATCCAGGTCTCTACAATTTATGGGTGCAGAGGAGTGAAATGGTTCCTTACCACATTAAAATACTGACGGGGGACGACAGTGACCGTGCCGTGCAGAGGTTCGGATACTATCGTTCGCCAACGGCCGAGGAAGCCATGTCCATTCTCCGGACGGACTCCCTGAAGGACATGGCGGCCGCTTGCTCAGACGAGTTGATCACCATGGAGTTGGATCCGTCCGAGTGGTCAAATGAATCTGAGCGTCAGGCAGTAGTTGACCTGACGAATCCGCGCTGGGGAGCTTGAACATCTCGGACCATGCCGGCCTTAAGGGTAAATTTCCAGACCAGACGCCTTGCGTGTTTGTGCAGTTTGCCGTGCTGGACGGCAACCACTACACGCAGATGTTGAAGTCCGTGATTTTCGAGGGCTCTGACGAGCAAGTGAGTACCGCGATAGCTGGCGAGATTGCGGGTACACAAAAGGGCAAGTTCGTGGAGACAACCGACGAGGCGTTTGATTTGTGGAGGGGTTGGTGAGGGACGCGGACAAGTTCAAGTACACCAATCTGGACGTGCTCAAGGGCTGGGAGGTGGAGGGGGAAGCACTGATCCCGCCCATGAAGGACATGCGGACGCAAAAGGTAAATATAACGGATCGGGTGTGGGAACGTTTTAGGCACTAGATGTTATTTTTGTTCGCCAACGGCCGTTGGAAACTGGAAATTAGGGTGTGATTTTTCTTTCGCAAACGGCCGTTGGAACCTGGAAATTAGTGTGTGATTTTTCTTGCGCCAACGGCCGTTGGAACCTGGAAATTAGGGTGTGATTTTTCTTGCGCCAACGGCCGTTGGAACCTGGAAATTTGGTTGATATTTTTCTTGCGCCAACGGCCGTTGGAACCTGGAAATTCGGTCGACATTTTTCTTGCGCCAACGGCCGTTGGAGCCTGGAAATTAGGGTGTGATTTTTCTTGCGCCAACGGCCGTTGGAACCTGGAAAGTAGGGTGTGATTTTTCTTGCGCCAACGGCCATTGGAACCTGGAAATTAGTGTGTGATTTTTCTTGCGCCAACGGCCGTTGGAACCTGGAAATTAGGGTGTGATTTTTCTTGCGCCAACGGCCGTTGGAACCTGGAAATTAGGGTGTGATTTTTCTTGCGCCAACGGCCGTTGGAACCTGGAAATTAGGGTGTGATTTTTGTTCGGGAACGGCCGATCTTCCAAAGTGTAAGGACAAAATGTCAGGTCGTGTGTTGTATGACCGTTTTTTGTCTCAAACACTGTGATTCACATTTCATGCATGCAGGGGAGAGAGGCGCATCGGAGGGTTGCCCTGATCGGAGGGGGGCTGAATGCAGAAGACGAGGCCGTTTCCAAAAAGTCGAGGGGGACGGCGCTGCTGGAAGTGCACAACTATTTCAAGACGCACATGGAGGAATCCTGGGATAAGCCGGAGGTGCCCCTTCAGGACCAGAAAGAAATATGGAATTTGATTCATGGGGTTTCAAGCAGCACTGAGAAGGCAAGGAAGGACGGGGAGGGGGAGGAGGGTGGTGAGGAGCGGGTTGGAGGGCGATTGAACGAGGGTGGTTTGTCCGAATCGGAGAAAACCCAAGTCTACGACTTCATCTCGGCTGTGAAGGATGAAACGGTCGCTCCGAACGACGACAGTAGATGTGGAATGCCGATTGAGGACAAGCTGGCCAAGGAGCTTGCAGAGTTTCTGGACATCGTGGCAGCGGACAAGCTGGACGGGGAGGGAAGGGTGATGAGGAAGGGGGGGGGATCAAACAGGAAGGGTGGAGGAGTCTAGCCCGCTTTCGATTCTGGCCGTCTATCATGGCAACCGTGAAGGCCAAACACGTTCCTCCTCAGTGCTTGTATGACCTGACATACATGGCCAAGATCTTCTGCGAGGTGATTGTCCAGCTTTTCATGATCTACAACCGCGATTTGGGGAAATACCCCGAACCACGCGACCTCGGCTGGTTGCCGATGCAGCCTTCGGAAGCCGACAGCGCCCTTCAGAGGGTGGCCGATACGGTCGCTGTAGCTGCCAAGAGACTAAGGGCGGTTATCAGGCCAACGGGGAGGGACGATTCCACCTTCCCACTTGCACTGCTGGAGAGGACGGATTTTTGGACGACCCACAAGGAGGAAACGAAATGGTGGGTCCTGATTGCGCCCGAACCCCCAACCGAACAGGCTGTGGTGCCCCAACCCGTACAGCCTGTGGCGGGGGCTGTGGTGGTGACGGGGGCTGTGCCGGAGGAAGGCCAAGCCGAACATGCGGAGGCAGAGGACGTCCAGTCGGGTCGCCAAAAAAAGGTGGGGGAGAAGCGGGAACCCCCGCGGAAGTTTGGGTCGGAGGAGCTGGCATCCGAAATCGAGCAGCAGGGCCCGTGGATTTCTAAGAAAGTTTACGGGTCTGACGGGGAAACGACCTGTGAGTTCATGATGAAGACTTTCGCGTGGGAGAAAAGCGATGGGCCGACACGGTTGGCTCAAGTGGTACTTAATGCAATGGAGGGGTTCGAATTTGTTGTGAAGAGGAAGGGGGGGTGAACCAGCCGGATATCAAGAATGGGATATGGCTGCTGAATTTGGAACACCACGCGAAGCTGTGGAATGATGAGGAATTGTTGAAGGGTCGAACGGGTGGGTGGGTGGAGAAAAGGGACTGGAAGGCGGCGAAGGATTGTGGAGATTTCAATGGTGTGAAGGACGACTGGTCGTCGTACCTAGGCGATTTCACGGGATTCTTCAACCCACCCGTGATCTTCATTGGGTCAAAGGAGCAGGTGGATGGGTTTAAGGTCCTTCTGAAGGTACTTGGGAAGCGGCCTGAGGGGGAGGATATTTCCAATCCCAACGGCCGTTCGGGCAAGGAAATTGCGGGTGCAGCCCAGAAGCGTCCGCTGGAGACGGCAGGCGCTGGCACCAAAAAGAAACGCCGGAAGCGCGCCGCCTCGGAGACCCCCGCGGCCGAAGACGTCTCAATGGGGGATGATGAGGATGTCGGGTCACATGGGGGTGATGATGGGGAGGAGGTTGGTGATGATGGTGCCGGCGATGATGAGGGGGACGGGAATGAGGGTGGTGATAAGGGGGGCGGGTCGAAGGACGGAGAGGGGGGGGTTCGAAGGGCGGAGAGGGGGGCGGGTCGAAGGGCGGAGAGGGGGGGGGTCGAAGGACGGAGAGGGGGGCGGGTCGAAGGGCGGAGAGGGGGGGGGTCGAAGGGCGGAGAGGGGGGGGGTCGAAGGACGGAGAGGGGGCGGGTCGAAGGGCGGAGAGGGGAGGGGGTCGAAGGATGGAGAGGGGGGCGGAGAGAAGGGCGGAGAGGGGAGGGGGTCGAAGGGCGGAGAGGGGGGCGGGTCGAAGGGCGGAGAGGGGGGCGGGTCAAAGGGTGGAGAGGGGGGCGGGTCAAAGGGCGGAGAGGGGGGCGGGTCCAAGGGCGGAGAGGGGGGGGAGAGAAGGGTGGAGAGGGGGGCGGGTCAAAGGGCGGAGAGGGGGGCGGGTCGAAGGGCGGAGAGGGGGGCGGGTCGACCGGCGCATCGGGGGAAGGGGGGAAGGAGGGGGGGGAGGGGAGGGAGGCTCGAGGGGGAATTCGGGGGCGTCGGGGGGGGGATGTTGGGGCGTGCCGTCGACTACTGCAAAAAGCTCCTTTCGCCTGGCGGGCACGTTCGATCAAGAGCAACGGCTAGTCATCTGTCAAAGGGTAAGTTAATCTGAGTGAATATGGTCGGTTAAATTATGATGTTTGCATATTCCCAAGTTTGATTTGCGATTGTAATGATAACTAATTGCGCCGCTCGTCATTGCTTGTCCCACACACAGGTGACGAGTCTGAAGAGGAGCCGCCAAAGGATGACGCGCATGGCGGCCCACCCAAAGGGTTTGAGGAAGATTCGGAAGAATCGGAAGAATCGGAACCTGAGGAGGAAGCGCCACAAAGACGTGTCACAGTTACCGCAACCCAGCCCAAGCCACTAGACAAGAAAGTGCCACCACCAAGTTGGCAGACGTGGATGGAGAATCTGGAAGGTGGGGGGGGGGGAAACGGGTCGTGCCCCGCTCGCCTGTTGGATGTCCGGTTTCGGTATTGTGCAAGCACGGCGGTGAATTTTGCCAGTATCGGAAGAACCAATCCCAGCGCCTTGATACGTTGTGGAAGCCCACGTGGGCTGCTGATTCGGTGGCTAAACTCAATGCAGACCCAATGAAGCTGGCACACATGCCTGATTTCCACGTCGACACGTTCCTGGTGCATGGAGTCGTTCGAAAGGTGGATAAAACGGGCGTGTGGTACGTTAAATTTTGGGCAGAAGGGTGTGACGAAAAGGGAATCTGGATTAATGGGGAGCAGGGGACGATGCCCAACATAATTTTCAAGGTACAACAAGACGAGATGCGGAACTGTTTCAAGCCACCTGAGGGAACGTATTTGGAGTGGTGGATGGACAAGGGGTACCTGGCGACCAGATCTTCCCCAGCGACCAGATCTTCCCCACGACTCCAAGAGAAGGGGGGAGACCAAGCCGCAGGGCAGGGCAAACGAAAACCTCAAGGGAAGGCTGGCGCAGATGTGCGGGAGGGGGGTGTAAAGAAGCCCAGCGGACGGGCACCTGTAAAGAAACGCCTGTTAGTAGGTAGTTAGATAGCTTGATCTGAACTCGTGTACATTTGTAAAGATCGATCTGTACATCTGTCTCCAGAGCATTCACTTGAATATTCAAAGTTCAAGTGGGAATTACTGGTTGGGTTGTGCACAGGCTTGTGCACAATTTTGGCAATAATTATAATTCGTTCTATAAATAGAACTAGCGGGGTCGTGGAGAGGGTTGTGCAATTGTAAATTTAATCTACAACTTGTCTCACTTGCTTACCCTCCGAGTGCATGACACTTTGACAAAAACAGCCAATTTTACCCCGACTTGAATAAATTTTAATAAATGTTAATAAATTTTAATAAATTTTAATAAATTTAAGCAATCTAGTAATGAAAAGTGCACGCGGAAAGCGCACCAGTGACCAAATTGCATGAAATGGTAATGATTTCATGTGGAAACGCATTCACAATGAGCATCAATTGTCATGTATTTGTTGAAATGGCGTCTCCTCAAGTAATAAAATTTGGCATGGGTATTGTAGATTGATTGTGGGCCCCCCCTGGTTGAGTAGCGGACAGCTAGCATTACCATGCATTGGTACAGCCGTTCATTCTCAATTCATATTGGCTTTCAAAATATGCCGTGTCATTGATATTAAAATTAAAAAAATAAAATTGGAACATATCTCCGTTCATTGATGAAGTGAGACAACTATGTGTGGACATTCATTGATATTTATTCATTTATTTTTTAGTCATGGACATTGGCTATTCCGATTTAATGATGTTATGGGTGGTAGCAGTATTAGTTAGCATCTTTGACACAGGAATGTAACTCGCGACTCACACTAACTACTACTTGGAATAATATATATCAATTCAGATCAGTAATTGAGCTTAGATGGCATGCAGGCCTTATATCAAGGAGACAACCAGATATATTATTCTTATCAAGGAGACAACCAGCGCAGGCCAGAAATCATATCAAGGAGACAACCAGCACACTATTATGATTATCAAGGAGACAAGTAGACCCGGCGGGGGCCAAGCCCCCAACTATTTTGGACTCCACAACTAATGGAGAATCCTATTCAAGCCCGGCTGCGCAGAGTCTGAATTCCCGTGGCCCGGTGCCAGACTGCCAGTGGCCCAGTGCCCGTGGCCCGGCGCGGCGCCCGTGGCCCTGTACTGGTTAGTGGCCCGGTGGCTACTGGCTAGTGCGAGTTGTGGCCCGTTGAAATTCCTTTCGTCCCTCCGTTGCTGAAATTTTTTCTCCGTGGCTAGTTGCCCGTGGCCCGTGGCTACTGGCTTCGCTGCGGTCCGGATAGGAATAATTAGTACGGTGCTCGCTGCGCTCGCTGGGCGCTTCGCGCGTAGTGTATCTGCGATATCTGCGATTCTTCCGTCAACCTCCGAGTACCCCCTAATGGCTGATTTTTGTACCACGATTTTCTACCTAATTTTGCAACCAACGGTCACGAAGCTCGCTTTATATAGGGGAAAGGACAACCAGCGCAGGCCAGAAATCGGGCGTATGCTCACATGATACGGCATTGGAATATCCCATGTCTCCATCACTTGCACTTAGTGCGCACCGAGCCACCCATGCAGTCGCCCACCCATGCAGCCACCTGGCCACCCACCCACACAACTACTCACACACTCGCGTGCCCGTACACCTAGACACCCACCCGTCCACCCACCCAGTGACCCACCCAGCCAGCCAGCTGCGCCCGTGCTAACCCACCTTTTAATAACCACGCGTGCACCTAGGCACCCAACCACCTACCAACCCACTTGGACATCCACCCACCCACCAAGGCACCTGCGCAACCCACATACCAATCAGGTAATAAGGAGGCATTCACCCATCCAATGAGCCAACCACCCAATCACCCAACCACCTAAACACCCAGCCAGCTGGCCACATATGCACCCATGCGGCCGCCCACCCTTGACCCACCCACGCACCTACAAGTACCCACTCAACCACTCACTCCCCCCACACCCTTATACCCACTGACCCACCCACACATGCATTTTCTCAGCCAGCCAGCCACCTATCTCACCCCCAACGTGCACAGCCCTTCACCCGCGATAGGTGAGACGGTCCCAACCATAAACCCATCCACGCATCCATATCTGTGCGCGCACCTGTCCATCTACCCGTCCCTTCGCCCACCCACCCACACAGTCATCTACACATCCACCATCCACCAACCACCAATGGCCTACCCACCAACCCACCCACCCACACGCATCCCTAACCAACCAACCACCAACCCACCACCCTCAATACTGTGCATTGTTTCACTCACAAATCCAACAACCCACCCACTTGGCAGTCCCCAAAGCCTATCAATCACCCAGCCACCTGGACATCTACCTATGACCGACCACCCTTGTACTCATCCACCCACCATGACCAGCCAGCCAGCCAGCCACCCTCTCCAGCTGCCTGTGCTCCCAGCTACTCGGCCAGCCATTTACCAAGGCATCCACCTTTCAGCCAGCCACCTGCCATTGAACCCACCTACGCCTAGGCATCCCTTAAAGCATCTATAGCCTAAGCCTCCCACACAAGACTTCCTGGGCAACCAACCAACCAGTCACCCAGCAACACAACCACCTAACCACCTAACCACTCGACATCCCAATTACCGAACCACCTAACTACCGAACACCCAAACCAGCCAGGCATGAGCCCGCCCATTTGCCCTCGCATGCCCGCACCATCGCAACCCCCCATAAACGCCCCGCTCACCTAGCCAGCCACACGCCCAGCCAGCCACCTGCTCAACTCACGCATGAAGGCAATATCAGCCGTGCATGGCCTCACCTTGCATCACTTGCATTGCCCGGCTAATTTGCATGAGGCAGCTTCCATCTCGTTGTAAGCAATTGCAAACGCATTTTCTTCATAGTAATGAATGAGAAACAACGTCGCAAACGCTCTCCTTTCCCTCTTTGAAGCAGTATATAAATCAGAAAGACAAGGGCAAATATCTGGACAAGGTGGCAATAACCACTGCATAATGCCCTTGAGAAAGTCTTATTAATCCAGCTCTCTACCCTTTGAGACGCTGCCTTGCCCCTTAGCAACGATTCTGGGACCTCTAGCTCGCTCACCTCGCTTAATCTGCGCTTCTTCATGGCTGCCGGGAGATGCGAAGCGTGAGCCCAGCGGGTCGTGGCGAGGTCGTCTGCCCAACCCATCACATCTCGAAACCGCATTGCCGACTAATAAAAAATGATGACCCCCTTTGCGTTTTGTATCTCGCGTCAAAGGAACAATAAACTCGCTTGGAAAACACTGTCGCAAAGAGCTTTCTACAGGCATTATAAGCAATTTTCGCAGCTTTTACCGCACTTACTGCACATCCGGAAGACCATTAGCGACCTTTGCGCGGAATCTTGGGCACGCCATAAGTCCTGCTGGCTTATTGCCGCAGGCTGGGCAGTACAGGAAGGTCGGGCATAGGCTAAAGAGCTAATTATCTGACGACAAAGACATGTATTGTACGAAGCAAGAAACAGACGGATTTCGCACCCCATATTTATTCAGGCGAATGCCGGAGAATAAAATGCGAAACTCAGAAAACGAAAACACTAACGTTTTCGGGAATATTGTAACGCATAATCTGAGCTATCGTGCCGGGATTTTCATCTCTTCTCGTAACCAGGACTTTTAGACATGTACCACCGAGAAATCTGGTTTTCGCGAAAAAAATGGTGCGCTGCAAAAAAACAATTTGTCCCGTTCAATTCCCTCGTCGCAATCACAGCTCATATCATTCCAAAATTATTTCATGGATTAACCGTGATGTAAGCTTCGTTTTGACACCTCGAGCGGCTGCAGTGACGCAAGTTTCAAAACGCTAGCTGATACTCGACCGCCATGGGTGTTTTCGTCGTTTTCGTCTCTGGTGTCGCGGGAAAAATCGAGATGACGACCTCCGAGTCTCGGTCACTGTAATGCCCAGCTCGTAACCGGCAGTGACCGTCGCGTGTCCGCCCCTGTAACCCCCGGTCTGTCAGTCAGTCAGCCCCGGTCGCGTTTCCGTTTCGATCCGTTGGTTTCCGTTTTTTTACCCTTTTTAACTGTTTCCCCCCCCGTTTTGATCCGGGGCAGTTAAGTCCAGATCTGAAGTAGGTTCGAAGTAAGGTTTTAACTCGAAGCCAGGTGCGTCGATTGAAAAAACGGCCGAAATCGGACGAACAAAGTTAATATATATTGATCGAACCGGTATTTTACGCGGGGGCCCAAACACAGCCATTTTCGATGAGTGTGGTGGGGTATTGCTATGGAGGATCAGGCAAACCCGAAGGGGTAGGCTCCACTGCAACACACCGGGTCGACCGAGGGGACGACGGGACCGGAGAGGGAGGAGCAGACGCCGAGGAGGCGGACGCAGCGCTCGAGGCAGAATATTCTGGAGTATAATGTACCTCGGATGGGGCGCCCGTAGGGGCAGGACCACCAACTGCTACTCCCGCAGACTGATCAGCTATCTCCATGAATTCTACGGCCCGCAGAAGGTCGCAGGGGTTCTCATCTACCTCAGCATCATCCTCAGCCGGAAGCCAGGGGAACACATC
This sequence comes from Mesostigma viride, assembly GCA_009746045.1. Taxonomy (NCBI): domain Eukaryota; kingdom Viridiplantae; phylum Streptophyta; class Mesostigmatophyceae; order Mesostigmatales; family Mesostigmataceae; genus Mesostigma; species Mesostigma viride. The sequence goes on from RPFO01001275.1 coordinate 24,135, forward strand.
CCGTAGGCAGGAGCGGCCCACAGGGGTGGAAAGGTAGGAGAACACACGGGAGCACTGGAGAACCGCATCTATCTGTCCCAAGGCTGGACAGCGGGAACCACACCCCAACAAACAGTGCCCGGCATCGTCGAACCCGTGCAACAAGCTGATGCGGCTCGTCAGGGGAAGGACCGTATACCACGTGACCGTGAAGAGAGCAGCCCGGACTAGACTCGCATGTTGGGCCTGGAGGGCCGGCTGCACAACGCCACCCGGATAACTGGACCGCGACACCCAGCGGCCCGGAAGGGCCTCGAAGTACAGCTCAGGGTCCGGTAGGGGCAGGGGCGGCAGCGGGCTCTCAGCCGGAGGGGTAGGCTCTGACATGACGGCTGCGGAGGGGAGGGGACAACCAACCACCCGTCGACAGCAGACATAACATAAGAGAGGAGAAGGCCTACAACTAGAGCTTGTGCAGGGTTTTATATTCCTGCAGCAGGCGACTACACCCATCTAGCTCACTCTCCGTATACCAGACCTTATCTACTTCACTACGAGCATACATCCACTTCACTTTATACTGACGCTGGGTACCGCGGCCCTTTTTGATATCTCTATGGGCCACGATGCTTTCTACTTCGTCTTCTACTTCCCCAGTGTCAGGGTTATGCTCTAAAGGGGCAGGCGCTAGCTCTCTACCAGCGAACGTACTAGGGTGGTACAGTTTCAGCTGGCTCCTATGGAAGGTGTTCGAATGTGTCTGCCAAGAGGTAGGGATATCGACTTTATATAGAAATTTCCTACTCTAGACAAAACATGGAAGGGTCCTAAGAAGGCGGGCCTAAGTTTGACCTTAAGTTCTGCTTCAAACTTATGAGCAAAACGGCCAACACGGGGGCCTTCTACTAATACTAGATCTCCTATTTCTATCTCAGGTGCTCTTCTATCTAAGGAGGCACGCAACCTAGCAAGGTACTTAGACTGAGCTTTTTGGTACCCTGAGATCGCGTGGTCATGAGCAGTTTTCATTCTATCTAGTAAGGACCGTACACCTTCTACAGTATCTCGGGACACATCATCCTTGTCCCGTAGAGGACTAGCTAAGAGAGAGGTAGGGGTAAGAGGCTGTCTACCAGTATCTAAGAAGAAGGGCGTATATCCATGCGCAGCTTGGGGACAATTGTTGAGGGAGAACTCTACCAAACATAAATAATCCTCCCAATCACTACCCGAGCCATTAACATAGTGCCTAAGCGCTTCTTCTACTACCCTATTAAGACGCTCTACTAAATGAGAGGAGGAGGAGTGGTAGGCAGTACCGTAGGTAACCTTGGTACCGATGGCAGCGAAAAACTGCTGCCAAAAATCTGAGGTAAATAATTTATCCTTATCACTAATAAACTGCCTACTCAAACCATGATATCTATATACATTATTGAGGTATAGGCGTGCGCAATCACGTGCGGTGAGTTCTAAAGGACACGGCACAAGATGGCACATACGAGTAAAACGATCTATGAACACAAGGATTTGGGCATTGCCCCTATCATTCTTTCTAAAAGGTCCTACAAAATCCATCATGATAGAATCCCACGGCATGATGGGGTCAGGCAAGGTCCTAGGTTCTGCTATCTGTCCTACGTTATTGGGTTTCATCTCCTGGCAAGATTGACAAGTTCTAACATACTCATCTACATCCTTATAAAGGGAAGGCCAGTAATAAGAGCGGGCTACTAGGTCCCGTACCCGTTTACCACCCTGATGAGCAGCTAAGTCATGCAACTCAAAGAGCAAGGAGGAGCGACAGATAGGAGGGACATACAGGCGCCATTGAGGGGGAGAATCTGCTATCTGCACATATAAAAACCCACCTACAAATTTACAAGGGTGCTTGCCTAATTGTTGGGGATGTGCAGCAATGGCAGCTAATGCTTCCGGCTCAGTGGCCGTAAATCTACTAATAAGGCGTTCAAGATCAGAGGTAGGCATCGCTACAGAGGTATCCAGAACAGGTTTAAAGAGATCTCCTACCGCCTTGCCAAAGAGAAGGGGAGGTCCTAGAGGGACTACGTTTTCATAAGACTTTCCTGACCTAGTCGCTATATGGCTAAGCGGTATAGAAATTTTATTTTTCCCCTCCCCCCCACCGAGGCCACAGGAAGGGCCTCACACGGGAGAGAGAGTCCTACGTGAGAAAGGAGATCAGGCATGCGAACAGCTGTATGAAAGAGGTAGGCATAGGATTCATCATCAGGTAGTTCACCATAAGGGGTTACACCCATAGTAGTAGGAACTAGAGTAGTATTGAGAACATCAAGGTCCTCGAAAAAGGAGTAGTCTGCACGACGAGAGAGTGCATCTGGTACTATGTTATCTACACCCTTGACATACTGAAGTTTAAAAGGGGAAAACTGTGCTAAAAATTCCATCCAGCGCGCTTGCCGAGGGGTAAGGTTGGGTTGGGAGAGAAGATGGGTAAGGGGACGGTGATCCGTTTGGATAACTAATCTATAAGGATCTAGCTCACAGGGTTCATTCAGGCAGACATCAAATTGAGCACCTTTAAGAAAGTGCTGCCACGCGTGGCAACAATACACCACCGCTAAGAGTTCCTGCTGGTGTACGGGATAGTTACGCTCCGCAGGAAGCATTGTCCTAGAGATATACTCAATTGGCTGTAAGCCCTGACCCTGATCCTGGAGAAGGACGCCCCCTATAGCTACCTTACTAGCATCTGTAGCCACAACAAAGGGTTTAGTAGTATCCGGTAGGATGAGTACAGGAGGGGAAAGGAGTAGGGATTTTAGGCACTGAAAAGCCGACTGACATTCACTACTCCAAACAAAGGGGATATCCTTCTTTAATAAATGATTAATAGGGGCTGCTATAGTTGCGAAACGCGGGATAAAACGCCTATAGTAAGAAGCAATTCCTAGAAAACTACGTACACCTTTAACGTCGGTAGGGGTAGGCCATTCCTGAATTGACTTAGTTTTATCCGGGTCGGTAGCGACCCCGGCATCTGACAGAACGTGCCCTAAAAATGGGACACTCCTACCCGAACGAACTTTAGCACGGCGCGCCCACAAAGAATTTTCAGCCATTATTTCTAATACTTTCTTTAAATCACGTAGGTGCGTTTCAAAATCAGGAGAGTAAATAAGGATATCATCTAAGTAAGCTTGAGCACAAGAACGGTCATGCTCAGATAAAGAAACAGAGGAGAAGGAAGGATCCTTTAAATCAGAGGACACTTGAGGAAGGTGAGAATTTCCCATAACAGGTCTAAGCACTTCATTCATTAACATTTGGAAAGAGGCAGGAGAGTTACAGAGTCCCATAGCCGCTACTCTAAACTGGTAATGACCAAAAGGGGTAGCAAAGGCGGTTTTGTGGCAATCCTCAGGAGCTATCGCAACTGCCAAAAACCATCCGCACAATCCAGTACTGTGAAACAGTAGAACCTTTAACCTTATTAAATATATCATCAATACGAGGTAGAGGGTATTTAGACTTCACAGTAATATCGTTTAACTTCCTATAATCAGTAACTAGGCGAAACTTGCCATTTGGCTTAGGAACTAACAGGACACCAGCGAGTAGGGGGAGTTACTAGGCTCTATCAATCCTGCTTCTAATAATGACACTAAAATCTGTTTTAGTTCCTTTAACTCGGTAGGGCCCATTCTATACATCGGAGAGTGCGTAGGAACTGCACCGTCCTTGATAACTACACGGTGTAAAACAGAACGAGGAGGAGGATAAGAAGGAGTCTTTTCTTCAAATACTTTTGAGGAATCTATCACAGCCATGTATCTTACTATTTCATTTTCAGTAAATCCCACTCCTATTGTATCCACTGTATTTACATCTATATCCACACTATTATTAGTGATAGGTATCTCTTGTACTTCTAACTGAAGGAACATACATAATAGGTATCCATATTCCTTTAGTTCAGAACGCAATTCGTCATTGGACATTAATACTTCAGGTATAGGTCTACAGGAGGATCAACAGGTGTAGGAGGAGTAATATCTACCAAGGATAAATTTTCTAATCTATAATGACGTTCTGGTACCCAGTAAGAGCTATCTGGAAACCAAATGACCATAGTATCATAATTAATAGTAATCTTATTATCCTGGTGCCAATCTAATCCTAGTAATACATCAGCTGTAGTGATAGGGCCTATAGTGGCCGTCAGGTTGACCGTACGTCCTTGTATGACCAGGGGAAGGGACACCGTACCCGGGGAATGACTGGTGCGACCGTCAGCATAATGGACAGTGACAGTTTTTGTGTGAGGGGTAGGGACTAGTCCTAAACGCCTAACTAGGGCCTCGCTCACAAAGGAGCTAGCCGCACCGCTATCCACTAACACAGAGACATTCAAGAGTTCATCAGCATGCAAAAGGGGTCTACAACAGTATGAGGGACGGTTAAGCCACCATTCAAGAACATAAGAGGACGCACACGTAGTGGTAGGGATGATTCAGCTCCTACAGAGGTTATAAAAACAGGCAAGCAAAAATTATTATCTGGGGTACTATCTAAGGACCTGTCCAGGTTACCCCCGGCTGACAGGCCTACTGTTCCCCCTCCCCCCCCAAATCCATAGGAACGAACCCCGAAGAAGACCCTGGCGGAAAAGCCACTGCTGGAGGGTCACGAGGGATTGAAGAGGGTGCGGGAGCCTGATTATCATAGGGGAACCCTGGGGATCCTGTCTGCACAGCATTCAGCCTACTAGGGGTAGCTGAAGGAATGCGTCCTGAAGTGGGACGAATAGGAGCACGCTGAGGGGTACGAGGAGGGCGAGCGTCGGGATGAGGGGGAGCACCCGAAAGGAACTTGGGGCACTCACGTTTAAGATGACCTACTTCCTTACAATGATAGCAGGTGATATGAGAGACATCCAGAGCTGAAAGGTCAGTCACACAATATCTAATTCTTCTACATAGGAGTTCTCCTCCTCAGGGGTAAGGCTAATATTATTAATACGGGAACGGGTAGGAAGAGAAGGTGTGGAGAAGAAATCTGCTACTCGTAAAAGATGCTGGCGCACATGCTTGAGGGGCAGGTCAGTAAAACGGTAGGCAGAGAACTGGCGCTTGACTTCACGCAATAAGGGTCTACTGAGGCCCTGAAGGAAGCGGCACGTACTTCTGCACCCGACAAATCCCTAATTCGTACCATCTGAGCATCAAACTCTTTCATATATTCTTTGAAGGACTTGGTACCCTGCTGCAAGGTACCAAAGGATAATCTATCCTGCCAATCTGCATCGGGAGGGACTAAATGGTTCTCTAAACGCTTGAACAATTCTGCTACAGAGTTTGGGTAGGCATGAGAGGCAAGAGACTCACACTGGATGAGGTTAGCAAGTCAGGAGTAATGCAGGTAGTAAGATAATGAGGAACTAGTACAGCATCAGAGAGGCGCCACCTATTGTGGTTCTGCCAGGACTCTGTGTTCTGGGTGAGCAACATAATGAAGGTGAAAAACTGTTGAGGGGTAGACTTGACATCCAGCTTAGGAAGGTTGGCAAAGAGGGGAAGAGCAGGAGGCTTAGGGGGATTAGAAGAATCAGTTTTTCCCATAGGGCCACTATCTTCCACTGCTACATAAGCGGGATAGAAGGAAGGGATAGGAAAAGTCTTGGGTAGGGGTCTAGAGGGAGCCACCGTTTCAGGATGGTGCCCATAGGAGAAGGGACAGTATATTGCTCACGAAGAGAGGAATAGGCAAAATGATCATAATTCCTATCATCTAGGGGCATGGTACTGAAATCATTATTAACTTCTAAATCAGCCACACGGGTAGGAACCTGGGCAGCCTCATAGGCCGTCTCAGGGTAGGACCAGGAAGCAGGTGGGTAAAAGGGAACTGCACTAGGGCGCCCAGAAGGGCCGACAGGGGCCGAGGTACGACCCGTGTTAATGCAGGCATTGAAGGCACAGGGTGGGAAGGAGGCCTAGAGCATTGTTAGTGAGTGAGGACCTGCTGGAGGGGTGAGCCAAGGTTGCAGAAGGGGCAGGGGCCTGGTTCACAGCAAAAGAAGGTTCATCACTAAATCTGACTTGGGAAATACGTTGTTCATAGGTAGGTGGGGTAATTGAGGGACGACGGCGACCACCAGCAACAGGAGAAGGAGGTGAGGTACGCAGAATACCTTGAGGGTGAGATGGTGTACCGTTTCCAAGGAGTCCCGTCGGTTACCACGAGTATTGTTATTGTTATTATTATTATTAGTAGTAGTATTATTATTATTATTGGTAGGTATAGGCGACATATCTCCACCCACTGGATCCATCTTTAATTACGTAAAGGAATAGGAATCTAGAAGAAAGCAACAAAGGAAAAAGGAAAAACCTTGAAGGTCTGCAGCAGGAACAAAATTAAAATCAATCCTTTTTAACAACAGTAATGGATAGGGAACCAAACTCCAAAGTGAGAGGAGTATCTGAAGCAGATGCAGATGCAGCCCGTTTAGGGGGAGAAGAAGGAGGGGTAGCAAAGACTAGAGCTTCTACTGGAGGACGACCATGAGGAATAGGGCGTACATGCAGGCCTAAATCTGTTTGGCTATGATCTATAAGGAACTGCTGAGCTTCTTCAAAGGACATAAATTTCTTATACCTAATTACGTTGTATACACGATTCTGAACGATCTTCCTAGCGTCGGACCAAGAAAGGAAAATGGAGGACCATTGAGGCGTAATCACTACGTAATATTTAGCTAGACTATTATCGCTAGAAGAATGGGAAGGAGCAGTAAAAGATCGCCGTTGGCTCATGGTAACGCACCTGGTAGGTCTTGAGCAGTCAAATGAGGAGAACGAGGAGAAGGCGACTTATCTCGGGTGTCTGAAACCGAACCAGATTGACGACGCACGTAGGGGCGATGTTTCCAGCGCCAGGTGGTCGTAAGTATCCGGTTTCAAGAATTCTGCGTCCGGCGATGGGTCGTCTAAATACAAAGCAGGCAAGATGCAGAAAAAGGGTAATCTACGAGACGCTAGCCGTCTCTCTATCGTCGAACCAAAACCAGCAACTGTCTACGGCAGTAAACCATCTTTCTAAGGAAAACAAGACGAGGAAAAGGAGCTATATACGAAAGGAGTTTCCGCTTCGAGCAGGTCTAACTTCTAGGCAGGGCGTGTCCTGAATCAGGCAGCACTACCCCCTAGCTTGACGGCGACCCGCCCATTACCTGTCAAGTAGGTGTCGTCTTCTTTTCCCAGCCGCGGAAGGGTTGATTCAATGACGTATGTTGCAAAGGATCGTCGTCTCGCTCTCTATCTAAACTACCTCCGAGTCCATTGTTACGCCGCAAGCCTCGGCCACCACCTCTACCTCTACCTGTCCTGATACTACCTAAACTAGTGAGGCCGCTTCTATTTACACCCCTAGCGAAAGACGACGAGACGAACCAGATCTCAATGCATTTACATATGTACTACTGTAATATGCCATAGGCCATTTAATCAAACCCGTTTACTCCAGGAAAAGAGGAAGGAAACACAACTAAACTGCCGTGACCCAAGCTAATATGTGTTAATTCATTTAACACACGCCGAGTGCACACACAAGGGGTAGAACGCGCATAAATGGTCACCAACGGTCCAACACGCTCGGGCCGACATGGCCCTCGCCTACAGATGCACGCTGGTCCACTACATCTACTGATGTACGCTGGTCCACTACATTCTACCACAGGATAAGGACCACTAGTAAAGTACGCGGCGCGGCGCCCAACGGCACCCAATGTACCACAGTACTGTTACGAGGACAATAATGTCCCGGTAGGAGCCTAAACGTAAACCTAGGGACAACCGAGGCAAAAGACCTAATTTACGTCCGTAACTACAACGAATTGTTACGCGACGTAACACTGTGACACCGTTAAGCACGCGTATATATAGAGGCAGCCACAGCAGGGTATGGCCTTGTTATACGCTGCCCCGCCATCCCAAGGCCTCGTAGGGTCCCCTAGCGCTTGTAAGATGCTCAAGGGACCGTCTGGATAGCATGGTAATGCGCGTTGAGACTAATTGGTCCTATTGGTCCTAAAACCCACATTTTGGCCAAATTCGCGCTTTGAGGTCTGGCAGGTGGCAGGGCCCATTCATGCACTAAATGTAATTATTTGACCCCAGGTTTTTGATAGAAACTAAAAAAGTGTGTTATCTGTCATGGGCACGAATGCCAGGGTCAAATTTTAATGTTTGCATGTATATATTTTGATTCCACAAGTTTGGTCCTAAATTTAGGACAATGCTTTAGAAGTGTCGGCTACTGGGCTACATAGGCATGTAGAGCTACCTGCCTCATTGTTGTGCACACACGCAACAGGTTGCCCGTGTCGAGGTAAGGCAAGGGCACATGACGTGCCCAGCCACCTCGTACATTGTGGTCGAATTGGGCATGGTCAGGAGCCTTTTGGATGGCATAGGAAGTGTTAGTGTGCCTTAATACTCACTACTGCCTTCCTTAGCGTCTGCACAGGTGGCCAACTGCCAAAATTAATAACTGCAACAGCTGAGCTCAGAATGCCACCAAACTTTGACAGTGCCTTCTATGGTCATGACAAAATTTGACTATTTCTTTTTAGGCCTAATTGATGTGTAATGAGTGTGTATGGGGACGCCCCGCCTAAAAAAGCGTATTTTTGGCCCAAATAATTAATAACTCAAAGGGATGTGCTGATTTTGTTGATCCAATCAGGTAGAAACCATGTCCCATGACATTTTTATATGGGTTGTGCTTTTTTCATGCAACTGGTTCTCCCACTGTTCTGGGCAAGATGTTCCCCGGACAGCGTTTTTTTTCTATTTTTAGCTCATAGCCGGTGTAAGGCTGGGGGTAGATAGTACCCCCAACAAGTGGTGGTATGCATGCCCAAACATCATGTTTATGGTCCCCAAACATCATTCAGTGGTTGTCAGTTGCATTTCTGTAGTTATTAGGGGGCTTCAGTTTTGATACATTTCCATGGGAGTCACCCTCCCCTTAATTAAGCATGCCATTAATTGAACTCGTGCTCCCGTTGGGGAGTCACGAAGCATGCCATGGAGTACAAAAAGGGCTCTGCTGCTGACCCCGGTAACTATCGGGGTGTCTGCCTCCAGAGCGCCGCACTGAAGGTCTTCATGGGCATGATGCGCTGCACAGGCTCCGCGCCGCGCTGGACCCACACCTGGGTGAGTCTCAGAATCATGGGTTTCTGTCGTGGTCGTAACACTGTCATGGTTGTATTTGTCGCGCGCCGGTTGATGGAGGAGGTGCGTCGCCTTTGCCCTGACGGTCTGCCGCTGGTCTTCAAATTTTTGTTGACTATATCAAGGCCTTTGACACGGTCCTCTGGGAGGCTCTTTGTCCCATCCTAGCTTTGGATCGTGCATGTACTGACCAGCGTTTATTGCTGCCATTCGTCGGCTGTATGAGGGCTCACCTGGGCAGTAGTGCACGGACTGCGGAAGGCACCTCCCCACCATTCCCCCTTCACCTCGGGGTGTGGCAAGGTTGTGTCCTGTCCCCATATCTGTTTATTATTGTCGCGGATCACGTCATGCGCCGGGCACGTGCGCGCTTTACTGCTCTGAATTAAGGGGTTCGAGCCCGGCCTGGACATCCTTAACGACAGTGTACAGGCATACGCTATACGCAATCGTACGGGGCCCATGGGTATTGGGTATAATACCCGTACGCTCGTACGGGGTATTATACGCAAATCGTACGGTGACTCTTGCTTGAAAATGCTGTTTTTTTAATGGTTCAGGGGGTTCCTCAACATTTGACCAATCAGGCATGTTTTCTTTGTGTTCTTGCAATCCACCACATGCCTATGCCATATGTGACACTGTCATCATCTCATGACATTGGCATTACCGTTGCTGCTTACGAGTACAAGCATTGTCCTGTTTAATTGTTAAGTGAGCACACCATAACAAAGTTGTATGCACAATCAGTGCACACCTGAAAAGGATAATAACACAAGTAGATATGCATGCGCAATGACACTTGCAGAGGTATAGAGATTGCTGCCACCATTACTGTAGGTTGAACTTATAAAACCACGTCATCTCTGGCAGCATGGAATTGCTATATACTAAGACTGAAATACAGCACACGGTCAGTTGGCCAACTTGCCAAACGTAATAAGACATTATGCCAGAAACGGACATCTTGCCTACTCGTGTACCTAGGCCACCATGCAATATTGATCTACATGAAGCAAGAATCCATGCGGGCTGCCAACAATGTGGCTAGCGTGCAGGATACCATGCATGCCAGCAACCTGACCCAGCTTCCCTAAACCATTAATTAACACATATGGTACGGTGGCTGGCTAGCAGCAGCCGGCATGGCTAAATAAGGCATTTATGTGCATCGCGAGTCACACCAAATACCCCGCAGCCTGCGACGTAATGCCTCCGGCGGCCTCTTGCACTCGCTCACTCTTGCCTCCTTCGCATACGTGGCACCCATGATATATGGCAGGTGCTAGCCTTGCTCGGGTGGTAGCCTTGCTCGGGTGGTAGAACCCGAGAAATTTGCATCCAAAAGTGTGCACGTCACTGAGCTTTTAGTTACCTGTCGGCTGCCCTTTCTTGTTGAGAGTCTGTTCTTTCAAGTTTCACAATGTGTGTCCAGACAGTCTCGAATACGGCCTGCATCTCGTCGGCCCCATCATCATCGTGTTCCATAGACCCGCACCATCACCGTCACTAGCCATGGTGCCTGGATGTCAATTATGCTACGATTAAATGTTAGGTGCCAGATGCGCGCCCTTGTTGGCAGACAACATGACTTCGTCACCTAATTTCGTCGTCCTTCGTCTCCTAGACCCTAGTCCGACACGCAGCAATCTGCAGCAATGCACGTTAAAGTACAGTCGTACACGGCCAGCTTGGCACCTGCACGCCCGTTTATTTGTCGCGGAGTTACAGGTCGCCTCAGTCTAGCTCCGGCTCCACGTGCCGTCCAAAATGATGCCAGAAGCTACTTCAAACACGGTTCATACGCAAAAAAATTCGCAAAAAATACGCAATACGCAAAAAATACGCCGTGCGGAAACCGAACAAGCGCGAACATGGCGGCGGTGCCGGTGCATGGCCCTGGTTACCTGATTTATGTGGATGATACCACTCTCATTTTGCGCCCCGAGCACATTCAGACCTGGCTGGACTGTCTAGGCTGAGAGGCGTGGGCGGCCGGTTGGGCTGGATCGAGATTAGTGTCAAAACGGAGGCGATGGTGTTTGGGGCTACCAGCTCCTCGCCGAGGCCCAAGCTGCTAGACGGGACGGAGGTCCCGTTCCGTGATCTTTTCAAACTGCTGGGTCCCGAGCATGCTCCCCGACACCGCTGACGATGTGGACATACGCATCGGCCTGGCCTGGGCTAGGCTTCGTTTTCTCACAACCTACTGGCACTCGAAGGCCGGACCTGGGCGATCGAGCATGCACCACACGCGAATGCCCTTCAAGGTCCTCGTCCTCACGGTGCTTACGTACTGTATTACCGTAGTGGTCAAAATCACTTTGCGACAAACCTCTTTGCGAATCGACCTCGCAAACTACTTTTCATGGGCTTCATTTTGGGTCGCAAAGTTCAAAACTTACCGCGTCGCGCCTGCGCCGTGCCGCACGCAGACAGGTAGAACGAACGCGTGGCGCCAAAACTTTCGCGCCTTTTGTCACTTGTCATGCGAAAGCCAAAGGTTTAGGCTTGTGCAGCCATGCACGTTGTCTTGGCACGATGGCAGAAGAGCGGGGAGGCCGGCAGGCCAGCAGGCAGTCAAGCCTGCTGGCCTATAAATTTACAACATCGAGTACCTGCCAGTTGCCACTGACCATAAACAAGTCGATGGGCTCGCAAACCTAAAACTTTGCCTTCATTTTGGGTCGCAAAATATAAATTTCACCCTGTTTTTGGGTCGCAAAGTAGGTTTGTCGCAAAGTGATTTTGACCACTACGGTATATATGGCACCGAGGCATGGACACTCACGGACACACTGGCCGCCAAGGTGCAGACGGCACGGTTCACAGGATGCTTCGACAGGTCCTGAATGTAGGGTTTCCCACACATAGGTCATTTGAGTCTTTGTATCAGCAGGGTATGCCTCCCGTTTCGGACGAGATTAGTAGGGAGCGTAGGATAGCATTTGTAGGACATCCTGCTCGCACCAGTCAGGTAGATATACCGCCCAATTGGTCTGGCCGCCCGGCCCAGCGGCTTAATTGGCCAGCCAGGGCGGCACATCCTGACCTGGCCGCCTGGCCCCAAGGACATTCCTAGAAAGATGGGTAAACCTGCCATGAACTACACTCAGATGCTGCTCGGCATGGCCGACCTAGTGCATGGTCCCAGCTCAGTTTGAACACTGCATTCACTCCCTCTCTCTTGCTTGGACTGCTATGCAGAACAAGAAGAGGTGGCAGAAGATTGTCCAGGCCCACACGCGCCAGCCCCTGTGGGCAAGCCCCCTCCCCCGGCCAAGCTGAAGGGGCGCTTTGCTGAGTAGCGTAGCTAGTAGGGTTTTTTCTAGACGAGATAGCTTAGTTAGAGTTATAGCTTAGTTCGGTTCCGTGGCTTCGCCCACCTCCATCCATCCAGCAAGGAATATGTGCTACATGATCTCCCAACGGAGTACGTCATGTTATAATTTAATTTACTATGTTATAATTTAAAATGCCACCATGGAGTACCCCGTACGAGCCACGAGCCACGAGGTAGCCATGCATGCTGACGGCGGCGCTCGATCATAACTTTCACGTTTGAGCACCGAATTCAGTCGTGAATATCACAATCGCTTCGTCTTTCTAAGACGCACATGCTGATATAATTTTCCGACGCTATTACGCAATATATGGCGCACAAACGCACCTCGACGCAATTAACGCAGCCTGGCGGCTGCGCTCGGCCATGAAAATACGTCTGCAGCTCCGGCTGCAGCTTCGCCCTCAGGTCCGGCAGGCAGCAGTGACACTATAGTCGCGCAATGGTGGTTGCCCAGCACCCTCCCGGGCTTCATGCCTCGCCCTCAGCCTCACCCGAGCGGCCGAGCCCAAACGCAGCCGCCCAACCGAACCTAGCTGGTCTGAGTACGACTTTGACGTTGACAAGTTATTTTCCACCTTCGACGTCAACAGACCCGGCTATTTCAACAAGGCACACATCCGGATACTGGAGCTCCTGTTTTATGGGTCGTATGACTCCCTTCTTGACCTGTGCCAGCGCCTCCAACGCCACAAATCATTGCTTCCGCAGCCAGTCTGACGGCCCGATGTTCAGCTCCGCGCAGCTGACCTGTCTGACTGGTCGCGACCGCGCGCCTTCAGCTTGCCGCCCTCTTTTCCATGCCCTCTTCAGCGTGCTTCCGCGGACCTCTGGCAACCCGTCCCTTTGACCGAATTCAGCTTCCTCACCCACCTCCACGCAGCCATCTCACAGCACGTGACACCCCTAGCTGCAGATGTGGCAGCTGTGGGTCGCACGCTGGCTGCTGAGCTCCCCACCATCCCCACCGCTACCGCCACCCTCCTCGCCTCCACCCGGCCCCCCCCCCCCTCCGCCTCCACCGACTCCATCACCGCCCAGCTCCGCGACATTGACCAGCGCCTTCAGGATAATGCAATCGCCATCGAGGTGCTGCAAAACATGCACCGCCGGCCTCACCGCCCAGGCGGTGAAGGACATTGCCGCCAAGCCAGCCCCGGCTGGCCTGGCCGGCGATGCTCCTCCCATCCCGACCTGGGCGCACATGCTTAAGCAGCACGCCACCTCCACACATGTGCACCACCTCCACCACCTCCGCCGTCGCAGCACAGCTCCAGCAGCAGACGCTCGACCTCCGCGAGGAGGCCGAGCTCGCCAAGCGCAGCCTCAACGTCATTGTCAAGAACTTCGACATGGAGGAAGGTGAGAATTCCGAGAAGCTTGCGCGTGCGTTTGAGAGAGAAATTCTTAGTCTCATGGGCCTTACTGGTGAGATCGAACTGGTCGCCCACCGCCTTCCCCGCGCGCGGCCGGGGTAAGGCAGGGGCGCCCCCGCTCCTTCTCACCTTTCAGAACCCGGCGGACATTGAAGATTTCTTTCCTCCGACGCCGCAAGCGGCTCGAGAAGACTCACTTCACCCTTGACGACGACTTGACCCTGGCGCAGCAACAACGGCGACGGGAGCTATGGCCGACCGGCTACCTCCAGCTCCAGCAGACCAAGGCGGGGCAGCCGGTGTACTGGAAGGGGGCGGCCATCTACGTCGGCCACAAGCCCTGGCATGCGACCCCTGCGGCCCCAACGACTCCAGACGCCCCAGCTTAGGGGAATACAGCAGCAGTAGTGTAGAATAGATAGACCGTGGCCATGTAAATGTAAGCCCCCTATAGGCTCTATACCAGCTGATTCACGATTTTTATTTGGCCATGTACATGTGCGCCTATGATGTGCCACACTCCAGATGATGCCTAGCTTTATTTAGTTATGATGTGCCCATGCAGAGAGCTGCTCTCTGCTGAGATGCCACACTCTAGATCTTGTATAGCTATGCTGATCTTCCCCCCCATGACAGGCTCCCCCTTAGCTGGGCATAGCTTGATAGATCATGGGGATGCAGGTGCCATGGTGCACCTAGAGCAAGTGTCGTTTACATTCCCACCCTTGCAGGAAGTAGCTTAGAATGTAGTATAGACCATATGCCCCTTGGACGAAGATGATGGACAAGGCCAAGTGGGCCCAGGTCGTAGAGGACAACGAGCCCCCCCCTGTGGGGAAGCGCCCGCGTGTGCAAACCCGCGGGAGGCAGGCCAGACAGCTCCCCTAGGGCAGCGTGAGGCTGTCTAGATAGATGTTGTAGTTAGAATGCTGTTAGATAGATGTCGTAGGTAGCTGCTGTAGATAGATTAGACCGGTAGGACTGCTTGCACCCATTCATCCATCCATCCATCGGGGTTAATGCTCCGTGACTCCCCAACGGGAGCACGAGTCTAATTATTAATTAATATGCCCCTTCTCAAGGGCTATGTGCTACATATACTCCCAACGGAGTTATGTTCCTAATTAATTAATTAATTAACCCTTAGTCCGCTGACCCATTTTTGGCACTTTCATACCCCTGAAAATGAAAAAAATCATAACTCACAGGCCACAACTCCAAATACCCCCAACCAAGATGCTAGGAGTATCTACACTTCAAGGGCTTTCAGAATATGCAACAATACCACGGGTTTATCAAAGCATTTGGATGATAGCTCTACTCAAAGTTGGCCAAAAGACGATCTTTTTTTCCCAAGGAAAAGTCTACCCCCCCCTAACTTCCCAGGAAGGGTTGGGAATCTCAATACCAACATTGGACAACTTAGTTGGATAGTCCAATGGTGGTTTCCTTGGGTCAGACCACCCGGATAACCCAATACCCCTATATAACGTGCTCATACATGTGTGTGGATTACGCGCTTGTAAACAGATATCTATGACATGCAACACAGTAATGCATTATAACAAGCCATCAAAGGCTGCCAAAAGTGCTGGAATACAAACACGTTGCCTACCTGTACTGATGGAGTGATAAACTCCAAAGAAATGCCATAAACTGGGCACTTTCAGGGCTAATACCACTCTTTACAACAGGCATGGAAGCTTGCTGAAATATGCATGCATAAAATCGTCATTTATAATGCATGGGATACGCATTCCGCTGCAAACAACACGCAAATACGCTGTCGTACCTGGCTCGTTCATGCCCTACCCGGAATCCGCTGGCCGGGACCCTCATATCTCACACATACTGATGCTCTACAGGCAAAGGCCGCCATAGCCGCATACTGCATGATCCGCCATGACTACCAGGTTGATGTTCAGTGCAAAGATGGCCACTAAACTAGTCCGCATTCTCAGCAATCGCTGCAGCTGACGTCCCTTACCCAAACTGGATGCCCGGGCTGGCGCAGATTGCCCGGCCATAGGGAGAAAATCGACCTATGGTAAGCTATGAACCGTCTGGAACTGACGACCAGGATAGTTCTATTTTCCTACCTGTATTTTCCCAACCCTATAAATCTGGCCGTGCCTGACCTACGAAAATCATGCATCGTCATTCTGAGCAATATTCTGAACCGTTTCAAGCCGCGAGACGCAAAAATTTCGTGACAGCGGCACGTTGGTAGCCATATCTCATTACGCGCGCGCGCGAGCGAAAATTTCCCGCCAAAGTCACGTGATACATTCTCAATGCACGTTGTAATTACCAGGCTATGGCGAATATTACCCCCAAACCTATGCATCACCTTCGTCCCTAAGTGTTCCCGGACCCACCGGACAACTGTCCTCCGTCACAAGTGGCGCGGCGCTTGCGGCGCGGCGCGAAATTCGACCGTTAGTCAAACCCCCCGACAGGTCGGGGGGTTAGCGGACTAAGGGTTAATTAATTAATTAATTAATTAATTAATTAATTAATTAATTAATTAATGGATTAATGGAGTACCCCATGAGGTACTTTTCTACGCGGATACGTCACCCGCGAAGGCTTGAGTACGTGGCGCAACTCCGACTCGCCCAGGTCTGGAGTCGCAGATAGCAATAAAAAAGTGCATGCAACATTGCAAACATGGCCATGGAAAAGGGCAGGAGCCACGCACGCAGCAAATCAAAACGGTTCCTGGACCATGAGTTGGTCGGGCATAAAGGCAGTTAAGGGGACTCGGCGCGGCGAATATTTTCCGCGCCAAAAAAATTCCGCGGTACCCTCCGTACCGCGTGAAAAGTGGGTGCACGGTGCGCGCACCCCTTGCGGAAGTGGCCATGGCGACTGCTTTTAGACGAAACGTGACAAATCTGGCCCGCGGAAAGCAGAAAAAAATGCTCGATTGTTGGAGAAAATTAGTTACTGATTCTAATTTATGGTGGGATGGCTGCGATCTATAATTTCGCGGGCTTTTTTTCTTTGCCATCGGCAGGGGGGGTCCGGCCTGAATTTCTGTCGGGATGAATAAAGTATAATGGATGCCTGCCGGTGTGATTGTCGATTGTTGCCAGTTTTGATGGTCGTAAGGAAAGCTAGTTTAATGACGTTTCTAAAGCCGTAAAAATTCCCGCTGTTATCTTTACCTTTCCCGTCATTAAATTGCGGTAAGATAACATTAGGCCTGCGCGATGCGCGCCCAACCTCTCCTTGAAAGGGTGGCCTTTCTTGTGCGCCTGGGCACGAATAGATGCCCGTTATGGTACGTTCTTGTATTAAACGTCTTAATATAGCGTTTTGCTGCTTTCTTAGCTCGTTGAGCGTAAGCTTTTTGCCTTCTTTCCGGCCAGATGCTGCCAGGAAGTTGCGGGTCCTGGCGCTGCATCGCTGGATTCCTGGATGTCTTTTAGCAAGTTCGTCTGTGACGTGGCTGGCTTTCTGCAGCGCGTGGCCCGCAACCTGTCGGGAAGGTGTAATGCTTTTATTTCCATGCTTCTCTGAAATTTCTTTTGCTTAATAGACAGTTGTGTTCGAGGAAATTCACGCGGTCTTCCTAAGCAGTAAGCAGCGGCATCATTTTCCCCAGACACTGACGAGCTGGCACCTGTCTCCTAAAGAAAGTGGCTCGTGCTTGTTAGAAAGGAGGCAGTGTGCATTTTGCGGGACACAATGCTTTGGTGGCACATGCGTCAGGTAGGTTGTTCCAATGGTCTCTTCACCTTTCCCACTGAGTAAATGATGGCCTTTGTCATGCTAACCAGAGCAGCTAGCCACAGGTTGGCTGGATAAAAAGTCAGCTTATTTTCTCTTTATATACTGCGTGTGTGGTCCTCCACGTGTCCGGCTTGTTGGGCGTTTTGGAAGAGGGTTTTTAATGTGTTGTTGGGTGGAACAACTTGGTTGTTGGCACAAAATCACACATTATTAGCCTGAGATAGGCATTACATATGCTGCTCAGGCGTGTCGTCCTACCAGCCTTGTTGTTAAGGGTATTCTCACAAGGCTGGCTGTGCCGATGGAGGGGTGGGGCGTATGACGCTCCGGACATCCTCCCCACACTCCGTGATCAAAGTGGGCATGTTTTTGGGTGTCTAGGGTAGCAAAACAGATGTCATTTTGGCTCAGCACTAGCTCAATTCTCTTTTAGCGTCTACCCAGGTGGCATCACAGGAAAATCAATAACTTGAGCTACGCTTGTCAGAATGAGCTCAAACTTTGGGGAACCTTGTGTTCCCCCCCACTCAGTGGAATTTCGCATGTATGGATGACCCCATTCGATGTGTTGATGATCAAATGATTTTTTTTTTTTGGCTCAAAAAAGTACCCATTTTGCGGGGAAATTAATAACTCAAATAAATGTGATTATTTTGACCATGTGAATAGCCCAGATTTTTTAAAAGTGGGGGAACTTTGCAGGAATGTATGGGCAGGTCATTTGGATAAGTGGTTTGTCTTGGGCAAAATATCTCATAAATAGCGTCTTTTTCTATTTTTAGCTCGCCACCGGTGCGTGGTTGGGGGTAGTACCCCCAACAAGTGGTGGCATGAATGTCCAAACATCATATTTATGGTACTCAATCATCACTAGATGGTTCCCAAGTGCATTGGAACTGATATTCATTAAAGTCAGTTTTCCAGGCTTTTGGACGTGCGAGTCTGGCCAGCAATAATAATGAAGTGAGATCGGTAAGTATGGCCTGTATGGGCAGGCAGGCGCGCAGCTCAGCCTCACCAGTCACCAGTGCTATCTAACGTGACGGCGCCTTATTTCCGAACGATGCATGGCACTAGTAGCTGGCCTGATTCCATGCAGCAACGCCATGCAAATGCCTTCCCGTGACACTCGAGCTGATACTGAGTACATGCAGCACATATCCCTGAGATGGGGCATACGGCTCGTGATACATTCTGGGCTACTTCCTGGAAGGGTAGGGTGTAAACTACACCTGCTCAGGGTGCACAAAGTGCACATGCACCACTATGTATTCCAGCCCCTTTAAGGTGCGGACACTGATATTACCGGGTGGAGAGATTGGCTAAATTCTAAATGCATCATCCATGGGAAGTCCCATTATTATAGGCGCACATGCGCGTAGGCGTGGTGAGCCACGTGCTAGGCTCAGCCTGAATCTACACTACTGCTTTATCAAGGAGACAACCAGCGCAGGCCAGAAATCAATACTGCTTTATATTCCCTATACTGGTGTCAGAAGTATCGACACACCTGCCTGAAACTAGTACTTATAGTTTAGTGCTAGCTCTGGACTACGGGTTGGCAAATACGGGTACGGGGTATAATACGCGGACCTAAAATACGCGTATTATACGTGGGGGGTGTAAAATACGCGGCGGTAAAATACGCGACCGTTTTTGTGGTCCAATTGTCAGTCACCCAATTAGCACGCTCCTTGATGATGGTCATGCAGTTATTGCAACTGAAATTTGGTGTATATGCTTATTTATTAACATCTTCCATTAATTTATGCCCTGCAATCCTATCTGATTATGATTTGTTAAATGCTGGGGGGAGCAGACTGCAACGGGAACTGTAAGGAATCAATTAATTAGTTAATTGTAAGGAAAGCCATCCACTATATAATGCATGAGAGGACATAAGACACAACTAAGGACCATGCTCTCAAGGATCCCACAACAAGCTCCATACACATACACACATGTGCACACACATTCATCATGCATTGACAAAATGCACAACAGCACCCCCGCTGCCATGGAGATTACTCCACGTTGGTCCATGCAATTATTCAAGCCAGCACGGCCATGCTTTCATAACGGCAGCGCATGCAGCCCTTGTTCTCACTATACTATTGCTAGTAACTTGTGAGTTATAACTTCATGTCCCATCCATCACATGGGTCCATGCAACCATCGGCCATCACCCACTAGCTGCCATCACATACTACACCGGCTGAAGATGGTATAAGTATTAAGACAAAAGACTCCTTCATAGATCATGCTAAGCATGACCCTTTAGTTCTTGTCTGGCGGCTGCAGCGGCAAGAACCGCCGCTTCTTTGCCCGGGCTGTGCAGGCAGCGCGAACCTTGCGCCGCAGGCGCAGGTCCTCCTCCTCCTCCTCCTCCTCCCCCACCTCCTCCTCCAACCGGGAGGAGCCAGGCCTCCTTCCCACAGTGGTGCCGTGACCACGGTGCTTGCCCTGCACCTCCTCCTCCTCCTCCTCCTCCTCCTCCTCCTCCTCCTCCTCCTCCTCCTCCTCCTCCTCCTCCTCCTCCTCCTCCTCCTCCTCCTCCTCCTCCTCCATCTCCACCTCATCCCCGCTGGCCTCATCATCGGTGGCGTAGCCGTCGTGCCTGAGGAACGCCTCCACGTACTGCGCATCGCGGGCCTTGTTGACAGCCCTGATGTTGTGATACATGTACATCAAGTCCACCACCTTCTCCTCGGACAGACGGTTCCGCAACTTGGTGTGCAGGAACTTCATGTTGGACCAACAACCCTCGGCCGCACTCGCGGACGTTGGCGCCGCCAGCACAGGCACAGCCACCGTCTTCAGCTCGATGGCGCCTGCCATGCCCCCAATCTGCTGCCAGTATCCAGAGGGCGTCTCCTTCTCGATCCACGTCATGGACATCTTGGAGCCAAAGGCGCCCTCCAGCCTCCGGAACCTGTGCCACTGGCTCACAGCCTCTGCACCCTTCTCGCTGCCCAGGAGCTTCTCGCAGATGCGCGCCAAAGCCATCATCACCTCCTCATTGTCCTCAATGCCCGGCCGGCCCACCTCCACCTGCCTGCCCTTGTCGTCCTGGACGATCCGAACGACGTGCTGGGGGTTCAAGGCGAAGCCCGCCATGTGCAGGTCGTTGTTCATGCATTCCCACCGGCTGCGCCAGATGTCCAGCACGTCGCCCCTGCGCTTCTTGTCGGCGATGAGAACCTCCTCCCTCTGCGGGTTGGACGCCTCCAAGGCCTTCTCCACGTCCAGCATGGACGCGTAAAGCGTGCCCATGCTGGCCCGCCGCCCATCGACCTCGCGCAGGACATTGTACATCAGCTGCAAGACCTGCAGCACATTGCCAAGCTCCTGCCACAGCCCCTCGTCCAGGATCAGCGAGCGCACCTCCCTGGCCTCTGCCGTCCAGTCCTTGTTGGTGGTCGCCTTCCTCCAATGCTTGGAGGCGACCATCGCGGCCAGCGTGTCCCGCTCGTTGTAGCACTTCTTCGCGCACAGGAAGTTCTTGGCGAACCGCGTCTCGGGCGGCAGGTTGAGCGCGCCCCTGTCGTAGCTGCGCCAGAGGGAGAGCGTCGCATCGTGGGCGCGGATGAACTTGGAGATCTGGCGACACGCTGCCAGTTGCTCCTTCACCCATGGCAGGTCGCCCACGTCCTCGAACGCCAGGTTGATGACGTGAGCAGAGCACCACGCGGGCGTGATGTGCTCGAAGCCCTTCGAGGCCGTCACCTCCTCGCATGCATTCTGGCACGCACTTGCTCCATCCATCAAGAGCTGGATGTAGTTCTCAGGCCCGTGCCTCCTCATGACCACCTTGCAGGCCTTGCCCAGATAGGCAGAGTTCTTGTACTGGCCAGAGGCGTCCAGCGCGTCCTCAAAGATGGCGATGCCGTTGGTGACGCTCAGAAAGTTGACGATGGGCTTCTTGTTTACATTTGTGGCGGAATCAGAAACGAGGGTCCAGCTGTAACGGTTGTTCTTGGCCCTGAGATCCTCGACAGCCACCTGCACGCTCTCCTTCTTCTTCACGAGCAGCTCGCCACCCAACAACTTCCGAGAAGGAGGGGTGACGTGCCCTCCTTTGTATTGGATCATGCCGGCCACCATCTGCTTGAAAGAGGCGCTCTCAGCCGCATTGAAGGCAATGCCGTTCTCGATAAAAAATTCGGCAGCCAGCAGCTGGATACCTTGTTCGTCGACGGGAACCAGCCATTTGGTGATGCTCAGCTGGCCTTGATGCTTGCTGGGAACCGACGACAAGTCAGCCGGCGCAGCCCCTCCCATCTCCGCCATTGCCCTGTTCAAAGTGTGCACCTTCTTGGCGTCTGACTTCTGCAACTTGTTGTTAGCAATCCTGAGAAACCTGTTCCGGATATTCGGTGGAATTTTGTCGCAGGGTAACACCCCTTCCCCTGCGATTCCGGCAAAGTGTGCACGGACTCGGAATACGCTTATTGGCCCCGCCTTGTAGGAGAAGTTCTTGTTGCAAAATGAGCAGAACATCCTCGACACATACTGCGTTGTGTTACTAACAGCATCCGTGACTGCTTCTTTCTTCTCGACAACGAAATCCCATTCAGGCCCTTTCTTCGGCATGGCTGCAAATCGAAAATGGCTGCACACTATCGCACAGTCGCACTGGCCTCGTCCTCGCTATATTGCATTACACCGTCAGTAGCACAGCTGGCATTTGCTGTCATTATGCGTGATGTACCTAGTCCTAGCTGTCTCCTACCGGCCAAAGATTTTGCAAGGCTTGCGCTTTATGGAAAGAACTGTACGCATCTACTTCTAGTAGTAAAAATCTCAAATGTGCAGTGAACGCGCCGCGCCCAGAACCTGGGCACCGCGCCAGTGCCCGCTGCCCGCTGGTACCCCCGAAAAATTCTAAGTCCAAACCGCGTATTCTGAAGTAAAGTACGCGTACATACGGCGGAGGCCTTCAGTGTACGTTTTCCCGTACTTCTGCGGCTCCGTACGGCGTACTGACCAACCCGGCTGGGCATGTCATGGACGGGCATGTGCCGCATGTTTAAGTTCTGTTCCATAAGTGACCCAGTCATTCTGTGACTGACCTTGAACTTTGGTTGTGAATGGTTGGCTTGAGATCACGTTATGATTGTAACTGCCACACAGTCAGAAAAGACCCAGTTTGGTGTGGCCACGTTGTAGGTAGATCATAACTGCTACCCAGTAGCTGAGCCTGGAATTGTTTAAAAGGCGAAGCTACGCACCTTGTTTGCTCTCTAAGTACCTCACACCTCACACACTCCTGTGGTGGAACTAGCAGCCGGCCGGCTGCCGACTGAGACTTATTTTTATCTGAGTGAAATAAAGTAAAACTTTGTGGCAAACATTGTTTTCTCACTCCTAACATGGCATCGGAGTGCGGTTCGCACGCCTTTCGACCTGCTTACCGCTGGTAAAAGTCGTTTCCCGAGGCTCTGCTTGCGGTTGACTTTACATTTGTGTATTTCGGCAAGATTTGCATGACGACAGCGTAGGCGGAGGTTTGATTCCCGTCTGGCACGTTATACAAGAGGTGCTTGGTTCGATTCCTGGCCGGAATCTCTTGGTCAACGTTACCTTTTTTTTTTCGGAGTTTTCTGCTGTTTTTTGCTGGAATGGCTTCCGGCACTCGTAGCCAGGTCGCTTCCGCGAGTCGCGCTACTGGCAGTAACGATTTTGACGCCGACGACGCTGCCGGTCTGGCCGCTTTAACTGCAACTTCCGTAACTCTGACCGATTCGGGTCTCCCAGGCGAAGTATTTTTTGACGCAGCAGCTGGGCTGGCTGCCCTGGCTTTGCACCCGCCCGGTGATGACGAGGACGTCGCCCTCGGTGCTCCCGATGGTGAGAATCGGGCGGTTGACGGTGGTGGTTTGAGCCGCGGTACGGCGGGGGGGGGCCCCGCCCGAGCCTCCTTTGTGGCTTGCAAGGAGCTTTTGAAGGATGTTCGTGGGGTCAAGGTTTTTACCGGCTCAGATTGGACGCTGTGGATCCCTTTTAAGGACCATTTTTGGGCCTTGTTTCCCTTTATGCTGGCCTCCTTGGAGTGCTGGCAGGTGTTGTCCAGAACGTGCAACTGGATCGGCTCCTTTACGTTGCCTTGTTGGCCGTCGTGGATGGGCCTGCGCGTGCCTTGATGCAGACGCTCCCCCTGGATCGTCGCCTGGGCAGTCTGGCCATCACCAAGCTCATCCAGGTCTATGAGCATGGCAAGCTCACCAAGTCCATGCGTCTGGACTTGTGGAAACAAATGGCCCAACTTCGTCAAACTGCTCGCGAGACTGTGGAGCCGTATGTGAACCGCTCGGAACTGCTGTACGCCAAGCTCCAGGCTGCAGGCATTACGTTCCCAGTCGCTGCCTTTATTGCCAGCGTCCTCAGCGGTCTGCGCGCCGAGTACCGGCCCGCGCTAATCTCCCTCCGTCTTGACGAGGTCGAGACTGTTCCGGTCCTGCGGCAGCGCCTGATGGAAGTTGAAGATCTGCTGACGGGTGGCCTCCCGTCCCCTGCAGATTCTGGCTCTGCCTCCAACCACGCGTACCATACCCCTGGCCGGGGGCGTGGCCCACGGAACAACGGCAACGGCAACGGCAACGGCAACGGCAACGGCAACGGCAACGGCAACGGCAACGGCAACGGCAACGGCAACGGCAACGGCAACGGCAACGGCAACGGCAACGGCAACGGCCACGGCAACGGCCGCGCCCACGGCAATGGCCACGGCAACGGCCACGGCCATGGCGGTAGCAGCGGGGGGCGCGGCGGGCGCGGTGGTGGTCGCGGTGGTGGCGCAGGGGTCGGGCGTGGTCGCGGGTCGCCCTGCTCCGTCTGCGCCAAGCCTGGACATGACGCCGCCACCTGCTGGACTGCCCATCCCGCCCAGCGCCCTGCTCACCTCCGCGGTGACGGCGCCGGGCACGCCCATCACACCGACGCAGGCCTGCCTCCCTTGGAGACGACGTACGCGTTCCACGTGGGTCGAGGCCCTTTGTGTGCTTCCCTGCGCGCCAACCCTTTAGGTGCTTCCCTGCGCGACGGTGTGCAGCCTCACGGGCAGGCCTCGCTTCGTCCAGTGCACGGCCTTGCGCCTTCCCCGTCCCGCTCGGGCAGTCGTCTCTCGGCACCCCGCCCCAGCACCTCCTCGGACTCGACGGCTGGTTCCTCAACCACCGCTCCTTCTGTGCTTCACACGGCCGCAACGGCCTCGGCTAGGTGTGCCCCGGAGTGGGTGGTTGACACGGGTGCCACGTACCACATGACGCCTCACCGGGCGGACTTTGGCGATGGATTTGATCCCGCCTTCCGGCTGCGCATCACCGGCTCGGGCGGCAATCTGCATGCGGGCGGCAGGGGCCCTCTGCTTCTCCGGCTCGGCACCCCGGACGTGCACCTCGGCCCAGCTTTGTATGTCCCAGGCCTTCAGGCCCGCCTACTCTCGGTGAGCCAGCTCTTTAAAGCCGGCCATGATGTGGACTTTAAGCACCTGCGCCTCACTTTGGGGACCCGCACGTTCCCCCTCGTGGAGTGTGACGGCATTTACTTGCTCCGCGGGGTGGCGCCCCATGCCCTCGCCACATCAGCCGCCCCCGTGGACCTGATGCAGTGGCACCTGCGCCTCGGACACGCTGGCGCGGATCGTATTGCTCGGCTAGCCGCCGACCCCGCCTCAAACATGGTGACCCACGGTCCCAAGGCTCCCACGTGTCCTTCCTGCCCTGCCGGTCACTTGCGGCGGAGCAGCTTTCCCCCCAGCACGACGCCACGCTGCGCGACCCCTCGCCATCGCCTGCACTGCGACCTGCTAGGTCCCATGCGGACCCCTGCCGTGTTGGGGGACTGGCGGTATGTCCTGGGCATCACGGATGAAGCCACTCGTTTTCACTGGGTTTACTTCTTGAAGACGAAGGACGCTGCCGTTGGGAGCCTGCGTCACTTCCTGGCCACGGAGATCAAGCCGTTCCGGGCGTCCGCGGCCACGGCGCCTGTGGAGCTTCGCTCCGACCAAGACGCGGTTTTCACTGGCCAGGACTGGCGCGCCGTCTGCGCCGAGTATGGCGTGCGGCAAGAGTTCTCGTCCCCCTATACGCCGGAGCAGAACGGCGTGGCGGAGCGATTCTGGGGCGTCGCAGTTAGCATGACCAGGAGCATGCTGGCGCATGCTGGCCTCGGCAAGGAGTTCTGGGCTCTAGCCTTTGCATGCGCCATCTACATCATCAACAGGCTGCCCTGCCGCAGCAACCCGGAGCACGCAACGCCCTACTTCCTCATGTATGGGCGCCCTGCGGATTTATCCGGCATGCGTGTGTTTGGCTGCCCCTCCCACGTCTTGGTTGAGGGGGCAGCCCGTGAGAAGTTTGATTCTCGCGCTGAGGATGGCCTCTTCGTGGGATACAAGCTTGACTCCCCGGCCTACCTCGTATGGGTGCCCGACAAGGCGACGGGCGGCGGGCGTGTCATCGAGCGCAAGCACGTGCAGTTCGACGAGACGTGGCGCAACCGGGCCCCGCAGGCTGCGCAGTGGCTCCCGGCGGCCCCCTTTGCGGAGGCCGACCTCTTTCCCGCCGACATGCTGACTCCTGCCCCTTTGCAGTTACCCTCTGCCTCTGCCGAGGACTCTGGGGGGCCGGCAACGCCCTCCACTGCCTTGCCCGCAGGCCGTGAGGACAGCTATGTCAGCATCGGGGGGACTCCTGAGCGTTTCGTTCTCCCCCCGGCCGCCGCTGCGGCCATCCAGGCACTTGTGCGGAACGGCCATGCTCCGACGGCTCCGGCTCCTGCCTCGGCGCCGACATCTTACCTCACCGTGTCAGATGCTCGACAGCATGCCCCTCTGTTGCGCGGACAGGCCTCTGGCCACTCGCGTTCTGCGGCGTCATATGAACACGCCGGGGCGGGGATGCCTCCGCCGCATTTGAGTACCTCGGTTGACCTGGAGAGCACGGCTGACAGCACCGGCTATTCTCCTCCGGCGTCCCCTGGTGCCTCTGCAGGTCTCCTCCCCGTGTGGGGTTCCCGTGGTGCTGCCTTGTGTGGCGACCTTTCTCATGGCAGTAACACCCCCGCTCCCCCTGGTTTCGGGGGCGATGATGTATTGGATGACGCACTTTCTTCCTGGCCGGATCAACCTGTCACCAAGGCTGCACGGATCCACGCGCATCACTCACTTGTCGCTGACCTGTGCTTCGCTGCTGCTTTTCATAGCCAGCCTGCGTCCGTGCCCTCCTCTCCCGCTGCCGCCCTTGCCTTGCCGGAATGGCGCACGGCCATGGAGAGTGAGCTGGCCAGCCTCCAGGAGCACCAGGTTTACGAGCTTCTGCATATGCGTGATCTTCCGCGCGGTGCCAAGCTCCTACCCACCAAGTGGGTCTTCGCCCAGAAAGCTGATGGGCGGTGCAAGGCCCGGTTTGTGTGCAAGGGGTTTGCACAGCGCGAGGGCATTGATTTCGGTGAGACTTTTGCTCCCACCGTCCGTGCTGCCACCGTGCGCCTGGGCTTGGCTCGTGCTGGCACTGCTGGCCACCCCATCCGGCAGCTGGATGTCCGCACCGCGTTCCTCTATGCTGAGTTGGAGGAGGACGTGTATGTCCTTCCCCCCAAGGGCTTTGAGGAGCGCGACCCCACTGGCCAAACGTACCTCTGGCGCCTCCGGCGGAGCCTCTATGGGCTCAAACAGGCGCCCCGGAACTGGCACCACACGCTCCGGGACTACCTCATCCATGAGACTGGCGCTGTCCAGAGCACCACGGACACGTGTCTGTTCCTGTATGTTGGTGGTTTTGCCTTCGTCCATGTCGACGATCTCCTGGTCTCCCACTCCTCGGCGGAGTGGCTATCGCAGTGGACCCAACGGGTGTCCCAGCGCTTCCAGATCACCGAGACGGATGCCCCCTCCCTCTTTCTGGGGGTCTCCCTGGTCCTCGACCCGCCGGCGCGCACAGTTTTTCTGCACCAAGGCCCGTACTGGAGGCCCTCGCTGAGCGCTTTGGGGTCTCCCCACGGGCGGTGAAGACGCCCGTCGTCCCCAACACCCCCCGTGGTGAGGGGGGGCTTCTCAACGCGGACGACACTCGCGTCTACCAAGCGATCACCGGGGCACTCCTGTATGCGATGGGATGCACTCGGCCTGACCTGGCATTCGCAGTCAACCTGCTGACTCAGAATATGAAAAACCCTACTGTAAGCGACCTTGGGCTGGCACGCCGGGTGCTTCAGTACGCGGTACACACCAAGGACCTGGGTCTGTCCTACTCGGGGCAGGGGGGGCTGGTGGCCTACTCGGATGCCGACTGGGCAAACGATCCTGTGGACCGCAAGTCAATCACTGGCAACGTGGTCATGTACCGCGGTGCTGCGGTGGAGTGGACCAGTCGCAAGCAGCCCACTCCAGCCCTGTCCACCTGTGAGGCCGAGTACATGGCCCTGTGCGGTGTCACGCAGCAGGTGGTTCCCCTTCTCACCATCACCAAGGAGTTGGGTGATCCGGCCTCAGGGCCAATTCAGGTGTTTTGTGACAACACTGGTGCTGTGGCTCTGTCACGAGACCCTGTTCACCCTCGGCGTACCAAGCACATCGACGTCAAGTACCACTACATTCGCGCGAAGGTCGCGGATGGCACCGTTCAGGTGTCTCACCTTCCTGGGGCAGCGATGATCGCCTACATGCTCACCAAGGCACTACCCGAGCCACGTTTTGTGGAGCTCAGACACAAGTTGTTGGGTATTTGAGTTACTGGCAATTCGAGATGAGACAAAATAAGGACACACTTGCTAGCCTGTGACAGTGGTCCCATACTACAGTTGTTCTGGCTTGCTTGAGTTTGTTTTCCGGCCTGTGTGCCGAGTAAGGGGGGTGTCAGAAGTATCGACACACCTGCCTGAAACTAGTACTTATAGTTTAGTGCTAGCTCTGGACTACATGGACGGGCATGTGCCGCATGTTTAAGTTCTGTTCCATAAGTGACCCAGTCATTCTGTGACTGACCTTGAACTTTGGTTGTGAATGGTTGGCTTGAGATCACGTTATGATTGTAACTGCCACACAGTCAGAAAAGACCCAGTTTGGTGTGGCCACGTTGTAGGTAGATCATAACTGCTACCCAGTACAGGGTCAGCTCACTTCCTTAGTGATTTCACTAATTCGGTAGATTAGTGATTCGATTTCACTAACGATTCGAGATTGCGATCCCGGGTCCGATCGGATACTCGTACTAATCTGCCGAATTTGGGGGGTTTCGACTTCGTTGACTTCAGTCAGACCCGAGTCATTAGTGGAAGTAACGTACTAACGATTCGCATGATTAGCACATTGAATGATGTCAGACTAACGAGCCGAATTCATTGTACTAATGAAGCGAATTCACATTAAAGAAGCGATTCTGGCACTAACGAAGCGATTTCTGGCACTAACGAAGCGAACTCCAGCGTCGCTAGCCTACATGCGTCCTTTCGTGCTGCGTGCAGCGATGGCCACCGCGAGCGAGTCCTTTTAAGGGGACAGGACATGCCCGAATTTCTTGGCGCCGCAAAATTCGCCGTCCGAGGTGCCGTCCCTACTCTGAAAAGTGGGTGCACGGTGCGCGCACCCCTAGCGGAAGTGGCCATGGCGACTGCGTTCAGGCGAAATTACCACAATAGGGCAAGCGAAATGCACAATATTTACTCGAATGTTAAAGACGATGATTTTATGATGTTGGTTTGTGGCGGAAATCAGCTGGTTTACAATATCGCTGATGTTTTTATATGCCATCGGCATGGGGGGTAATCTGAATTTTTTGGTCGCGCGGAATGAAATAGAATTCATGATAGCGGCAGTAAAATCGTGGTTTTGGTGGTTGTTCTGACCGTGAAGCAGGCATTAATATCGGCAGCATCGAATTCTTAACCGAGCGGGTGCTTTTTGCCACATTTTTGGCCATTATCGGTAAGTAATTGTTCAGGCCTGCACAGTGCGTGTCTGACCTGTCCATGGAAGAACGCCTGTTGTTGCGCGCCTGGGCGAGGGATTTCCGAGGGCAAGGTACAGATTTGTCGCGAATGTTATCTGCTATCAGTGCTTTCTTCTATGAGCTCATCGTTCGAAGGTTTTTGCGTTCTTTTTGGGCAGTTTCCGCCAGCTAGCTCGCCGTGGCTTGCCGTTGTGTTGTCGAATACCTGGCAGCTTTAGATTGTTTTCGTTGATTTTGTGGTCAGGGCCGCTTCAGTCGCAGCCTATAGCTTCTCGGGAAGGTTGAAGGCATTTCATGAAACGTGTTCTGGCAAGGATGTTGTGTGTATGGACGCTTCTTGTTGTGTGAGAGTGACGCACCCTCTCTTCGCAGCGGCATCACAGCGCTCATGCGCTGAAGGGCCGCCAATGGTTTCGTTGCATTTTATCGTGCAGGGATGGAAGTGTTATGGTGATGATAATATGGAGATATTGCATTTGTGTGACTCTTTGTAGATAGCTGCCACTAATAGTTTATTTGAGCTTTCCCTTGTTATGATGATGTGACAAGACTACGATGTGCTGAGCCAACCATGGTTGACATGGTTGGCTGCATGCAAGCTATGCATACCATGATCCTACTTGGTTCCTTGCCCTCCATAGTCCTGCTTGTTGCCCATGCCGGTTAGGGCAGTTTAGGAAGTGTTATAGTGTTGATGTGCTTGGTTGGCATCAACCTTACACTCTAACATGGGAGAAACATAGAAAATGCTGGTTAGGCATGTTAGTGCTACCATCATTATTGCTATGCACATAGATACAAGGCTGGCCACGCTCGAGGGTGGTGAAGGCGTATGAGGTGCGTGGCCACCCCATTGTACTTTCTAAACATATTCAGCATGGTTTTGGTGTCTCCTTGATATTCAGCATGGTTTTGGTGCATGTTGGATGGCATATGAAGTGTCATTGTGCTTACCTGCTTACTTAGTGGTCCTTAGCGCCTTGTCAGGTGGTCACATATGAAGCCCATCAACCTGAGCAGTTCTTGTCACAATGACCCCCAACCTTGAGCATGCGTTGTTGTCAGCATGCAAGAACTAACTATATGTGCTTTGGTCAGTTTGCAGATATCTTTGATGAAGGAGGTGCTAGTGTGGCTAAATGGTTACTAAAACCTCCTTGTACCGTCTTCGTGGGTGGCCGTCTTGGAATGGTGGTAACTTAAGCTTCTTGTCAGAATGGCGTCAAACCTTTAACATAGGAGGTACCATATGTGCAGAGGATGGTAGCATGTGGTTTGGCCAGTTTTCACATGGCTTGGATGGATAAAGATGTGTTAGTGTGGTTGAATACTAGCTAAAACCTCCGTGCAACTGCATGTGCAGGTTTTATGACGGGGAAATCACAGTCCTGGTCGATCAGACGAAGGATAAATACCTCAAGTCTTGGGTCGTGTACGCGTAAAACCCCTTTTCAAGCTCCTGCACGCATTTGGTGGTCTCTTACGCTCCCCCCCCCCCTCAACATGAGACTGTCCTTCATGTAGGACTTGACGGGTTTGTAAGGATTTGACTTTCAAACGGAGGTGCATGTCTTATTCACCAACATACGTCATTCAGAATTACGCACCCTGGAGACAAAATACATGAGCTGGTGCCTGCATGGCCGAATGTTGTGCACTCCCCTTGTATTATGCCGTGTAAGGGAATCAAGCAATTTAATTGACATGGGCTGCACATGCTAAGACCAAGGTAACACACATATATGGCCCAATATATCAAGGAGACAACCCAATATATGTCTTGATATATGTCCCAATGATTGATATATGTCCCAATGAATGAAGGTTCCTTTATTGGTACCCGCATGACTTAGTCTACGTGATAATCAATTTATTAGTTAATTAATTTGTCCCAGTGATGATCAAAGTGTGACATTGTTATCCATTCCCACACAAGGCGTCCCCCTGCCCCTTATTCTCTTTGTGTAACGACGTAAGATAGGGATACAAGGCACGATGCTTACTGTGCTCAATGTCTTCCCAACGGCAGCATCCTTATACATTAATTAATTAATTAATAGACACGTGACTGTGTCCTTATACATATATTAATTTACCATTGCCACAGTGCCGTTACCATTGCCACTATTTGTATATCAAAGAGAAAACCAGATTACTTATATTAATTGATTTGTCAAGGAGAAAACCATCTACCTACATAGTTAATCAATTAGTTAATTAAACCTACCTAGTTAATCAATTAGTAAATTAAACGTAGCTATTTATCAACCGGCGGTAGTCATGCGTCCAACGGATTTCAGAATGGTGTTTGACATGAATCACGGCCCACGGGCTTGAAGGTGTCTTCAATGGTACCTTCAAAGAACAGCTAGTAGAGGACATGGGGGGCCTAGGCCTCTCCGTGATTTGGAACAAGATGATGGACAAGGCCAAGTGGGCCCAGGTCATAGAGGACAACGAACCCCCTCCCGTGGGGAAGCGCCCGCGTTTGCAAACATGTGGGAAGCGCGCTAGACAATTCGTCCATCCATCCATCCATCGGGGTTAATGCTCCGTGACTCCCCAACGGGAGCACGAGTCTAATTAATTAATTAATTAATGGTACCAAAGTGGGGATCCATACCTAGGTCCTCAAAATTGACTTAGTTTGGCATGGTGTTTGGCTAATGGTGTTTGGCAGGAATGGTGTTTGGCTAATGATAGTAAATAGCACACCTTATCCTCCCACCCACCCACCCACCCACCCACCCACCCACCCACCCACCCACCCACCCACCCACCCACCCACCCACCCACCCACCCACCCACCCACCCACCCACCCACCCACCCACCCACCCACCCACCCACCCACCCACCCACCCACCCACCCACCCACCCACCCACCCACCCACCCACCCACCCACCCACCCACCCACCCACCCCACCCATACAACCACACACAATGCACCAAATTGGTGCATTAGGTATTAGGTATTATACCCACACCCACCCGAACACGTGCCCACCCACCCAGGCATACACGCACGCACGCACGCACACACGCACGCACGCACGCACGCACGCACGCACGCACGCACGCACGCACGCACGCACGCACGCACGCACGCACGCACGCACGCACGCACGCACGCACGCACGCACGCACGCACGCACGCACGCACGCATGCACGCACGCACGCACGCACGCACGCACGCACGCACGCACGCACGCACGCACGCACGCACCCACGCACGCACGCAGTCATGCCCTCCCTTCCTCCCTCCCTCCCTCCCTCCCTCCCTCCCTCCCTCCCTCCCTCCCTCCCTCCCTCCCTCCCTCCCTCCCTCCCTCCCCACCACACCATCCAAGGCTGCCTGCCTCCTGTGTGTCTTCCAGGTCCAGACCAGCCTGACCTGGTAGTGTCGTCAGCTTGCGAGCGTTCCCACGTGCCTACCTATGTGGCTGGCAACATGCGTAAACCCATTCATGCATGCGTGCATGCACGCATGCGACCATATTTGAACATATCTGTCCAGGCCTGCCAAAACATGACCATGCAAAGATACACGCAAACTAGCGTACCAGCGGCAAGCATGTGTGCAAATATAAACTGTTCGCCTGCCCCTCTGCCTGCACTTCATCCTGCCTGTCAGTATGTCTGCCGACACAGGATGCAGGAGGGAGGCCGCCTTCCACAGGCTAATCCCACCAAGGAAATGAAATAAAGCGCATAAAAGCAAAGCAACCAACAGCAAGAGGCAAAAGGTTACATAGATGAATGCCATATGCAAGACGTATGGACAACATGACACTCAAGGCGCCATAATACCCTGAGCATCCATAACATTGACGCAGTCAGGTGCGGCAATTTATCAATGCAGGTGTTTGCGGCCGTCGAATCCACGGCAGCGGTGCCAGACGGAAGGACAGCACACATCCTAGGTCCCGCAAAGAATTTCTTCAGCGGCCACCGACAGCACCGGAAAATAAAATTCCAGCAAGAAACGCAACAAACAATAACAAACCCTGACTAGACCTCCATTTTCAACCACCCTATCACCCTAAACCAGAACTGCGGCTCACCAGATGCTCCGGAGGTCAAGCAGTATCCAGTTTTCACTTACGCACGTTTCCGCAGTATTCTCACGGCATTCCCACCGGCAGCTACCTCGGTCCGCCCCAAAAGTGCTGTACGATGGAGCCCATGGATGTATCCCGCATTCGACGCCTTTTTGAAGTGATCGCGTCACGTAGGCAGCTGTAGGCACACGATTCACACGATTCCGGTTAGCCCAGTTTTTCATTCTTTGATCATCGCAATCGGTCGCTATATGCATGACTCCAACATCAGCGTGGAGCGATGAAGACTGAGAAATGTAGCAATTATACACATAAGCACGAGATTTTTCACAGATTTCTTTCTGAAACGATTGTTTTCGCAGCAAGAATGGGAAATGCCGTCTCCATAGCTCCACGAGCTGACGACCTCGCCATCATACTAATGAAGTGAGTTGCATGTACTAATTATTCGCGTCGTTAGTGCTTTCGGATCGGATTTGGTCGGGTACGATTTGTCACTAATCAGTATCCGATCAGATTTCTCGGGTAAACCGTACTAATGAACCGAATTTTGTCACTAATTGAGGTGCCGAAATCACTAAGGAAGTGAGCTGACCCTGTAGCTGAGCCTGGAATTGTTTAAAAGGCGAAGCTACGCACCTTGTTTGCTCTCTAAGTACCTCACACCTCACACACCCCTGTGGTGGAACTAGCAGCCGGCCGGCTGCCGACTGAGACTTATTTTTATCTGAGTGAAATAAAGTAAAACTTTGTGGCAAACATTGTTTTCTCACTCCTAACAACTGGGTCCGGATCCAGCCCCTTTAAGGTGCGGACACTGATATTACCGGGTGGAGAGATTGGCTAAATTCTTAATGCATCATCCATGGGAAGTCCCATTATTATAGGCGCACATGCGCGTAGGCGTGGTGAGCCACGTGCTAGGCTCAGCCTGAATCTACACTACTGCTTTATCAAGGAGACAACCAGCGCAGGCCAGAAATCAATACTGCTTTATATTCCCTATACTGGGTTTGCTGGGGTGGCGGGGGGCGCCCAAACAAAATGCGGAGAAAGCAAACAATCTATAAGCAGGAGAAATGGGCTGATAGATTTTCATAATAGGTTTTACCCCCTGGGCCTTTAATTCCCAATAGCGGATTACGTAGCCATGGCTGGCTATCCTTGGCAGTTCGGGAGCCGCCACTCGGCCTGCACCTCGACCCCCTGAACACGTAGTAAGCCGTAAGGCCTACTACGTCGGGGATTGCGTAAAAATCTGTAATTTAAAAACATGATATATGTGTATCAAGGAGACAACCAGCGCAGGCCAGAAATCGGGAGAATCTGTGTAGCCATCTTAATTTTCCGGACCCTAACTAAGTAAGTAAGCAAGTACTTGCGTGTCATGCGCAAAGGCATGCCACAGAGTACTATGCTAATCTCATTAGAAAAAATAATTACACAAAAGTTTAAACAAATATCGTCTGCATCGTTCCCCAACCATTAAGCACTAGATGGGGATGTAATCCTCATCCGAGCTGACAGTCCTCTACTGTACGGTGTACCGGACCCTAACTTAACAGCCTGTGTAAAAAGCCCATATCACATCCGGCAAGCCAGATGGATCGGCCTCGCCCTCTTCGTCCACGTGAAGTGAGACAACTATGCCTGGTCGACATAGCCTAGTTATCCGACATGATCAGCTCGAGGGGCCGGCCGAGTTCCCGCGTGCCGCATAATCCAACCGCCTTGGCATTTTGTCTTGGTTGCTGCGTTTGCCTTCCATATTGTGCGGTGCGGGGGGCTTAATGGACGGACGGACGGGAGGGACGGACGGACGGACGGGAGGGAGGGAGGGAGGGAGGGAGGGAGGGAGGGAGGGAGGGAGGGAGGGAGGGAGGGAGGGAGGGAGGGAGGGAGGGAGGGAGGGAGGGAGGGAGGGAGGGAGGGAGGGAGGAGGGAGGGAGGGAGGGAGGGAGGGAGGAGGAGGGAGGGAGGGAGGGAGGGAGGGAGGGAGGGAGGGAGGGAGGGAGGGAGGGAGGGAGGAGGGAGGGAGGGAGGAGGGAGGGAGGGAGGGAGGGAGGGAGGGAGGGAGGGAGGAGGGAGGGAGGGAGGGAGGGAGGGACGGACGGACGGACGGACGGACGGACGGACGGACGGACGGACGGACGGACGGACGGACGGACGGACGGACGGACGGACGGACGGACGGACGGACGGACGGATGGGGACACGCAATCCTACCGGTAGATATGAGCTATCTACAATAAACAATCATACTCAATCTGATCTATGGATGGTGCCCGCGACCCTACTAGGGGTCGACGGACGGGTCGTGTCTAGCATGCTTCCCACGTGTATAGATGCGCGGCTTCCCCCGCACTAGAGGGGGGTTGTTGTCACTGGAGGGGGGGCATATACTTAACCTAATGTACTGTCGGTAGGGGCCTCGGCGCCCTGGTGGCGGAACCCCAGTTGGGGGAGGTCGGGGGCTAACTAACATTTAGGGGCCCAGAAGGTTTCTTTCCGGATGATGGCATTGGACCCTATGATGAACACAGGGGCCGGATTTCAGTTTCGAACTGACGGTGGCGCCTACTATAGATGGGCCCAATGGGCCATATAGTAGATGGCCATATAGTATGGGCCCCTACTATACAGTCATACCCGCGTTAAGTTACGATCGCCGCCAATTTCAGGGCGTCGTAACTTAACGCGGGTACGTAACTTAACGGTAGAATTAGGCTGGCGGCCCACCCCCTCCTCCTCTGACGGACAGTTCTATACGGCAATCGACAGCTCTCGTCAAGCCCGATCCAGCTGCAGCATCAAAGTCGCCGAAAGTCCATTTTTCAGGCTAGATATTTTGGTCAAGGCCGGCGGTGAGGTATACGCCGGGTGTAGCCACACAGTGCCTGCGTTTTTTACCAAAGCTACCGTGTTTCAACCCCTAAACCGACAGGACTCGGTAGCGGATCCCTATTTCCAGCCGGCCTCACATTTGCTTGTGGCCAAACAATGGGGACAGTGGTGAGGGAAGCGTCCTTCACTGTCAATGGCCTGCATGTCAACAATAATAACGTTGCAGCTGACGGCGAGGCATGATCATGCGTCCTCAGTTGTCAGGGAACGGGACAACCCGTATGACAAAAATGCCATACTGGTTCTCAAGGCTAATGACGACAGCCATAAAGGCCGGGTAGCTAAAAGCCAGGCAGCGGCACTTAGCCCTTTGTTGGATAAGGGCAGCGTGGTCGTTACAGAGCTTTCTGGAACCGCAGACTACAGGGCCTGGAAGCACCTTCTGTGCTCAGTTCGGCATGACGATACACTAGTGTGATGTGACTTGCCTCATTGCGGGCAACTTGCATCCACCTGGCTAAAAGGATTTTTATCAGTTGAGATCAGTTGTACTTTGCTGCCGAAACGGCACATTGCAAAACCATCACAGTTGGCGGGCTCCTTCGTCCGGACTTGCATTAATTTTTCGCGGTCAAAAGTGGCCTTTTACGCCCAGGTTACGCCTTCAAATTGGGCCATACCCGGGTTAAGTTACGGTGGCACCCAGGCTTAAGTTACGGTAGCCGCCCAAACTTCGGCGTCGTAACTTAACGCGGGTACGTAACCTTAAGAATCGTAACTTAACGCGGGTATGACTGGGAAGCGCATAATTTGGCTCTGATGACACAAACTCTAGTGCGGGGGTGAGTGCGGGGTTCCGGGACACCACCGCACTAAGTCCGACGCGCCTGCCCAGGCCACGCCGCGCCGGACCGGCACACGAGTTACGCGGGAAAAAAGGGCCTGCCGCGCCAATTACTGTAGGACTTGGCTAATTTCTTTGTTGACTACAAGCGCAGTCAAGGATGATAAAACGTAGCAATGGCGGACATGTTAGGGTGATGCTCGGCTTAGGGACAGTGGACATGTTTGAGTGATTGCTCGCCAGACTCGAGCTCGCTGGCATACACGTCCGTGGCACCCTCGGCATTTAGCTGGGTTGACGCAAATCCTTGTACTGCTTACTGGTGTGTGCGATAATAAAGGAATGGTTATGCACGACATCTAAATGCGAATATCACACAAAAACTGGTTCCTGGAATTCTCGCGAGCAGATTTCTACACTACACTGGTACTACGTAAAAAAGCACAGACTGGTGCGGCGTAACATTTTTAAACTTGGTAAAATTACCGCCGCACAGCCAGCCAGAACTGGACAAGGTGATGGCCGCAAGTAGTCGTTGCTGGGCTATCGTATTTGTAGCATGGGGCGTTTCACCGAGTCCACGGTTAGCATGATGGGGAGGATTCCTAACCTTCATTATGTGGGTTAAGTAGGGGTGCTCATAGTGCCCGGTTTCCCTCGCTTCCTTGTAAACCAGGCTCTGCGTCAAGATCACAGACGACCGGGTAAGTAGTTGTTCCAGTCTGTTCTAGTTTGTAAGACGCCTGCTATTAGGCGTTCTTGTTATTGTCGTTCATCATCGCCGTGACCGTCGTGGCCAGCAGCGTGCTTTTTTTACATACCGGATGGTGTCGACTTGTTTATTGATAGCGCATTGGTGAATATCGCTGCATGGAGGAATATCGGCTACAACCCGCGGGAAAGTGCTGGCTCCAATGTTCTTTTTGTATGCAGGATGACGGCACTGCCAAGCCGGAGACGAATATGACGCTCGTTATAATGCCAGTCATTCAGACCGACTGCGCGACTGGTTGTGGGATACACGCCCCTGGTTGTGGGATGTGTTCCTTGTTGTGGGATACTTGTTCCTGGTTGTGGGATGCACGTTCCTGGTTGTAGGATACTTGTTCCTGGTTGTGGGATACACGTTCCTGGTTGTGGGATACTTGTTCCTGGTTGTGGGATACTTGTTCCTGGTTGTGGGATAGTCGTTCCTGGTTGTGGGATACTTGTTCCTGGTTGTGGGAAACACGTTCCTGGTTGTAGGATACTTGTTCCTAGTTGTGGGATACTTGTTCCTGGTTGTGGGAAACACGTTCCTGGTTGTGGGATACACGTTCCTGGTTGTGGGATACACGTTCCTGGTTGTCCCACCAGTCCTGCTCACCTTCCTCTCCCCTGAGGATAAGCAGCGGTTCCTCTCTCGTCGCAAGCGGTTGCACGACCTCACCTGGACGCTGGATGACGACCTAACCCCCGCTCAGCAACAGCAGCGACGCGACCTGTGGCCGGAATACCTCCGCCATAAGCAGGACCCCCAGAAGCCCAAGGTGTACTGGAGGGGCGGGGACCTGATGATCAACCACAAGATGTGGACGCCCCCAGCGGGCTAGAACAGCAATAGCCCTAGCTTGTAACCATTGGAGTCA
The DNA here is from genome assembly GCA_009746045.1 of Mesostigma viride. Classification (NCBI taxonomy): domain Eukaryota; kingdom Viridiplantae; phylum Streptophyta; class Mesostigmatophyceae; order Mesostigmatales; family Mesostigmataceae; genus Mesostigma; species Mesostigma viride. Next base: position 63,123 of record RPFO01001275.1, read on the forward strand.
CTGTCGCTAAGGCAGCCATGCCTAGAATGTTTGCCTAGCTGTGCCAACAAACCTAGTCACGTGCCGCCAACGCACGGTACACAACCAGCCATAGCCTTAGCCTAGTTCTAGTACAGCCATGCTACGCCCTGGCTATGTTCAGATTACTTGCCCACGCTCCTTGCTATGACATGCTCACATGGGTCTTATTGCACCCACAGTTTGCCGGATCGTTAGCCTGTCCTTTTTTAGCTAGCCGCGCCCGATTGCAGCTGTGGCATGCCTTAGGCATGAAGGAGACTGGGGGTCTCTGCCCTTTCTCCTGTAGTGCACACACAGGGATTAAAAGCACTTCGGTGCTCCGTGACTCCCCAACGGGAGCACGAGTTTAATTAATTAATTAATTAATTCCTGGTTGTGGGATACACGTTCCTGGTTGTGGGAAACACGTTCCTAGTTGTGGGATACACGTTCCTAGTTGTGGGATACACGTTCCTGGTTGTGGGAAACACGTTCCTGGTTGTGGGAAACACGTTCCTGGTTGTGGGATACTTGTTCCTGGTTGTGGGATACACGTTCCTGGTTGTGGGATAGTCGTTCCTGGTTGTGGGATACACGTTCCTTGTTGTGGGATACTTGTTCCTGGTTGTGGGATACTTGTTCCTGGTTGTGGGATAGTCGTTCCTGGTTGTGGGATACTTGTTCCTGGTTGTGGGAAACACGTTCCTGGTTGTGGGAAACACGTTCCTGGTTGTGGGAAACACGTTCCTGGTTGTGGGATACTTGTTCCTGGTTGTGGGATACTTGTTCCTGGTTGTGGGATAGTCGTTCCTGGTTGTGGGATACACGTTCCTGGTTGTGGGAAACACGTTCCTGGTTGTGGGATACTTGTTCCTGGTTGTGGGATACTTGTTCCTGGTTGTGGGATAGTCGTTCCTGGTTGTGGGATAGTCGTTCCTGGTTGTGGGATACACGTTCCTGGTTGTGGGATACTTGTTCCTGGTTGTAGGATACTTGTTCCTGGTTGTGGGAAACACGTTCCTGGTTGTGGGATAGTCGAGCCTAGTTGTGGGATGTGTTCCTGGTCCAAATATAAAGGGGCATGGGAATTAGCGATAGCAGAGGGGGCTCGGGAATAACGTTAGCAGAGGGGCACGGGCACTAACGTTAGTGAAGGGGCACGGGCACTACGTTAGCAGAGGGGGCTGGGCACTATCGTTAGTAAAGGGGCACGGGCACTAACGATAGCAGAGGGGGCTGGGCACTAACGTTAGTAAAGGGGCACGGGCACTAACATTAGCAGAGGGGGCTGGGCACTAACGTTAGTAAAGGGGCACGGGCACTAACGATAGCAGAGGGGGTGTGGGCATTAAAGTTTATTAGCATAGGGGGGAAATAATTATAGTAGATGGGGGGGCACTAACGTTAGCGGAGGGGCACGAGCACTAACGTTAGTAAAGGGGCGCGGGCACTAACGTTAGCAGAGGGGTGTGGGAATAAAGTTAGTGAAGGGGGGTGGGCATTAACGATAGCAGGGGGGGGGAGGGCACTTACAGTAGCAGAGGGGTGTGGGAACTAATTTTAGCAAAGGAGGGGGGGGCACTAACGTTAACAGAGGGGGCTGGGCACTAACGTTAGTAAAGGGGCACGGGCACTAACGTTAGCAGAGGGGGATGGGCACTAACGTTAGTAAAGGGGCACGGGCACTAACGATAGCAGAGGGGGTGTGGGAATTAAAGTTTGTTAGCAGAGGGGGGAAATAATTATAGTAGAGGGGGGGGGGCACTAACGTTAGCAGAGGGGCACGAGCACTAACGTTAGTTAAGGGGCGCGGGCACTAACGTTAGCAGAGGGGGCTAGGGAATAACGTTAGTGAAGGGGGGTGGGCATTAACGATAGCAGGGGGGGGAGGGCACTTACGTTAGCAGAGGGGTGTGGGAACTAATGTTAGCAAAGGAGGGGGGGCACTAACGTTAGCAGAGGGGGCTGGGCACTAACGTTAGCAGAGGGGGTGTGGGAATTAACGTTAGGGCCACGCACTGCCGGCAGTTACCACTCCCTGTGATGATTGCATGGATGGCTTGTGGGTTCTGGCATGGGGTAGCACTGCCGGCAATTACCACTCCTTGTGATGACTGCATGTCCCCGGCTTGTGTGTTCTTGCATGGGGTGGCACTGCCGGCAGTTACCACTCCAAGGTTGTGATGACTGCATGTCCCCTTGACGCAAGGACGGCTTGTGGGGTCTTGCATGGCGTGGCACTGCCGGCAGTCACCACTCCTTGTGATGACTGCATGTCCCCGGCTTGTGTGTTCTTGCATGGGGTGGCACTGCCGGCAGTTACCACTCCTTGTGATGACTGCATGTCCCCTTGACGCAAGGAGGGCTTGTGGGGTCTTGCATGGCGTGGCACTGCCGGCAGTCACCACTCCTTGTGATGACTGCATGTCCCCGGCTTGTGTGTTCTTGCATGGGGTGGCACTGCCGGCAGTTACCACTCCTTGTGATGACTGCATGTCCCCTTTATGCAAGGACGGCTTGTGGGGTCTTGCATGGGGTGGCACTGCCGGCAGAGGATACTTGTTCCTGGTTGTGGGATACACGTTCCTAGTTGTGGGATAGTCGTTCCTGGTTGTGGGATACTTGTTCCTGGTGGTGGGAAACACGTTCCTGCTTGTGGGATACTCGTTCCTGGTTGTGGGATGCACGTTCCTGGTTGTGGGATACTTGTTCCTTCACGTGTTCGCCGTTATTCCTCCATGCAGTTATTCCTACACGCACATCAAGATAGAGCTATTAAATATTTCCTTGTACATCCAATGATGCTACGTCTTGGCTATGCTCACATTACTTGCCCACGCTCCTTGTTATGATAAGCTCACATGGGTCTCATTGCACCCACAGATCTTGCAGGATCGTTTAGCGTGTCCAATTGCAGCTGTGGCATTAATTAATTAATTAGACTCGTGCTCCCGTTTGGGAGTCACACAGCTGTGGCATGCCTCTAGCATGAAGGAGAAAGGGGGTCTCTGACCTTCCTTCCTGTTGTGCAAACAAAGGAATGAAAGGCAGTTCGGGCTCCGTGACTCCCCAACGGGAGCACGAGTCTAATTAATTAATTAATTACCTACCTACCTGACCTACCTATCAAGTTCTAACTAGCTCACTAGCTAACTAACTGACTAACTATTTTAACTAAGTAAGTACTAACTAACTACTAACTAAACAACCCCCGTTGCTCTGCCGAACTAAGTAGATGCCCTTCGATTAAAACGCACAAATCGTGAATGATGCAAGCTACCGTGCCGACGCACAATTGATTCTTGCCCCCCTACGCGTCTAAATCTTGTATTGTTGTCAGTAAGCGCTCAACGTGCATGGGGCTAGCTGCCCAAATATGAGATTCCACGGACAACACCGAAAATGAGAAACCACAGTAGCTACCAGCAAGTTACGAACACAGGACCTCCCTAAATCTAGTATCAAGTAACGTTATTTCCCCGTTTCGACGAACTTGGTCCATTCACATTTATAGCGGTGAATTAATTGTCACACCTTGCTCAGGCAAAGTGCGCCAAGTCCTACAGCATGTCTCCCCATGTCATTCACTTAAATAAGGAAGGGAAATGTAAAGCCATGCATCGTGAAGCCGTATGAAAGGGCATAACCACCCAAATAATCAAGTTGGTACGTATAGTGTCAACCCCCTCTGCTAACGTTAGTGCCCGCGCCCCTTTACTAACGTTAGTGCTCGTGCCCCTCTGCTAACGTTAGTGCCCCCCCCCTCTACTATCAAGGAGACAACCACTCATAGGGAAACTATAATTATTTCCCCCCTATGCTAATAAACTTTAATGCCCACACCCCCTCTGCTATCGTTAGTGCCCGTGCCCCTTTACTAACGTTAGTGCCCAGCCCCCTCTGCTAATGTTAGTGCCTGTGCCCCTTTACTAACGTTAGTGCCCAGCCCCCTCTGCTAACGTTAGTGCCCGTGCCCCTTTACTAACGTTAGTGCCCAGCCCGCTCTGCTAACGTTAGTGCCCGTGCCCCTTCACTAACGTTAGTGCCCGTGCCCCTCTGCTAACGTTATTCCCGAGCCCCCTCTGCTATCGCTAATTCCCGTGCCCCTTTATATTTGGACCAGGAACACATCCCACAACTAGGCTCGACTATCCCACAACCAGGAACGTGTTTCCCACAAGCAGGAACGTGTATCCCACAACCAGGAACGTGTATCCCACAACTAGGAACGTGTATCCCACAACTAGGAACGTGTATCCCACAACCAGGAACGTGTTTCCCACAACCAGGAACGTGTTTCCCACAACCAGGAACAAGTATCCCACAACCAGGAACGTGTATCCCACAACCAGGAACAAGCATCCCACAACCAGGAACAAGTATCCCACAACCAGGAACAAGTATCCCACAACCAAGAACAAGTATCCCACAACCATGAACGTGTTTCCCACAACCAGGAACAAGTATCCCACAACCAGGAACGTGTTTCCCACAACCAGGAATGTGTTTCCCACAACCAGGATTGTGTATCCCACAACCAGGAACGTGTATCCCACAACCAGGAACGTGTTTCCCACAACCAGGAACAAGTATCCCACAACCAGGAACGTGTATCCCACAACCAGGAACGTGTATCCCACAACCAGGAACAAGTATCCTACAACCAGGAACGTGTTTCCCACAACCAGGAACAAGTATCCCACAACCAGGAACGTGTTTCCCACAACCAGGAACGTGTTTCCCACAACCAGGAACAAGTATCCCACAACCAGGAACGACTATCCCACAACCAGGAACAAGTATCCCACAACCAGGAACAAGTATCCCACAACCAGGAACAAGTATCCTACAACCAGGAACGTGCATCCCACAACCAGGAACAAGTATCCCACAACAAGGAACACATCCCACAACCAGGGACGTGTATCCCACAACCAGTCGCGCAGTCGGTCTGAATGACTGGCATTATAACGAGCGTCATATTCGTCTCCGGCTTGGCAGTGCCGTCATCCTGCATACAAAAAGAACATTGGAGCCAGCACTTTCCCGCGGGTTGTAGCCGATATTCCTCCATGCAGCGATATTCACCAATGCGCTATCAATAAACAAGTCGACACCATCCGGTATGTAAAAAAAGCACGCTGCTGGCCACGACGGTCACGGCGATGATGAACGACAATAACAAGAACGCCTAATAGCAGGCGTCATACAAACTAGAACAGACTGGAACAACTACTTACCCGGTCGTCTGTGATCTTGACGCAGAGCCTGGTTTACAAGGAAGCGAGGGAAACCGGGCACTATGAGCACCCCTACTTAACCCACATAATGAAGGTTAGGAATCCTCCCCATCATGCTAACCGTGGACTCGGTGAAACGCCCCATGCTACAAATACGATAGCCCAGCAACGACTACTTGCGGCCATCACCTTGTCCAGTTCTGGCTGGCTGTGCGGCGGTAATTTTACCAAGTTTAAAAATGTTACGCCGCACCAGTCTGTGCTTTTTTACGTAGTACCAGTGTAGTGTAGAAATCTGCTCGCGAGAATTCCAGGAACCAGTTTTTGTGTGATATTCGCATTTAGATGTCGTGCATAACCATTCCTTTATTATCGCACACACCAGTAAACAGTACAAGGATTTGCGTCAACCCAGCTAAATGCCGAGGGTGCCACGGACGTGTATGCCAGCGAGCTCGAGTCTGGCGAGCAATCACTCAAACATGTCCACTGTCCCTAAGCCGAGCATCACCCTAACATGTCCGCCATTGCTACGTTTTATCATCCTTGACTGCGCTTGTAGTCAACAAAGAAATTAGCCAAGTCCTACAGTAATTGGCGCGGCAGGCCCTTTTTTCCCGCGTAACTCGTGTGCCGGTCCGGCGCGGCGTGGCCTGGGCAGGCGCGTCGGACTTAGTGCGGTGGTGTCCCGGAACCCCGCACTCACCCCCGCACTAGAGTTTGTGTCATCAGAGCCAAATTATGCGCTTCCGTATGACTGTATGCACATCTTGGCTGGATGTCACAGCTCCTTGCCCAATCGCGGCGCGGCGCGCCGTCCTAGCTGTAACTACATAATGCGGCGAAAGATTTGTTCAGCAGGAAGGGCCGGAAATTAACTCTATACTTGTTGCACGTTGAGTTGAGTTGCGTTGCGCGTGAGGGAAGTGTTGCACGTGAGGGGGGTGTTTTAACCCTGTTTAAACATCCTTTTGAAGCTACTTCGATTGAAGTAGATTGAAGTGGTCTCGATGCGATCATCTCGAATCCGCGATATGCAGTGTCCTGGCCCTCGGCCGTTTCCAAAATATATCTGCTGCCAGATCTTCTGCTGCCCATGTGCGGCGTGTGCACCAACAACTTGAACAAAACAACAACCGCGATCTGCGGCTGCCGTCTGTAGTACTGGCAGTCTGGCATGCCAACCAAAGATTTTCCTGGCTTGCCTGGTGTTTGTTGTTGAAGATCCCCTGCGCTGCCCCGTCAACGGTGGAGGAAGCCATGGTAACAACCAGCGATCTCCCATTAAGAAGCCACCCGATTGATGTGGGCTCGCAGCCTGCTTCTCCACCCGCGATGGAGAGCGAAAACTTGAATCGCGGCCTCGGGCTTTCTGATGTAGTCACGCGGCCCATCGATGACTACAGTGCTACCGCTAGTAAGTGGCTTTTGCGAGCAAAAAATGGAATTCTTTTGTATTTGCTCAGGATTACCTGCCGTTGATGTCACAAGGTTGAAAAAATCAATGCTAACACTATATCATACATTTGTTCAATGTGGATGCAGCACCTGTTGCGCGGGTGGTGCCGCCGAAAGCTTTTGATGAGGTGGATTCTTTTGCGACCCAGCTGAAGAAGTTGAAGGTACTCGCTGCCGCTTCAACATTTTTTTCGCGATCGGTGGTTTGGACAAGGGGTTGCACAATGTGCTTTGATATGGGCGCATTTAAAGGCTCTTGATTACTTAACAGTTGACGTCTCCCATTCTCATCGTCTGTATCACCAACGTCTGCCCGTCGCAGGCTACACCGCCTCCGATCTCGGTCTCCTGGGAGTCGCTGTCCTACACAGTGCCACTTGCTGCGACTCCTGAGGTCCGTATCGCTTTTTGATCTTGGCAAGATAGCGTTTCTCGGTAATGCTGGTGCCTATGATGCACGTTGCTTGTTTCGTTTCTGGAGGGAATGCTAGCTGAAATGTTCTATCGGAAAAGTCGGCGTTTTTTACCAGGGAACGCACTTTCCGAAGGTCTATGGATGCAGCCAGTTAGCGGCAAGAGACTTCCATCGCTGTCCACGAAAGTTGCGGATGTTGTCATGTCTTAGCCTGCTAGGCTATATGATTTTGACGAGCAACATGCTTTTTGGATATACTGTCATGTTTCTGTCTTACACTTAAATCTACAAATGCATTTATTATGTCTGCTCGTACTCATAGTCAATATTGGTGCAGTGCTCCATGCTTTTCCTCGGTCAAACACACATTTCTTCAGTCAGGAGGCCTTTTCCTCAAACTGTGGTTTGCGTGTTGCTTAGGCAATCCCTGGGGTTTTATGAACATCGCGGTGAAATGGTTGCTTCCCTGGTTTTATTCGTCGTGGAGCAGCGGATAGATGACGTCTTCAACTACCTGCCGTCTCGATTGGGACTTCTCCGGCGCCCCACGGTTCCCGCCAAGGTCATCCATGACATCACTGGCTACGCTGCCCCCGGGCACATGGTCATGGTTATTGGTGAGTCGAGGTTCTTTTTCCTCTAGACAAACCATAATCCATTTTGTGTTGAAGTATTTTGTTAATTTCGGTGTCCTTATTGCTGACGAAAGTATGCAAGGCTTGCCGGCATAACAAGGGCTCTTGCCCCTTGTCACACAAGTCAGCTCCTGGTGTTGAAGGGTGGCCACAGCATCGTGGTAATCGATGTAGATTGTAGGTGATTTTTTGTTTTCTTAAGTGATAATGCTCCTGGCAACTGGTCTAGGATGGGAAGGCCATGGACAGTCGGCGCGGGGATGCATCTTTCCCTTTCTTTTCTGTGCAAGCTGCAGGGCTTTGACAATGTATATGAAGGTTTCAAACCCAAGCTAAATAGTTTAGGTTGTAACCCACCCTGCTTGGCAAGTACTTGGATTGTTATAAGAGATGCGACGTGTTGCTGTCAAGTTCATAGCAGGCTCTGGGTATTCTGGCCTACGGGATGTCATCTTAGTACTTGGTGTTACCAGACTTTTCGCGACCGTCCCGGAGATATCGCCCAAACCCCGGTGGGGTCCCATTGTCGGGGGGGGAGGGAGGGGGGGCGGGGGGTCCAAACTCCCACCCCTGACGATTTATGAGTGAGGGTGGGGGTGGAGGTCCCACCCCCCCTGGGGCCCATTACCTTAGCCGCCCAGGTTTTCCTGCAGAGGTTTTTCCGAGACTTTTAATGTAATATAGTATATTTAAGGTTATTACCATGTGCGAACCTTGGTCGACGTGTCGTGGGTGGGTGGGTGGAGAGGCGGAAAGCCCTGTTTACCCCCCACCCACCTTTGGACCCCCCAGGGGTGGCAACAAATGAGGGGGGGGGGGGGGGCGTCTGAGCCCCTAACCCCGGGGGGTTTCCGTGGCTGGGGGGGGGGGGGGGGGAGGGGTTGCTTGACTCTCCCCCCCTCTCGGGCGATATCCCGGGAGTGTCGCGAATATGCTGTTACCTGGAATCACAAAGCCTATCCTCCTGTAATTTAAGCAGTATCTGTTAGGTGCTCTCTATGGAAACAAGGAATTGTTTCAGGGTGTCTTGGGTGCGCTATGTGATGCTAAGCATTTTAGGAGATACCTTTTATATGGCCAAAGACGAGGCTGAGAATGTTAGTTGTCAGCTCTTGAGGGAGTATCACGAATGTCTTAAAAGTGTGCCGCACTTCACCTTATGCCACGGTTATGAGAAGCTAGTAAGTTGGTTGTTATAAAAGTGTGCCGCGCTTCACCTTATGCCACGGTTATGAGAAGCTAGTAAGTTGGTTGTTATAGTCGATATAAAAGGGTTCAGACCAGGAGGGCGCCCCATTTCTTAATTTGGGGTGTCTGTTTGTAAATCTTCCATAGACGTGTTTTGGCTTACGATGGGCCCTATCATGGTTGGGGCTGGACCCTGTTTTTAATTGGGGAACGGGAGTTCCGATCACGCTTGTCCCAGGGACAGGCTGTTAATTGGGTTCGGAACACTTGTCCTCGGCTGGCCATCACGTTTGTCATGTGCAGTGACCAGCTTCGGAGTTGGTTCCGCGCTTCCTACTAGCATTCGGCCGGGCGGGAGCTGGCTCAGCCTGTCCCCTGCTCAGGGGGTTGGACAGGCTGGACAAGGGGGGATATTAAACCTCTTGAGGATGGATTCTGAATAGACAAAAGCACCAAATAAAACTTATACTAACTGTGGCAAGTACCCCTGAAAGGATAGGTTCAGGAGCTCAAGCATGATAGGACCCTAACTTATGTTGTTAATCTGGCGTTCAAGACTTCCGTGTTGTATTCTGTTTCATATGTGGCGTTAGTCATTCATGGCCACACATCGCCATCCCTGGGCCTGCCCCCCATAAAAGTGATTAAATCCCTTTTGGTCCCACTCCTCCCTAAATGGCCGTGCCCCCACCCAGGTGCCCCCCGCAGCGGCAAGACGACCCTGCTCCGCAGCATTGCTGCCCAGCATCCGCACATCCGTGGGTCGAGCCAGGAGGGCACCATCAAGTACGATGGCGTCGAGCTGCACGCCGATAAGGTCAAGAGGTGGGTGGGTGCCGCCACAAGGCTGCAGCATCCCTAACCACCGGAATGGTGGTTGCAAGCCTCGAGCTAATGCAACTACAGAGCCAGGGGATTATGACCCCATCGACCCCCTCGAAGGAGGGGTCTCCCCTGCAAGTCTAGGTCGGCTGTGATGTGCCTGTAAGGCAAAGGAACTGGTGACGTGGGGAGGCATGCATCTGTCTGGCATGTGTGTGCAAGAATGTAAGTTGCTAAAAATAAGGCAGAGACGCGCTTAACTTGCTCACGAGGCGCGTTTGATCTGCTAGTCAAGGTCAGGAGGTAGGCACAAGGGTGGAACAATGTTTGTATGCAGCCCACACTTGCGTGGCATGCGTCAACCCATTGAGTGTTGCATGTGTGTTGACATGGTCATCTTGTTCATTGGATGCGTGGCTACCTGGCATGTTGACCCTGGGTAGAAACTTGTAAATAGAGACCCCCCCTTTTCTCAACCTTGCTCTTTCTGACCTCCTGCCCTTGCTTACAGTCATTACCGCGATAAGTTGCGTTTCTTAAGGTTGCGTTACCGCGTTAAGTTGTGACGCCGGTAAGTTTGGCGCCGTATACCTCACGGCCCACCTTTCGCAAAATATCTTGCCTGAAAGATGGACTTGAGGCGATATTGATGCTGCAGCTGGATCGGGCTTGACGAGAGCTGTCGATAGCCGTATAGAAGTCCGTCAGAGGAGGAGGGGGTGGGCTTCTAGTCTAATTCTACCGTTAAGGTTACGTACCCGCATGAAGTTGGGACGCCAAGTTTTGGGCGGCGATCGCAACTCAACGCGGTAATGACTTTACTTCTCTTTTTGATCTAGTTCTCAAGTTCGCGTTTGACCCCGCCTCTCTCCTTCCTTCCCCTCCCCTGCCCCCTCTGGCCCCCTCCCCCGCCCCCTGGCCCCCTCTAACCAGGCTGCTGGTGTACGCGGGGCTGCAAGACTTGCACTACCCGTACCTGACCGTGCGCGAGACGGTCGACTTCGCCATCAACTGCTTTAAGGCCGACTTCCCTGGCGGCGAGCCACCCCCCGAGATGGAGCGATTCGTTGACAACCGGGCCAAAGCCGACCTCGTTCTAGGGGTGAGGAGTGGGGCCCTGGTCTGTGTGTGTTAACATGGGGTTGTGGCGTGGAAGGAAGTTACAGGGACAACTGACCCAAGGGGGCTAGAGTGGGGTAGAGCGGGGTGGAGTGGAGTGGTTTGTGGTTTGTGTGTGTGGGGGGGGAGGGTATATGGGTAAAGGGGTAAATGGGTGTGGACCAATCAAGGTTGACATGGGGGGTCTTGGAACGGTAAGCGATAGCAGGCTGAAAGGAGCATTTGCTGGCTGTGCTTGTCAAAGGAAAGATGGACAGGAGGGAGGGGGGGTTGACATGTGGGGTCTTGGAACGGAATGCGATAGCAGGCTGAAAGGAGCACTCGCGGGCAGCGCTTGTCAAAGGGAAGATGGACAGGAGGGAGGGGGGGGAGGGGCTGCCAAGAATGCTGAATTTCCCTCTTGTTAGGGGATGTCGACATGTAAAATTGTTACCTGTGAAGGAGATTGTGCTTGCAGAGCTGGTGAACTGTTTTTCGCTCATTAGGTCGAGTGGAAGGTCATAAGCGCCTGGAGAGTTGATACTTAATAGATAATATGATCTCAATAGACACATGCCACAAAGAACGAGAAACGGAAGATGAACGCTATCGTGAAATGGAATCACGTGCCCAACTGATGGGCTTCTGCCGCGGTTGACTAAGGCTGGCTGACCAAGTTCCACGCGCGACATGGTGAAAAAGCACGTGCTCAACGTACAAGTTCTCATCGTCGTCACTCCTGTGTTGCACCCCAGGTTATAAGGCTGACCAAGGGCATCCAACCAATTCTGACCTATCCGTTGCCATGTGATCTACATACGGTATCGATCCTGTACTCATGTACGTGGCGCCCCAGTTGATGGGGCTGACCAAGGTGGCTGACAGCCCGGTCGGCTCCACCGAGGTGCGCGGCATCTCCAAGGGGGAGGCGCACCTGCTCACGCTCGCCGAGATGTCATGCGCGGGGTTGTCCGTGCTGCTGCTCGGTAGGTGGTGCGGATGGTTCTCAAACAGATGAGGGTAGGTGGGGCCCACGCTTGACATTCAACTTTAAAAAATACATCTTCACGCTCGTGGAGATTTGCTGCCTGAGGCTCTCCAGGCTGTTGCTGAGTGGGGGGCCTAATGTGCCTGTATGGGCTCTTGCACAATCGAGGTATGTTGGGTTGCTAGCCACTCTACTCAATGTCAGCTTACTCGGTTCAACATCAGTTTGCTATCCAGCTGCATTTCCACCGGCAGTCAGAATCTGTGGTAGGACCCACAGTTGGCGTGTTTTCTCTGGAATGTAGGAGATGTTTCCCGCAGTTTGTTCCTGTTCCCTCAACGCCTTGACGAACATCATTTTATCACTTCTGTAGTGTGGGGCCCTCCGGCCCCTAGAAACGAGGCCTCTGTAGCCCCTGTGGCCGATCCCCGGCCGGTTGCGCCTTCCAGCCGTTCATTTAGCATCGGCGCGCTGCTGTGCCCAGGGGTGGAGGCAGCGCTGGGTCGCTGCCTCCCCCGGCTTACCTGGCCTAATGGAGCAAACGCGCAGTAGGCCAGGAATACGAGTAGCCCGAGCCTAAGGCAATGTGCAAAAAGCTTCGATATCTCTGGCATGGCTACACCCTTCCCTCGGACGGCTGGAAGGCACCCCGCTGGTTGGGCGCAACACCTTAACGTCGCTGGACAGACTGTAACGCCCAACTTGTGAGGAACGGTTTTGCATTTTGTGTCAGCTTTCCGCCACAACATTTGTGTGTGGATGACAGCGCAGCTTCTCACATACTTTGACCCGCGGGGCTGCCGCTACGCCGACGCAACGGCTTGAAACGTTTGAAGCACCTTTTTTTGCGATTGTATTATGTATAGTTATTATTTTTCCCTTTGTGTGCTGTTCCCGTGGCATGTTGGCATGGAATCGCCCTCCTGGTCACTTTCAGATGAGCCAACCAAGGAGATGGACTTCAAGGGCAGCCTGGATTTTCTGAAGGCAAGGACTGGTGCCCGTTGTTAAGGAAAATGCCTCCTGCTCAGACTGCGGTGGTTGTGCGCCTCTTGCCCTGCATGCAAAGGGCCCATTGGGCTGTCTGCATATTCGTAACCTTCGGTCATCTGGCTCAATCAATCTGGTTGTAGGTGATGTTTACTATCATAGGTTTATCTCTGTCATATATGATGTTTTTAGCTAGTCTAGGGTTAAGCTTACAGATCTCTGCTTGGCCAACATTGTTACCGATAGTCCTGGCTTACAAATGGCCTAACCAGCCATGTGTCGCTCTTGTAGAAGCTTCACATGAGAGAAATCAGCTGCCACCTGCCACAGTGAGAACCAAGTGGCGCTTAAACTAGTAGGTGTTTAGGAAATCCTACACTTCTGGTAATCCTGCAGGATAAGCATAGTATCTATACCATTGTTGCTGTTACAACCACAAACACCACCGCCGCCGCCGCTGCTGCTGCTGCTGCCGCCAGTACTATTGTGGTAGCTAAGCAACAGTGATAGAGGTGGTAACTGGAGCAGGAGCATGGTAGAGATGACAGCATGCGGCTGATAAACGGAAATTTTATTAATGCGCGTCAAAGTGCTCACTCGCAATTCTCGAAATTCTGTGGGTTGCGCCAAGGGTTGATGTCAGGACAGCATGCACGTCCGATTGTTGGAAGTGCTGTCCTCAGGCTATTGCGCTTTCGGTGCTTGTGTGCTTTCGTTGCTGACACCACGTATACACACATGCGTGCCTTGCTGTTGCCCACCTGCAGCGCATGCAAACGTTCGCGCAGGAGCTCAACTTTACATGCGTATCGTCTTTCAACATGGCCAGCCAGGTGGGGCCCTAGAAAATGGAAATCCACCTACTCAGGGCTTGCCTGCAATGCGGTAGCCCCATCAAGCAGATGCAGAGGGTCATGCATGCAGCTGACAGCAGTGCTGGCTTCTTCCCCTTGTTTGGTGTTTGCCTTTCTTGGGCACTAGTGACGATCCAGGCCTGCACTTGCCATGTGGTTCACCGCTCTTGTATGCATGGATAAAGAAGCTACAATTAGCTTGCTGGTGTCAGATGTGACTAAACACAGAAACCTTCATGTTATCTTTTCCGAACTTCGAATGGTGATGACGAGCTTTGGTGGTATTCCGGGTAAAATTTGGCCACGCCCTTTTCATTGCTGTTTCCCTAATGTCACTAACTTCCTGGTAGGTTCCTTGGGATGCTATGCCGTGAGGGTTGCGCAGAAAAAAGGTTGTCCGCATACTTTGAAAGCAACGCCGCAGTGTTTGGCCGCTGCTTTATGCCCTGAACACTGTCGTGTCCTTGCTTTTCCAGCAGCATGCTGGGATATTCTGGTGTGCCTCACTGCTGGCCTCTCAATGACTCGGCTGGCAGCTCCCTCCGATTAAGGCATGCACGATCTGCTTACCCTCTCCCGCCACCCAAACCCCACCGAACCAAACCAAGCCACATCAAACCTAGCAAAAAATGCTGACTTGACCTGTCACTGCCCCCTCGACACAATGTATTCCCCTCTCCAATACCATGTCCACCATGCAGGAAGTCTACGACCTGTTTGACGAGGTGACGGTGCTCGCTGGCGGCCGTATGGCCTACTTTGGCCCCACCCACAAGGCGGAGGCCTACTTTGCCTCGCTGGGCTACGTGCGCCCCGCTAACATGAGCCTGCCCGACTACCTGCAGGAGGTCGTGCTGGATGACGGCTCCAAGTTTTTCCAGGGAGGGCAGGAGCGCGCGCAGCGCAGCCCAGACGAGTTTGCTAAGGCCTTCAAGGTATCGCGGGGCTGTGGGGTGCAGGGCATGGTTTGGCATTAGGTGAGGTGTGGTATGCGTGGTGAGTGTCTCATCCGGTATTCGTCTGTTCTGTATAGCTATCTGTTTTATTGTCATGGACACTGAATACTCGTGGGTGTAATGTCCTAATTCTTGGGCATGGCTTGTGTCATTGTTGTTGCTGTGGTTGTGCAACAGCTTATGAGCTGAATTCTATTCCCTTCTTTTGAATTCCGCTCTGTTCTATCACAGTTTGTCATGCTGTCACTTTTTCCTCACGCGACAACCCCTCGCACCCACCTATCATCTGCAAACCCTCCAACCACTGGCACAACCTGGCAGGAGTCAACGGCGTACACCCAGCTCACCGAAGACATTGCCAAGCTGAACAAAGGCAAATCGCCGGAGGGGCCGCCCGTCCCATCAGGCATGCTCAGCTGGCCACAGCAATTTACGGTGCGTCTTGTGACGCCCTGCCCCAAGCATCCTGTGGTGTCACGTGTCTAGGGGATTGGGGGACCAAGAGGGAATGGGGGGAGGGGGAGCAGGAGCATATTAATCTTTGTCAGACGAGCTTGGGTTTTATATATGATGTGAGGCATTGGTATGGGGAGGGGGGGAGAAGATTTGGGCTTTGGTTGTGTTGGGGGAATGCCCCTTTGAGGGGGCTGTTCCCTCCTGAGCAGCTCCTTGGGATGTTGTAGCCACTAATGCCTGCCACATCACGACCTTTGCAAATACGTCACGGCGTTGGCCATGAACGTTGCCATGGCCATTGCCATGGGACGGTGCTGTGGCAAGTGCTGTGGTTGTCGCGGTCGTGATCTCCTCGTGATTCGCCTTTTATGTATGACATTTTTTTGTGCGCACTACTCCTGCGCACTTAGGTCTAGTGGTGTTCAATACATTCAGCAATATCGGACATATTGGCACCCCTGTAAAGAGATTTTTCGCAGTTGGGCTGTTTTGAAACGTTAAGGGAGATGCCTTTGGATCAGGAGACTCACACAGCCGCGAAATCATGCCAAAGGTCCTATGTTCGATTCCTTGCTGGTAGCTTCTGGGCTTTCTTACTTTCTGTGTTCCGCGGAATCTCAGATTTGGGCAGCTAGCGTTTTCACGTTTGTTGCTTTCTGACGACAATATATGACATTTTTTTGTTTGTTTTTGTGAACAGTTTTCTGGAATCAGTGTAACTCCCCCATTGCCCTGGTGTCCTAACGCCCCATGGCCCTGGTGTCCTAATAATACCCCATGGCACCGTTGCTATATTGCCCTCCTGCCCCACCGCCCCATGATCCTATGGCTCCCTTGCCCCCTTGCCCGACTGTCCTATGTTCCCTTATCCTGTCTCCCTGTTGTCTCCTATGTTCCCTTATCCTGTCTCCCTGTTGTCTCCTATGTTCCCTTATCCTGTCTCCCTGTTGTCTCCTATGTTCCCTTATCCTGTCTCCCTGTTGTCTCCTATGTTCCCTTATCCTGTCTCCCTGTTGTCTCCTATGTTCCCTCATCCTGTCTCCCTGTTGTCTCCTATGTTCCCTTATCCTGTCTCCCTGTTGTCTCCTATGTTCCCTTATCCTGTCTCCCTGTTGTCTCCTATGTTCCCTTATCCTGTCTCCCTGTTGTCTCCTATGTTCCCTTATCCTGTCTCCCTGTTGTCTCCTATGTTCCCTTATCCTGTCTCCCTGTTGTCTCCTATGTTCCCTTATCCTGTCTCCCTGTTGTCTCCTATGTTCCCTTATCCTGTCTCCCTGTTGTCTCCTATGTTCCCTTATCCTGTCTCCCTGTTGTCTCCTATGTTCCCTTATCCTGTCTCCCTGTTGTCTCCTATGTTCCCTTATCCTGTCTCCCTGTTGTCTCCTATGTTCCCTTATCCTGTCTCCCTGTTGTCTCCTATGTTCCCTTATCCTGTCTCCCTGTTGTCTCCTATGTTCCCTTATCCTGTCTCCCTGTTGTCTCCTATGTTCCCTTATCCTGTCTCCCTGTTGTCTCCTATGTTCCCTTATCCTGTCTCCCTGTTGTCTCCTATGTTCCCTTATCCTGTCTCCCTGTTGTCTCCTATGTTCCCTTATCCTGTCTCCCTGTTGTCTCCTATGTTCCCTTATCCTGTCTCCCTGTTGTCTCCTATGTTCCCTTATCCTGTCTCCCTGTTGTCTCCTATGTTCCCTTATCCTGTCTCCCTGTTGTCTCCTATGTTCCCTTATCCTGTCTCCCTGTTGTCTCCTATGTTCCCTTATCCTGTCTCCCTGTTGTCTCCTATGTTCCCTTATCCTGTCTCCCTGTTGTCTCCTATGTTCCCTTATCCTGTCTCCCTGTTGTCTCCTATGTTCCCTTATCCTGTCTCCCTGTTGTCTCCTATGTTCCCTTATCCTGTCTCCCTGTTGTCTCCTATGTTCCCTTATCCTGTCTCCCTGTTGTCTCCTATGTTCCCTTATCCTGTCTCCCTGTTGTCTCCTATGTTCCCTTATCCTGTCTCCCTGTTGTCTCCTATGTTCCCTTATCCTGTCTCCCTGTTGTCTCCTATGTTCCCTTATCCTGTCTCCCTGTTGTCTCCTATGTTCCCTTATCCTGTCTCCCTGTTGTCTCCTATGTTCCCTTATCCTGTCTCCCTGTTGTCTCCTATGTTCCCTTATCCTGTCTCCCTGTTGTCTCCTATGTTCCCTTATCCTGTCTCCCTGTTGTCTCCTATGTTCCCTTATCCTGTCTCCCTGTTGTCTCCTATGTTCCCTTATCCTGTCTCCCTGTTGTCTCTATCATCGCCCGCAGGCGTGCTTCAAGCGCCAGATGATCGTGCACGCGCGCGCGTACGAGAACTGGCTCGTTCGCTCCCTCGTCATCATCTTCCTTGGCTTCCTCGCTGGTGAGTCTACCTCATGCGTCGCCTCTGGCAATCATCTAATTATGCCAATAAAATTATCTTAGAAGTAACTTAGATAGTCTCGTTGTCTTGTCTCGTTGTCTCGATGGTGGCTGCCAGTAGGCATGCTTCCCTGATAGGGGAAACCTGTGTGCTCAGCCCTGTTCCAGCCATGCAGGCACCTTTGCACTTAACCTCACTCGTGTTTCTTTCCCAGTGCTTGTACGTGCTCACACGCACTGCATAAACACTCTGCGGAGATCCACACAACCGGCTGCCCCCTGTTCACTTGCATGTGGCACCCCTCTCCTTGCCCACCCACCCATCCCGCCTCTACGCTTCACCTGCTGTCACCATGTTTGCGCATGGTGCATGGCTACAGACTGCCCGCTTGCACTTGCTGTTGAGCGCACTCTCGTTTGAACACCAACTTGTCCTCACCCTTTTCCTGACCTTCGTTTTCTTTCCCTTATTCTCTTTTCCTCCCTGTTTTCCCATACTGCCACCTCTGCGTTCCCTCTTTCTCCCCCCTCCCAGGTACCTTGTTCTGGCGCATTCCCCATATGTTCACGGGTGTGCTCGACCGCGCTGGCCTTATCTTCTTCGTGCTCACCATTGTGTCGGGCACCTCGTGGTCCAAGACGCCCGAGCTTTTCCTGCAGCGGCCCGTGCTTTACAAGCAGACGGCCGCGGGCATGTACCACCCGGCGCCATACCTGGCCGCCATCACTGCCGCCGACTCGCTCATCCGCGCGCCAGGCTCGTTTATCTTCACCTGCCTTTTGTACGTGCGGCGATGGCACGGTTTTTGTTGTGTGGGAGTGGGGTGGGGCGGTGGGGTGGGGGGTTGGGTTGTGTGGGGTGGGGTGGGGGTTGGGAGTGGGTGGGTAAGGTCGGGGTTGGGGGTTGGGGTGAAACCGTCGTTGCTTATTTGAGTTGATGTCAAATGCGAGGAGCTTGCAAAGTCATTCTTTTAGGCGGGTCGCAAGCAGACCCCTTGCGCATGCAGCGTGGGAGTAGTTACCTCATTCACGGATTTGTATGTTGCTTGTGAAGGTGATTTATTTACGCAGATTGCTGTCTTTTGTGTATAGCTCATGTGTCTCCTATTCATCGTCCCCCTGCCTCCCCATGCCCCAACGCAGCCCCCCCCCCCAGTAGTTCCTCACGTACGCAGGCTTTGTTATCCATCCTCCCATGTATGCTCTCCAACTAGTCCCTCTCTGCTAATTGTCCCTTACTCATCCCTCTCCACCCCTTCCTCCCTTCTCTTAGCACCCTTCTATCCATTCTCCCATACCCAACATCTATCTAATCATTTACCATTTATTTCGCTACCCCCACGCCCCCTGTCCTATCGTCCCCCACCCCCAGCTACTGGCTGGCCGGCTTCTCGGCCAAGGACCACAGCGGCAAGTTCTGGTACGCGGTGCTGCTCGTCTACTGGATGGAGATGTGCTCGGACGCCCTCGTGCGGCTCATCTCCCTCTTCTGCAAGACGGTCGAGCTCGGCCAGTTCTTCTCTGGCACCGTGCTCGTCTACGTGGCCTTCTCCGCGGGCTTTCTTGTGATCAAGGACGACATCGTCAACCCTTGGAAGTGGATGTACTGGATCAACCCGGGGCGGTACTACTTTGACGGCTTTGTTGGGTCTGAGTTCTCCAAGACCGACTGGTGCCGTGACGACAACCCCTTCTTCTGCCAAGTCGCCGCTAACCCGGCGGAGCACACCACCTCGGGAGCCGTTGCGGCAGACCAGGTCGACGTCCACGACATCCGTAACGGGATCCGCTGGCTTGACCTCGGCATCGTGTGGGCCTTCTGGTGGCTCTACCTCGCCGTCGGCTGCGTCGTCATCACATACCTGCGCTGGGACTACTTGCGTCCGACCAACGCGTCCACGCTCGACCTGCGCTCGGACGCCGCGCCAAAGACCTCCGTCACGCGCGCATCCATGGACCCCTCGGCCGACCCCAAGCTGTTCCACTCCTTCAAGCGCATGTTCCTCTCCTTCACGGACATCGGCTATGTCGTTCCCGTCACCTCCCGCCTCCCCTTCACCAACTCCACCAAGCCCAAACGCCTGCTCTCCAGCGTGACAGGGTACGCGGTGCCAGGGACCGTTACCGCGGTCCTGGGTCCCAGCGGGTGCGGGAAGACCACGTTCCTCGACGTACTGGCGGGCCAGAAGACCGTGGGCACGTGCAAGGGCCAGGTGCGGGTCAACGGGGCCGACTTGGGCGCGTACGTGCGCCGCTGCATGGCGTACGCGGAGCAGTCCCTAGAGTCGCAGGCGCCGCTCCAGACGGTGGGCGAGGCGATCAGGACCAGCGCGGAGCTGCGGCTGCCGTCCGATGTCCCTGCGGATGTGCGCCGCGACATCGTGCTGCGGACCATCCAGCTCATGGGGCTGGCCCCCTACGCGGGTGACCTGGTGGGCACCCTGGAGAACGGTCTCCCCCTGGACGTCCGTCGTCGGCTCGTGATCGCGGTCGAGGTGGTCACCTGCCACCCGATCCTCCTCCTGGACGCGCCATTGGCCGGTCTCGACCCGCGCGGCGCTGAAGAGGTCCTGGAAGCGCTGCGCCAAGTGGCGGCTTCGGGGCGCACAGTGCTGCTCACTCTTGAGAACCCGAGCCCGGCCACGCTGGCCGACATCGACAACATCATCGTGCTCAACGGGAAGGGCCGCCAGGTGTACTTTGGCCCCCCAGCGGGCGTGGCCGCCGTCATCACCCCCGCCAGGGATATCCCTGAGGGGGCCACCCCGATGGAGCTCCTCTCTCTTGTGCGCGAGGAGCTGGCGGAGGAGCGGCCGATTGACCTGCTGTGGCAGGAGAGCGACATGCGCAAGGCGCTGGTGGAGGGCATTGAGGGGGGAAAGTTCCAGCCGGACGGCCTCGTCCCGCCCGTGTACAAGTCGGCATACGTGGCGTCCTACTTCACGCAGTGCCGCGTGCTGCTCGGGCGCCACTTCACCATGTTCTACCGCAACCCTTGGTGCGTGCATGGTGGGGCGGTCGTGACCCTGGGATGTTATGGTGAATTTGTTGGAAGCTTTAGTGACCACGCAGGGCGGTCGCAGTTGATGGTGGTGTGGCCGTAACTCCTGCGGGGTGTGGCGGTGACCTCGTGTAGTCATCTGCTTGTTTTCTTGGCGTTCCAAATTGCCTGTTTGACCCTTCTGTGAGATGGCTGTGGCATGAGCCCAGCCGGCTGTCATCTGACTGTTGAAGAATAATAGCAGCAACTTGCCTGATGTTGAGATGCATCCACGACACCCCCAATCTGTGCGTGTGTGTGCCTTTCGTCAGGTACAACGTGAGCCGCATGATCTATGCACTGCTGGCCGGCTTTTGCCTGGGCACCTACACGTATGACATGCCGCTCAACCAGGGCGGCTTCTATTCGCGCATGGGCATCTTCTTCAACACGTCCATCATCGGGGTACGCGCTTGCTTTCTACCCTGTATCTTTTTAGGGTTGGGCTCCCTGTGTGGTAGATATAGCAGCACACCTGCATGACATTGGGCATCCTCTTCAACACGTCCATCATCGGGGTACGCCCTAACTAACAACTTTCCATCATGTAATGCCAGGCAGGTGTATCAGCATCAGCTGCATGACTCGCATCACAGCTGCAAGACCTGCAAGACTTGAAACCCTCTCAGCCTCCGTACTCACGTCCTTTTTCAGGGTACCCATTCGCCATCATTGCATACCCTGTGGCCTTCCTATCTCATTGTCCCCCCCCCCTTCAAGAGCACCCCCACTTCCTGGAAGATCCCTTACCGTTGCAGCAACCTCTCAGCAACCCGGCATCCTGACATACCAATTTGATACCAATTTAAGTTTCTGTTTGCTACCCCCCCCCCCCTCCTCCCCCAAGCACCTACAAACTCAAACACAATCGCACGCATGCGCCTGTACTATCGCGGTTGTCAACCTCTCAACATTCCATACCCTACCATTATCTCTTTCTTATTTTTGCTTATGCTCCCTGTGGTGCACACACCACACTTACACACAAGCAAACAAACACGCTTGCGCGCAGATTCCCTTCATCGTCACCATCATCCACCTCTCAATGCCCTCGTATCCTGACAGGCGCTCTCTTATTCCTATGTGTGGTCCCCCCTGTCACACAAACACACACACACACACAAACAACTCAACACCCACCCACGTACACACACACACACACAAAATATCACGCAGATCCCCTTCATCGTGGCGGCAGCCAACCCGATCCTGATCATGCGCACGACGTACTACCGCGAGACCAAGTCGGGCATGTACGGCCCCCACGCGTACAACATGGGCATCACCCTCCCCGAGCTGCCCTACTTCCTCTCCCAGTCCATCATCTTCTTTGTCCAGTTCTACTTCTATTCGGGCCTCCTCCCCAACGTGGGCCGCGTCTTCTTCAGCCTGTTCACCTTTCTCGTCTTCTCCTGGTTCCTGCTCACCAACGGGCAGCTCATGGGCCTCTCGGGCTCCAACATCATCTGGGTGAACCAGATGGCGCCCACTGGTGCGTGTGCGCGCAGCTTGCTTGCTGTGCCCTCTGGCCTGTTCCGTTGTTTGGTTGTTTCTCGTTTGGTTTTCTCTTGGGGCGTGCTCCGCGCTTTTGGCGTGTTCTTAGCATGTTGCGCTGTTCTGGTCTAATTGTTGGGCATGCCCTGTTCCCTTGCCTCAGTCTGTCTGACTTGCTTGTGCAGTTTGCTGGGCTTGTTCTAGTACTCAAGCTCTACCGAAGGTCCAAGCAACTTGTTGGTCTCATTAGTTGCTGTGGGGTGGGGACTTGACCCTCCATGCGTTCTCTCTCTCTCTCTCTCTCTCTCTCTCTCTCTCTCTCTCTCTCTCTCTCTCTCTCTCTCTCTCTCTCTCTCTCACACACACACACACACACACACACACACACACGCACGCACACGCACACACACACAACACACACACACACACACACACACAGAAAGACGATCGCGGAATCGCGCACACACACTTCTCACGCTCATACTTACGCGCCCACCTCCTACCCACGCCCACCACACGCACCAGGTGGCCTCATCATGGCCATCACCGCCGGCTTCATCATCCGGCAGGACGCGATCCCCGGCTACTGGCGCTGGCTCTACTGGATGAACCCCGTCCACTACTTCCTGGAGGCCACCGTGTCCAACGAGATGCACGGCGTCAACTACGACTGCGCGATCATGGCCGACTACCCCAACAACTGTATGCCATGGGAGTATGTGACCGGGGATGCCTTCCTCAAATTTGTGTCTTGGGACTGGGACCACAAGTGGCGCGGCTTCTATGTGGTCGCTGCCTTCTCAGTCCTCTTCAGCTTCATGAAAGGAATTATCGTGGGCAAGGCCACCGCCGGCCAGATCATCAAGAGATAATTTTGAGTTTTGTTGCAATGCAAAGGGCGTTAATGCTTGACTGGGCCGCCGCGACAAGCAGGCCCGACGTGAGTGTTACATTTTGGGTGGTCATTGTGAGAAAGAGATTCTGTTCTCAAATGACCTTTTTATGGCAGTTCATGTCTCCCCACCTGGTTGTGTTTCTGTCTGCAGAAAAGGACGTTGTCTTCTTGATAAGAGAGGCTTGATAAGAGAGGGTGTTGCCATCAACGGTGTGCATGAGCCTGGCCTGGAGTACCTCTTGAAGTGCTATGACGTGTTATTGAACGCTTGCCTTATCCATGTGGATAAGGTCACCCACTACTTAATAAAAATAAGGCTTGTTTTTTCAGTACGCGATACATCTCATGGTAAAATTAAATTAAATTAAATTATAACATGCCTCCGTGGGGAGGTCATGTAGCACATATTCCATGATGGATGGGGTGGAGGGAGCCGCGTGATCGAACTATCCTAACTCTAAGCTATCTAGAAAATCCTAACTACACTACTCATCAAAACGCCTCCGCCGCTTGGGGGGAGGTGGCTTGCCCACAGGGTAGGGTAATCTGATACGTGGCAGACACGTGAGACACCGTAGATATGAGATTTATACGTGGCAGACACCGTAGCTGCGAGATTTTCTGTATGAAACTTGGTGTACAGACTACTGACATCCTATAAACCCAAGAAGAATCGGGGTTCTTTGAACGGAGTTTCTTCTATACGTGAATGCGGGAACAAGAGGCCGCTGGATGAGCGGCTTATAGGTCGCAGTGTTTACTCGTAGCTGTTTGGCTAGAGCTTTTGTGATTAGTAGATGCAATATAGTGCATGGTTGAAAAATGAATTAAATAAAATGTGCGTTCCGCGCTTGGGTTGATTATACCCGGGCGGAACGGGGCGTGAGGTGCAGTGCCCCTGAAAAGAACAACCTACGCATTATTTAATACTAGCCGTGCAGATTCGGGATATTCTACCCCCGGTCTGTACGGTTAGCGTCTTACTAGCATCCACTAAACATAAGGGTTTAATGACGTCAGTTAGCTAGGGATAAGGGAGGTTTTGCGACTAAAAGCCGCTCTGGCTGGTTTTGTCGGCCTCTTTCTTTGCTCGTTGTCGTTGCGGCGGCAGCCGCAGCTATGGGTGCTGCGGAGCAAAATCCCAAAAGCACTGGTTGCACTGGCCACTTGGCCAGTGGTGAGACTTCCAGTTGTTAACCGGCCAGGCGTAGTTCCTCGCCCGGTTAACTAAAAGAAAAGAAAAAGATTACCTCCGGTCCGCACCTTTTCCCCAGCTTGGGGTCTTTGGTGGGCCGGATGCCGTGACAGGTGCTCAACTGTCGCTTGGTCGGCCCAGTGCGCGAGCTGGTGCTCCGTACCTGGGGATGCTTGCACCCCGGGTTGGAGCCGGATGGCTGGCACTGGCGACCCGTGTCTCGGTCCGCGGCCTGCGGCTTTTTCTTCGGAAATTGCTGCTGGCCAGCAAACTTTGCAATTGCCTTCCGCCGAGGGGGGGGTGGTTGGGGCTGGGGACGGCGATGGGAAAAGCGTCTAAGCTAGAAATTTTTTCCCCACGCATAGAAACCTCGGGGGGGAATGCGGTCTTGGCTGAACGGACTCTCGTTCAGCCAGGTGCCTGGGGCTGTGGCCTCGGGCATCCGGGCTGGCGGGGCCTGGGCTAGGTCCACGTTTTTTCTCGAAGCACCCCGGGTCTATGGGGAGACGGCCATAGCGGTACCGACTCGGGGCCCCGAGAGGGGTCATGATAGGCTGGCCGTGCGCAATCGCAGTGCAAATGCGCTGGGCCTTTTTGGGCCTGGCCATGCATCCACAGCCGCCGGGCACACGCCTCCCGATGTGGGGGGGCTCCCGTTTTGCGGCAGGGCGGTCACTTGTGACAACGAGCAAGGTGGAGTGCGGCTTCAAGGGAAAGCCAGGGCGGGGGTGATTGGGCAACGTACTTCATGAAGGGCCTTGAACGGCGTGCCTCCGGGCATGTCAATTAGTGTCACATGTATGCTTCCACTTATTGTTTTAATGAAGATGCTGGTTTTTGTGGGAGCTACGTGGGACATGAATCGGGGTTCTTTGAACGGAGTTTCTTCTATACGTGAATGCGGGAACAAGAGGCCGCTGGATGAGCGGCTTATAGGTCGCAGTGTTTACTCGTAGCTGTTTGGCTAGAGCTTTTGTGATTAGTAGATGCAATATAGTGCATGGTTGAAAAATGAATTAAATAAAATGTGCGTTCCGCGCTTGGGTTGATTATACCCGGGCGGAACGGGGCGTGAGGTGCAGTGCCCCTGAAAAGAACAACCTACGCATTATTTAATACTAGCCGTGCAGATTCGGGATATTCTACCCCCGGTCTGTACGGTTAGCGTCTTACTAGCATCCACTAAACATAAGGGTTTAATGACGTCAGTTAGCTAGGGATAAGGGAGGTTTTGCGACTAAAAGCCGCTCTGGCTGGTTTTGTCGGCCTCTTTCTTTGCTCCCCACCCACCCACCCTTGTCTTGGTTGCCTCTAGGGCAACGTACTTCATGAAGGGCCTTGAACGGCGTGCCTCCGGGCATGTCAATTAGTGTCACATGTATGCTTCCACTTATTGTTTTAATGAAGATGCTGGTTTTTGTGGGAGCTACGTGGGACATGAAGCCCTTTTTTTTTTTTTTTTTTGGACAGCTGCAAACAACTATGCATTAATTCATAAATTAATTGAAATTAATTAGGAACTGATAACTCCGTGGGGAGTATATGTAGCACATAGCCCTAAGAAGAGGCATATGGCTTTAATACACTCTAGCTTGGCTACCAGTTGCAAGAGTGGAATGTAAACTGCCACCTACTCTGGGTGCACGAAGTGCACCTGCCCACCACTGTATTCAGGCACCTACTAGGGGCGCCGACAGAGGGGGGAAGATCATCATGGCTAGACAATGGCTAGAGCGTGGCATCTCAGCAGAGAGCAGCTCTCTGCGTGGGCACAGCATAGCTAAATAAAGCTAGGCATCATCTGGTGTGTGGCACATCGTAGGCACACATGTACATCCTAAATACCAGCAAATTCCTTTTATTCGTTACCCTGATATTCACAGTCTCCTTTCCCACACAGCAAAATATGGTGTTTTTCTTAGTCAGTTACATCGTTTTTCTCGTCTTTGTTCTTATCGTGTCGATTTCATCACGACGCTTGTTGAACTCTTGCATCGTTTGTTGGTCAAAGACTATGACCAAGACATTATGCTCCGTCAAGTCCGGTGTTTTTTGCAACGTCACCCACATCTGTTCGGTGCTGCCCCTTGGCACAAGCTCTACAAACAGGTCGTGGATCGGCTGGATCGCGTAGTACATCTCCGCACATCTGAACCCTGTGGTGCCAGATCTCCTTTGTGGCCGTTCCGAGCCTGGAACGGGATTCGTTGTCCACATCGTCGCGTCGCTGCAGCAACACGATGTTTTCTGGCATACGCGGGCTTTTGGTTCCCGCCGCACATTTGAAAGTGCTGTCCTCCGGCTTTTTGCCTTTGCACCGTGTGCAGTTCTTGGACGTTTGGAATAGTGGCATGGCTAACGTAATGACTGACTAGCTAGACCTTTTCAGTGGTTTCCCATTTGCGGGTATTTCCTCGTAAATGGTGGGAGAGCGATCGCAGCAATGGTGCTTACCGCTAGACACGCCCGGCCAGAGGCTCGAAACACACGCCCTGATCAAGCAAGTTGTTTCCGGCCCCACCGTCTAGGTCATCTAGTCGCTCTACACGTAAGCCAGCCATAATTTCAATGCACAAGGCTACACATTTCCATCACCATTCATATTCATCATCCTCGAACACGCGGACAAGATAACGGCAGGCTCGAGCTACCATGGTCCGGATTCTCCCGATTTCTGGCCTGCGCTGGTTGCCGGTCTCCTTGACGTGTACATGGTTATAATAATGGCTAAGGCATCGGCCGGTAGGGGGCCCATACTAGGCGTACATGTACAAGGCCACGGCTAGGCCTTACTATTCTTCAAAGAACAGCTAGTAGAGGACATGGGGGGCCTAGGCCTCTCCGTGATTTGGAAGAAGATGATGGACAAGGCCAAGTGGGCCCAGGTCATAGAGGACAACGAGCCCCCCCCTGTGGGGAAGCGCCCGCGTGTGCAAACCCGTGGGAGGCACGCCAGACAGCTCCCCTAGGGCAGCGTGCGGCTGCCTAGATAGATGATGTAGTTAGAATGCTGTTAGATAGATGTCGTAGGTAGCTGATGTAGATAGATTAGACCGGTGTTTGCACCCATCCATCCATCCATCGGGGTTAATGCTCCGTGACTCCCCATGCAACGGGAGCACGAGTCTAATTAATTAATTAATTAATCGGGGTTAATGCTCCGTGACTCCCCAACGGGAGCACGAGTCTAATTAATTAATTAATTAATTAATTAATTAATTACTATTCTACACTACTACTGCTGTATTCCCCTAAGCTGGGCTGTCTGGAGGTGCTGGGGCCCGGTCGTGTGCCAGGGCTTGTGGCCGACGTAGATTAATTAATTAATTATTAATTAGGAACATAACTCCGTCGGGAGTATGAAGGAGACAACCAGCGCAGGCGAGCCACGAGCCACGAGGTAGCCATGGCTGACGGCGGAGCTCATAACTTTCACGTTTGAGCACCGAATTTAGCCGTGAATATCACAATCGATGCGTCTTTCTACGACGCACATGCTGATGTAATTTTCCGAAGCCATTACGCAATATACGATGAGCAAACGCCTCTCGACGCAACGCAGCCTGGCGGCTGCGCTCGGCAATGATAATACGTCTGCAGCTTCGGCTGCAGCTTCGCCCACCGGCCCAGATGGCAACGGTGACACTAGTCGTGCACTGGTGCTCGCCCAGCCTCCCGGGCTTGCCTCGCCAGATCTGCCTCGCCTGACCCCAAGCGCAGTCGCTCTGCTGAGCCGCCCTGGGAAGAGACCTCCTTTGACATCAACGCCTCCAGCTACTGGCTCCGCGGCCCAGGAGCCTTCATGGACGACGTGTTTTCCGGCAATCACGCCTCGCTCCTAACCCTGTACGTGCGTGTACCTCACGTCCCACAACCGCGGCCGCTGGCCTGGTAATGGCCAGCTTGTCGACCCCGCCGAGGCTCTCCCAGTCCTTCACCGCATGAGTCGCCCCAAGCTTCAACGCTTCGCCCTCTGCTCCCTTGTTGGACGCTCCGAATCCGCAATCTGGGCTTCCCCCCCGCCCCCCACCTTCCCCACCGGCCGAAGCCACCATCCGCACCCTCCGGCTCAAGGAAGCTTTCGAGCAGCACGTGACCCCTCTTGCCGCAGATGTGGCGGCACTTGGCGGCACGCTGGCTGCTGAGCTTCCCACCATCCCCACCGCCACCGCCACCCTCCTCGCCTCCACCCCCCCCCCCCTCCGCCTCCACCGACTCCATCACCGCCCAGCTCCGCGACATCGACCAGCGCCTCAAGGATAATGCAATCGCTATCGAGGTCTTGCAGAACACAGCAGGCCTCACCGCCCAGGCAGTGAAGGACATTGCCGCCATGCCAGCCCCGGCTGGCCTGGCCGGCGATGCTCCTCCCATCACGACCTGGGCGGACATGCTTAAGCAACATACCACCTCCACCACCTCCGCCGTCGCAGCCCAGCTCCAGCGGCAGACGCTTGACCTCCGCGAGGAGGCCGAGCTCGCCAAGCGCAGCCTCAACGTCATTGTCAAGAATCTCAAGATGGAGGAAGGTGAGAATTCCGAGAAGCTTGCGCGTGCTTTTGAGAGAGAAATCCTTGATCGCATGGGCCTTACTGGCCGGTGAGATCGAGCTGGCCGCCCACCGCCTTCCCCGCGCGCGGGGTAAGGCCGGGCCGCCCCCGCTCCTTCTCACCTTTAAGACCCCGGCGGACAAGATTTCTTTTCTCAGACGCCGCAAGCGGCTCGAGAAGACTCTCTTCACCCTTGACGACGACTTGACCCTGGCACAGCAACAACGGCGACGGGAGCTATGGCCGACCTACCTCCAGCTCCGGCAGACCAAGGCGGGCCAGCCGGTGTACTGGAAGGGGGCGGCCATCTACGTCGGCCACAAGCCCTGGCAAGCGACCCCCTCGACCACCGCGGCCCCAGCAACTCCAGCCCCAGCCTAGGGGAATACAGCAGTAGTGTAGAATAGTTAGACAGTGGCCTTGTACATGCCCGCCTATACTACAGGCACTATACCAGCTGAGGCCTAGCCTTTTTAGTCATGTACATGTGTGCCTATGATGAGCCACACTCCAGACGATGCCTAGTTTTATTTAGTAATGCTGTGCCCATGCAGAGAGCTGCTCTCTGCTGAGATGCCACGCTCTAGTTTTGGTATAGCCATGATGATCTTCCCCCTCACAGGCATGCTCCCCCCTTACCCGGGCATAGCGTCTTGTTGTCTCTTTGATAGCGTGATAGACCATGAGGGTGCGGGTGCCCTGGTGCACCTAGAGCAGGGGTAGCTTACATTCCCACCAGGCTTGCATGAAGTAGCCTAGAATGTATTAAAAGCCATCTGCCCCTTCTCAGGGCTATGTGCTACATCTACTCCCAACGGAGTGATGTTGATAATTAATTAATTAATTAACCAGCGCAGGCCGGCCAGAAATCGGGAGAATCCGGACCATGCCTGGTAGCTCGAGCCGCAGGCCTGCCGTTATCAGTCTTGTCCGCGTTTTCGAGTCGTTCAGGATGATGAATATGAATGGAGATGGAAATGTAAATGATGGAGAATGAAAAAGCCAACGCGAAATTCCGGCCACGAGGTAGCCATGGCTGTCGGAGCTCATAACTTTCACGTTTGAGCACCGAATTTAGCCGTGAATATCACTATCGCTTCGTCTTTCTAAGACGCACATGCTGATATAAGTTTCCGAATCTAAAACGCAATATATGGCAAACAAACGCGCCTCGACGCAACGCAGCCTGGCGGCTGCGCTCGGCAATGAAAATACGTCTGCAGCTCAGGCTGCAGCTTCGCCATCAGGTCCGGCAGGCGGCGATTGACACTAGTCGTGCACTGGTGGTCGTCCAGCAACCTCCCGGGCTTAACGCCTCGCCATCTGCATCGCCTGACCCCAAGCGCACCCGCCCAGCCGACAACACAGGAGGATCTTCACGCCCCCCAGAACCGAGCTTTCGGCCCCGGCCTTTCAGGGTCGCAGATTACGACTGGGCCAACCCGTCTCCCGGACCGATGCTATGGGCTGCATCTTCTTCGGGGATTACGCTTCGCTTTACGACCTGTGCCTCCATCTCCACGCCATCAATCGCCTCCTCGCCGGGCCCGGACGGCGGCCGCTGGGCCAACATGTACCAGCTGTCCGGCTGCCCCCGCCCCCATCTCCAGCACGCCATCCTCAACTCCCTTCTCCAGCGCTCTGACGGCGAGATCTGGGCTCCATCCCTTTCCGCCCCCACCCTCCGCTCCAATGATCCTCACGGAAGCCTTCCAGCAGCACGTGACCCCCCTTGCTGCCGACGTAGCAGCAATCGGCGGCACGCTGACTGCTGAACTTCCTCAAATTTCCACCGCCGCCGCCTCCACCTCCGGCACTGCCATTTCCGCCTCCATGCACTGCCGACATCAAAGCCCAGCTCCTCGACCTCGACCAATTAACGCCTTCAAGCCACCGCCAACGCCCTTGAGAGCTTGCATGACACCGCCGGCCTCAACGCCCAAGCGGTGAAGGACATCGCCGCCCAGCCGGCGCCTGCTGGCTCGGCCGGCGATGCTCCCTCCACCTGGGCGGACTTGCTTAAGCAGCACACCACCTCCACCACCTACACCATCTCGGCACAACTCAAGCAACAAGCCCTCGACCTTCGCGAGGAAGCCGACATCGCCCGGCGCAGCCACAATGTCATCGTCAAGCACTTCGACCAGCCGGCAGGTGAGACCTCCACGAGCCTTCTTGAGGCATTTAAGCGCGACATTTGTGCCCCCATCAGTGCTACTCACTGGTGAGCTGGACATGTCGGCTGTCCGCCTCCCCCGCGCGCGGGGGAAGGCTGGCCCGGCACCCGTGCTCCTCACCTTTAAGTACATGGCGGACAAGCTGTCGTTCCGCCGCAAGAAGCTCTCGGAGACTCGCTTCACGCTGGACGACGACTTGACCCTGGCCCAGCAACAGCGGCGACGCGAGCTATGGCCGACCTACCTCCAGCTCCGGCAGAGCGCACGGGGGAAGCCGGTATTACTACTACTGGAGGGGGGCGGTCATCCACGTTGACCACAAGCCCTGGCAGCCCCCTCCTGCCACCTCAGACTAGGAATATATATTAAAAATATAATTACTTACAGCAGAGTGAAATCACTCAAACCAAAGCAAACGCCCAGCTATAAACCTATATACAGAGCCATGTCAAAGCTCTATACTACGATAAGACCAATGGAAACGCCTAACGGGAGGAACCTAATAGCCCTGCTGCACCGCAAAATCAGCCCGCGTACGGCGGAGCATGATGTCCGCCATGGCCCGAGTCAGCGCCACCGACAAGCGCTGACGCCAATATGACGTCCAGGTCCGCGCCGACCATGGGGCCCGCTGGCCCTCCAGGTCCAGCCGGTCCTCCCGGAGCCGGCAACACTCCTTGAAGAAGGCGGAGGTCAGGGGCCCCATGGCCCCAAACTCCTCCAGGACAAAGGGCACCACACGATGGTGCCCGACGTCGCCGTAGGCCAGGAGCTTGGCCCGCTCCGCCCGGTCCGCCGTGTAACCTGCCGTGAGGGAGGCCCCAGCCACGTGGCTAAGAGCCAAGGGCCGCGCCACCGAAACGTCAA
Source organism: Mesostigma viride (assembly GCA_009746045.1). Lineage (NCBI taxonomy): Eukaryota > Viridiplantae > Streptophyta > Mesostigmatophyceae > Mesostigmatales > Mesostigmataceae > Mesostigma > Mesostigma viride. Next base: position 94,823 of record RPFO01001275.1, read on the forward strand.
TAAGCAGATGCCGGCCACCCCCCTCAAAGTCCAGCACCACGATGTCAGGCCGGTGGTTGGGGGAATAGAAGGCAGCGCCATCCGCATCCTCGGACCGGATGTTCGCGTGGGGGAAAACCGACCGAATCATGGCGAGCACCACCGTCAGGAGGACAGTGTGCAAATACAAATACCAATTCTGATTCTGTTGGCCCCCCATGCAGGCAAGGTAGTGAGTCCCCGTGGGATCCAGCGGCTGCCCACAGCTACCACAAGGCCGCCCGGCCGGAACAAGAGGCTGCGGGGAATATATATTCATTGAGAATGATAGATTACGGAGGTGAGATAGGCATGCAACATAAGGAAAAACCCGATAACTGGGAGAATAACCCTGAAGAAATTAATAGTAATCCGGCGACACAGACATCCAAGGATCACGCCAGCGGCACAAGGTACAACTAACTATACATCACAAAACTACACGCAGCAACAGCGCTGCCGGCCCACCATGCAGGCCTGGAAGGGATCTAGACCGCATGGGTCGCGACAAAGTCGGCCCGGGTGCGGCGGAATAACACATCAGCCACGGTGCGACATCAGTGACAGGCGCTGCCGCCAATACGAGGACCACGTGCGGGCCGACCACGGGGCGGTCTGACCCTCGAGGTCGAGGCGGTCTTCACGGCGCTGGCAGCACTCGTGGAAAAACTCCGCTGTCTTGGGGCCCATGGCCCCGAACTCCTCAAGGACAAAGGGGATGACCCGGTGGGGCCCGCCACATTGCCGTAGGAGGCAAACTTGTCGCGCTCAGCCACAGCGGCAGCAGCGCCGGCATCCACAGCCGCCCGGAGGATGTGGCGACCGGAAAGCGGCCGAGCCACGGAGACATCGATGAGCAGGTGGCAACCCTGCCCGTCGTAGTCAAGCACGGTAATGTCGGGGCGGTGGTTGGGTGAGTAGAGGGCGGCCCCATCCGCGTCCTCGCACTTGATGGTGGAGTGGGGAAAGACCGACCGAACCATGGCACACACCACCCGGAGGAGAGCGGTATGGAGATAGAGGAACCAGTTCTGGTTCTGCTGGCCACCCATGCACGCGATGTAGTGCGTCCCAGTAGTATCCAGAGCAAGCCCGCAGCTGCCGCAGGACGCACCCGCCGTGATGAGAGGTTGCGGGGCAAAGAGCTGGTGGCGGAGAGCGATGGCGTAAAGGGCCGGAACCAGCGTGAACAAAGGGCTCATGGGGAGGGCGCGCAGGAATGCGGACCCCACGCTCCCCTCAAGGGAAACGGAGTGAAGCCAAGCCTTCCCCTGATCGTTCAAGCTCGCATGCAGACCCATCCAGTCGGCACAGTGTAGTATACCCGCGTAGGTCTTTTGTTGTTTTTCATGAACGCAGGCAGGGAAGACACTAGGACTGACGACAGTGGACACGCCGGGCGTGCCCCGGGGCAGGCGACGGTGGACGGCCTGAGCGGGGCGGACGAGGTCGCAAGCCTGCTGGATCTCGAGGTTACGGAATCCTGCACAGCCTGCACAAAGGGGAAGGGGGATGGGGTGACCAAGTCGGGAATGGCGCTGACGGCGCTGGGGACCAACCGGCGGATCTCCGCCCAGGCCTGAGCAACAGAGCCAAGGAAGGCGGCGGGGGCGAGGCGGGCGGCGCGGGTGAGCCCACACCCGCCCATGCGGCAGGGGAGGGTGGCCAAGCGCATGGAGTGAGCTGGCAGGCTAGGGCCGGGGAGGAGCACCTGCAAGGCGGCCTGAATGCGCTCCTCATGGCCTTCCGCGGCAAGCCGCACCAAGTGGGGGCCGGGAGCGCCACGGAGCCAGTGAACCACCCGCGGGTGGGCGCAAAACCACAGGAGGAGCCCTTTGGTCTGGGGGTCCTTGAGGCGCGCCCAAGTCTCGAGGACATGGGTGCGCTGTTCCACGGTGGCCTGGAGCTCCTCTTCGACGTAGGCAGGGTCACCCACAGGGACGCCCAGGCACGAGAAACCACGCGCCCTTGCCAATGCCCCCGGCGGGATAGCCGCGGGGAAGCCAGAGCAGTCCCCCTGGGGCGAAAAGACTGCACACTTGGGGAGGGTGAGGCGAAGGTTGATGGCCGCCATGGCCACTTCAAGGGCAGCCAGGGCGGCAATTACCACAGCGTCGGCCGGGCCAAGGGCATAGATATCGTCCATATAGGCGAGGAGCACGACATCCGGGTGCGCAGCGTGGACACCTTGGAGAGCCTTGTGCAGCGGGGCAGACAGGTAAAAGGGGCCGAGGGGGTCACCTTGCTGGGTTCCCGTGCGGGAAGCGATGTCGGCGAACGTCCCATCCTCCATGAGGAAGGAGAGTTGAGTGGGTTCGCCGTAGCAGGCTGCTGTCCACGCAAGAAGGTCAGGGAACGCCTCGCCGACGGCCTCAAAGATGCTAGCCTTGGTGACAGCATTGAACGCATTGTGGCAATCCACCTTCAGCGCCACATGGGTCGGATGCGTCTCGAGGTAGGCCTGAACTGTGTGCACGATGATGTCGCTTTTTAGGAATATATATTAAAAATATAATTACTTACAGCAGAGTGAAATCACTCAAACCAAAGCAAACGCCCAGCTATAAACCTATATACAGAGCCATGTCAAAGCTCTATACTACGATAAGACCAATGGAAACGCCTAACGGGAGGAACCTAATAGCCCTGCTGCACCGCAAAATCAGCCCGCGTACGGCGGAGCATGATGTCAGCCATGGCCCGAGTCAGCGCCACCGACAAGCGCTGACGCCAATATGACGTCCAGGTCCGCGCCGACCATGGGGCCCGCTGGCCCTCCAGGTCCAGCCGGTCCTCCCGGAGCCGGCAACACTCCTTGAAGAAGGCGGAGGTCAGGGGCCCCATGGCCCCAAACTCCTCCAGGACAAAGGGCACCACACGATGGTGCCCGACGTCGCCGTAGGCCAGGAGCTTGGCCCGCTCCGCCCGGTCCGCCGTGTAACCTGCCGTGAGGGAGGCCCCAGCCACGTGGCTAAGAGCCAAGGGCCGCGCCACCGAAACGTCAATAAGCAGATGCCGGCCACCCCCCTCAAAGTCCAGCACCACGATGTCAGGCCGGTGGTTGGGGGAATAGAAGGCAGCGCCATCCGCATCCTCGGACCGGATGTTCGCGTGGGGGAAAACCGACCGAATCATGGCGAGCACCACCGTCAGGAGGACAGTGTGCAAATACAAATACCAATTCTGATTCTGTTGGCCCCCCATGCAGGCAAGGTAGTGAGTCCCCGTGGGATCCAGCGGCTGCCCACAGCTACCACAAGGCCGCCCGGCCGGAACAAGAGGCTGCGGGGCAAATAGCTGGTGCCGGAGCGCCACCGAGTAGTGGCTGGGAGCCAAGGCGAATGGGGGGGCCATGGGAAGAGCACGAAGGTACGCCGAGCCCACACTCCGCAAGGAAAGCGAGAACAGCCACGCACGTCCCTGGGCGTTGAGGTCCGCGAAAAGAGCAATCCAATCAGCCGTGTGCAGAATACCCGCGTAGGTTTTCTGGTGTTTATCGATGACGCGAGCAGGGAATGCGGCGGGAGATTGAACGGAGGCGACCGAGGGAGTGCCGCGAGGGAGGTGGCGCTGTACCGCCTGAGCGGCACGGACGGGAGAACAGGCCTGCTGGATCTCAGCATAGGCCTCCTGGATGGCGGTGACGAAGGGCAAAGGGCTGCTGGGGTCCAGGAGGTCAGGCGCTGCCGTTGCCAAAAGGGGCAGGAGCCGGCAGCTTTCCGCCCACGACTGAGCGACGGAGCCCAAAAATGCTGCTGGGGCCAGCCGGGCGGCACGAGTCAGACCGCAGCCACCCATCCGTGCAGGCAGGGAGGCAATGCGAATAGCATGTGGCGGGAGGTCGGGGCCCGGGACCAGCTGCGCCAAGGCCGACTGGATGCGTTCGTCGTGGCCCTCGGCGGCCAGCCGGACCTGAGCCGGAAGAGCGCCCCGGAGCCAGTGAACGACGCGAGGGTGAGCGCAAAACCACAGAAGCAGACCCTTGGTCTGCGAATCATGAAGGCGCGCAATCAAGGGCAGTACCTCAGTGCGTGCCTCGAGGGCGGCCCGCAGAGCATCGATGACAAACGCGGGGTCGCCAACCGGAACGCCGAGGACATCCAACCCATGGAGGCGCTCGTCCCGGCCCAAGAGCTGGGGCGGAAAGCCGGAGCAATCACCTTGGGGCGAGTACACCGCGCACTTGGCCAGGGTCAACTGGAGGTTGATGTCGGCCACCGCGGTCTGCAGTGCCAGCAGAGCCGCGGTGGTGTCCGGCACAGGGCCCAGAAGGTAGATATCATCCAAGTAGGCCTGAATAGCGACCGCCGGGTGGGCAGCATGGACCGCTTGGAGGCAACCCTGGAGGGGGGCGGCAAAGTACAGGGGTCCCAGGGGGTCCCCTTGCTGGGTGCCCGACCGCGACAGCAGGCCGCCGCGAGTGCCGTCCTCCATGATGTGAACCAGTTGGCCGGGCTGGCCGTAGCACACGGCTGTCCAAGCGTACAAGTCCTCGAAGGACTCCATGACGGCCGCAAACATGCTGGCGCGGGACAGACTGTTGAACGCGTTGTGGCAGTCGACCTTGACGACAGCGTGGGTGGGGTGGGCCTCGAGGTAGGCCTGCACCGAATGGATGAGGATATCCGCCCCGCCTGGAGTCGTCACCCCCAGCTGGGCCGCCACCGAGGTCTCACCCGCTGCGAGGGGCGGGCAGAAAAAGGCACGGAGCTCGGGCGCCTTTTGGCGGCAGATCACTTTGCCCACGAGCTTGCGGAGCACCTCACCGCAGGCGATCGGGCGCACCTTGCCCTCGGGGGGGGCAAGACACCCTTGAGCAGAGCGAGGAGGCGAGCGCCCGCTAACCACTCGCGCGCAGCGGGAGGAACGCGACCAGCCGCCAGGTCAATGAGGGTGTCAAAGAGAATGTCCTCGCCCCCATGCCCCACCAGGACCTCCAAGTGCTCGTAGCGCCAGCCCGACGGCCCGGTAGAGGAAGCCCGCGGGACCGCACGCATCACCTCCAGGAAGCAGTCGCGGTCCAGCCGGAGGGGGGCCGGCAGGGGGTCCGGCACGGGCAGCTGGAATCCGGGCTCCGCAGGGTGAAGAGCCTCCAAGGCCGCCAGGGTAGCCGCATTGGCGGGGGCCAGCTTGGCCATTTCCAAGCGGGTCATGGCCCGGCTGAGCTGCCCCTCGCGGACGAGGCGGATGACGTCGGCGGCCACCCGCTCGAAGTTGACCTCCCCCGACAGCCGGGCCGTGCGCGGGGGCGGCACGCCAAACAGCCCCTCCCAGTCCCCCTGCAGAAAGCGTCGGCAACGGGCAATAACCGCACCCTGGAGGCCGCGCACACCACGCCCGAGAGGGGTGAGGAGCAGGCGGGGGGTCACCATGTGCAGTTTAAAGCCCAGCGGGTCGTCCGGAGCGGCGTGCATGCGCCGGAGAGAAACGATTGCACATTGCGCGAAAAGGCTACGCGCGCGGTGGGGGAGGTCGGTCAGGGTAGACGTCGGGTTGATGGCGCATGCATCCCAGGGAACCGTGTCAAGCCAACGCCAACTGGCCGAGTAGTCGGGCGGCGGGGGCTGGGAATATATATACCAGTAGTGTAGATTAGTAAGGCTTAGCCTAGCATGTCACAGTGTGGCCCACGCGCATTAATTAATTAATTAATTAATTATCAACATCGCTCCGTTGGGAGTCAATGTAGCGCATATCCCTGAGAAGGGGCATATGGCTTTTAATACATCCTAGGCTACTTCATGCAAGGGTGGGAATGTAAGCTACCCTTGCTCTAGGTGCACCAGGGCACCTGCACCCTCATGGTCTATCACGCTATGCCCGGGTAAGGGGGGAGCATGCCTGTGAGGGAGGAAGATCAGCATGGCTATACAAGAGCTAGGACATGGCTTCTCGACAGAGAGCATCTCTCTGCATGGCATAGCATGGCGAAATTCTTAATGCAACATCCATGGGGGGGTCCCATTATAGGCATGGCTTGGCTAAACATAGCCAGGGCGTAGCATGGCTGTACTAGGCTATGGCTGGTTGTGGACCGTGCGTTGGCGGCACGTGACTAGGTGTGTTGGCACAGCTAGGCAAACAGTCTAGGCATGGCGGCCTTAGCGGCAGTGACGCCAGGTTACAATCTAGGGCTATTGCTATTCGAGACCGCTGGGGGCGTCCACATCTTGTGGTTGATCATCAGGTCCCCGCCCCTCCAGTACACCTTGGGCTTCCCATAGGGTGCCCACGCGCATGTGCGCCCATAATGGCCCCCATGGATGTTGCCTACGGAATTGAGCCAAGCCATGCCTATAATGGGACCCCCATGGATGTTGCATTAAGAATTTAGCCATGCTATGCCTATGCAGAGAGATGCTCTCTGTCCAGAAGCCATGCCCTAGCCCTTATATAGCCATGATGATCTTCCTCCCCCGTGCCAGGATCCCCCCCTTAGGCGGGTTGAACCTGAGTGAGACAGCATGGTGGTGCCGGTACGTGCCCTGACCAGTGCACCTATAGAGCAAGGGTAGCTTACATGAATTCCCACCCTTGCATGAAGTAGCCTAGGATGTATTAAAAGCCATATGCCCCTTCTCAGGGATATGTGCTACATTGACTCCCAACGGAGTGATGTTCCTAATTAATTAATTAATTAATGGAAATGTGTAGCCTTGTGCATTGAAATTATGGCTGGCTTACGTGTAGAGCGACTAAATGACCTAGACGGTGGGGCCGGAAACAGCCGGCTTGCTCATTGATCATCAGGGCGTGTGCCGTGTTTCGAGCCTAACTGGCCGGGAGGGTCTGCTGGTGAGCACCATTGCTGCGATCGCTCTCCCGCCATTTACGAGGAAATACCCGCAAATGGAAAACCATGCTGAAAAGGTCTAGCTAGTCAGTCATTACGTTAGCCATGCCATGATTCCAAACGTCCAAGAACTGCACACGGTGCAAAGGCAAAAATCCGGAGGACGGCACTTTCAAATGTGCGGCGGGAACCAAGTATGCCAGAAAACACCGTGTTGCTGCAGCGACGCGACGATGTGGACAATGAATCCAGTGCCAAGCTCGGAACGTCCGCAAAGGACATCTGGCATCACAGGGTTCAGATGTGCGGAGATACTACAGTACGCGATCCAGCCGGTCCACGACCTGTAGAGCTTGTGCCAAAGGGCAGCACCAGTCGCAGCACCGAACAGATGTGGGTGACGTTGCAAAAAACACCGGACTTCAGTTGACGGAGCATACACCGTCCGCATTGGTAGGTATACTAAATAATTATGAGGCTCAGCTGGGCGCCGGCCAGCTGCAAACGATAAATAAAACAAAAGAATCCTATTTATTAATTTCGCAATGTAGTAGTCATCCCCGAGCATTCAGGGCATTCCGGAGTACCCCGCCAATCCAAAAGAACAGGAATCACTGACCACCAATCCGCGCGAAGCGCCCAGCGAGCGAAGCGAGCGGCCGCGCCAGCGGCCTGCGCGCAGCGCACAGCGAGCGCAGCGAGCTGTGCGCTGTGCGCGGCGAGCGAAGCGAGCACCGTACTGCGCACCAATCCGCGAGTGAAGCGAGCACCGTACTATTCCAGCGGGCAGCGGGCAGCGTACTGCGCACCAATCCGCGAGCGAAGCGAGCACCGTACTATTCCAGCGGGCAGCGGGCAGCGTACTGCCAGGTTGTAAAATACGTGTGCGGGGTATAATACGTGGACTTAAAATACGCGTATTATACGTGGGGGGTATAAAATACGCGGTGGTAAAATGCGCGACAGTTTTTGTGGTCCAATTGTCAGTCACCCAATTAGCACGCTCCTTGATGATGGTCATGCAGTTATTACAACTGAAATTTGGTGTATATGCTTATTTATTAACATCTTCCATTTATGCCCTGCAATCCTATCTGATTATGATTTGTTAAATGCAGGGGGGAGCATGCTGCAACGGGAATAGTAAGGATTCAATTAATTAATTGATTGTAAGGAAAGCCATCCACTATATAATGCATGAGAGGACATAAGACACAACTTCCGAGAAGGAGGGGTGACGTGCCCTCCTTTGTACTGGATCATGCCGGCCACCATCTGCTTGAAAGAGGCGCTCTCAGCCGCATTGAAGGCAATGCCGTTCTCGATAAAAAATTCGGCAGCCAGCAGCTGGACACCTTTCTCGTCGACGGGAACCAGCCATTTGGTGATGCTCAGCTGGCCTTTGCTGGGAACCGACGACAAGTCAGCCGGCGCAGCCCCTCCCATCTCCGCCATTGCCCTGTTCAAATTGTGCTGCTTCTTGGCGTCTGACTGCTGCGACTTGTTGTTATACATCCTGAGAAACTTGCTCCGGATATTTGGTGGAATTTTGTCGCAGGGTAACATCCCTTCCCCTGCGATTCCGGCAAAGTGTGCACGGACTCGGAATATGCTGATTGCCCCCGCCCCGTATGAGAACTTCTTGTTGCAAAATGAGCAGAACTTATTCGACACAAACTGCGTTTTGTTACTAACAGCATCTGTGACTGCTTCTTTCTTCTCGAGAACGAAATCCCATTCAGGCCCTTTCTTCCTCATGGCTGCAAATCGAAAATGGCTGCACACTGTCGCACAGTCGCACTGGCCTCGTCGTCGCTATATTGCATTACACCGTCAGTAGCACAGCTGGCATTTGCTGGCACACTGTTATTTCCAGGTAAATAGGTGTACGTTTATATTCCAAATATAGCCAATAGGTAATCCCTGCTAAGCCTAGGGTATCAAGCTGGCACACTGTTATTATGCGTTATGTACCTAGTCCTAGCTGTCTCCTACCGGCCAAACATTTTGCAAGGCTTGCGCTTTATGAAAAGAACTGTACGCATCTACTTCTAGTAGTAAAAATCTCAAATGTGCAGTGAGCGCGCCGCGCCCAGAATCTGGGCACCGCGCCAGTGCCCGCTGCCCGCTGGTACCCCCGAAAAATTCTAAGTCCAAACCGCGTGGTCAGACGTAAAATACGCGTAAAATACGTCGAGGCCCATAATATGCTTTATCCCGCATTTTATCGCAAAAGTGCGGCGTACATAACAACCCGGGCGTACTGCGCACCAATCCGCGAGCGAAGCGAGCACCGTACTATTCCAGCGGGCAGCGGGCAGCGGGCAGCGGGCTGCGGGCTGCGGGCAGCGGGCAGCGGGGCGAAGTACTGCCAAAAAAAGGGACCCTGCTTTGGGCTGGGCGGAGCCAGCGGGTTACCGTCTAGTCCTATTTATTAATTTAGCAATGTCACAGCATCCCCGAGCATTCAGGGCATTCCGGAGTACCCCGCCAATCCAAAAGAACCGGAATCACTGACCACCAATCCGCGCGAAGCGCCCAGCAAGCGAAGGCGAGCGGCCGCTTCAGCGGCCTGCGCGCAGCGCACAGCGAGCGCAGCGAGCTGTGCGCTGCGCGCGGCGAGCGAAGCGAGCACCGTACTGCGCACCAATCCGCGAGCGAAGCGAGCACCGTAGTATTCCAGCGGGCAGCGGGCAGCGGGCAGCGGGCAGCGGGCAGCGGGCAGCGGGCAGCGGGCAGCGGGCAGCGGGCAGCGGGCGGCGGGCAGCGGGCAGCGGGCAGCGGGCAGTGGGCAGCGGGCAGCGGGCAGCGGGCAGCGGGCAGCGGGCAGCGGGGCGAAGTACTGCCAAAAAAAGGGACCCTGTTTTGGGCTGGGCGGAGCCAGCGGGTTACTCTAGTTTTAATTAACTAATTCCCGAGTGTACTGAACTGTAGTTTTTGAAGCTACCAAACAAACAAAGAAAGTGTAAATAAATATTATTTTCCTGTCACGTGTGCAGCTTTCTCGCTAACAAACAAAGAAATATTAAATCTCTGGCTGAAAAATGTGCTTTTCCTAGCCGTAAGAGCAGTGCATCCGGCTGGGTTATACAGAACAAAGTCAACAAACAAAGAATTATTTTTCCAGATAAATAGGTGTACTCGGCGTTTATTCCTCGGCGTTTATTCCAAATATAACCAATAGTTAATCCCTGCACAACAAGCGTGGATATGGCTCCGCACATGCATGTTGCCATACAATCTGGACGGTGCGAAATGATGTGGTGTTCAATAGGCGCACAGTCTTCGACAAAGCTGGGGTTCTCTCACGCTTCATTTACCTATGGAACTCTGGCATGCGACGCTATTGGATGGTCGCAAACGAACAAAACAAAATCTGGGACCCTGGCGCGGACCAGGATAAGCCCAGCCCACTTAGTGAGATCTTTCATGACCTCATGGGCCAAAACAGGATCTTTACCCACATGCCCAATGACAACCCATTAGAAGTCCAGTGGCTTCCGTGGTCTACTGTAGCAAGGCTCCGTTTTAGCCACTGACATCTTGATACCCTAGGCTTAGCAGGGATTAACTATTGGTTATATTTGGAATAAACGTACACCTATTTATCTGGAAACAAACAAAGAATTATTAAATTTCGCAGTCAGTTCAACGGTTGTTCGGTAGCCAAACAAACAAACTAATAATTAATTAATTGGGCGGGCACAGTAGCACTTTCAACCAATAAAACGCTATTGTCTAATAATTCCGAAGGGCCTTTCGGCTGAACCGAATTAAAACTACCAATGCGGACGGTGTAATGTCTCGGTCAGGTAAAAAAAAAAACTCCCGGAAGGAACCTGCCCTTTTGATGAGAACTTTTTTTTTCTGACTAGGTTGTCCCCAGTTTACAAATTAACAAAATTAACAAATTCAACGCCGGCGGACTACCTGCGGACTGCTCGACGCGGAGTCGCCGGGCTAGAAGTTCCGTACTTTCCCAAACTCAGCCTTAGAGGCCGCCGCACCAATTTTTACTTCTTTCCGTCACATGGCTTGCGTTGGGTTCATCGACGAGCATCGACGCTCATCGACGGTGCAATCTGACGGCGGAGAATAAGTTCGCCACAGCATAGCGCGACGCAAGGGCTAAGATCCGACAACGTGACATGCAAAGCTTTATACCGCATCGCTAACCGGAAATTCCGTCCAACACCGTCGTACAGTACTGCCAGTCGACCGCACCTCTGCCTCTTAACCATCGAATGCGCAATCGATCTAGAAAGTAGAAACGTCCCCGTGACACTTCCGCGATTTCAGTACTTTCCGTCACCCTTGACAGTTGTCGTACAATACTACAAATTTACGCCAATAGAAACTCGCCTCCAAACATATATATCGATAGAGGCGTGCGTCTTATTTAATTTCAAGGTAACTTACCTCTTAATTAATCTCGCCCCCCCGTTGTAACACCGTCCCCCCGTTGTAACACCGTCCCCCCGTTATAACACCGTCCCCCCCCCCCATAAATGCGTCCCCCCCCCCGTTGTAACACCGTCCCCCCCCACGTACAGTAAAACGTCTTACTTTCAACCGCAGCTCTGCCTTTTAACCGTCGAATGCGCAATCGATCTAGAAAGTATCCGCGATTTCAGTACATGCCGTCACCCTTGACAGTTGTCGTACAATACTACAAATTAACGCCAACTAGTGTCACCCGCTGGCTTCGCCCAGCCCAAAACAGGGTCCCTTTTTTTGGCAGTACTTCGCCCCGCTGCCCGCTGCCCGCAGCCCGCAGCCCGCAGCCCGTTGCCCGCTGCCCGCTGCCCGCTGCCCGCTGCCCGCTGCCCGCTGCCCGCTGCCCGCTGCCCGCTGCCCGCTGCCCGCTGCCCGCTGCCCACTGCCCGCTGCCCGCTGCCCGCTGCCCGCTGTACGCTGCCCGCTGCCCGCTGGAATAGTACGCTGCGAGCGAATTGGTGCGCAGTACGCTGCCCGCTGCCCACTGGAATAGTACGGTGCTCGCTTCGCTGGCGGATTGGTGCGCAGTACGCTGCCCGCTGCCCGCTGGAATAGTACGGTGCTCGCTTCGCTCGCGGATTGGTGCGCAGTACGCCGCCCGCTGCCCGCTGGAATAGTACGGTGCTCGCTTCGCTCGCGGATTGGTGCGCAGTACGCTGCCCGCTGCCCGCTGGAATAGTACGGTGCTCGCTTCGCTCGCGGATTGGTGCGCAGTACGGTGCTCGCTCGCTTCGCTCGCTCGCCGTACGGTGCTCGCTCGCTTCGCTCGCTCGCGGTAGGGTGCTCGCTCGCTTCGCTCGCTCGCCGCGCGTGCGCAGCGCACAGCTCGCTGCGCTCGCCGTGCGCTGCGCGCCAGGCCGCTTTCAGCGGCCGCTCGCTCGCTTCGCTCGCTCGCTGGGATTGGTGGTTAGTTATTCCGGTTGTTATGGATTGGCGGGGAAGTTGCGATGCCCTGGATAGTGCGGGATGACCCCCAATTGCTAAATTAATATATAGGATAGAAACTCGCCTCCATACATATATCTCGATAGAGGTATGCGTCTTATTTAATTTCAAGGTACCTCTTAATTAATCTCGGCCCCCGCCTTCCGCTAATTTGCTAATTTGCTAAATTTGCTAAAAAAGAGCCAGTCGTTGACAATTTGCTATTTTTTTAGAATTTCACGTTTTCTCAGCGACGGGGGCTGAGATTAATTAAGAGGTACCTTGAAATTAAATAAGCCGCATGCCTCCATCAAGATATATTCTTGGAGGTGAGGTTCTATTGGCGTAAATGTGTATTATTGTACGACAACGTGTCAGGGGCGACGGTACTGAACTCGTTGAAAATTTGGCGTCGTGGCTCGAGTTACGGTCCTAGGACGTTTTGCTGTACGAGCGTCTATTTCAACTATGCTTCGTAAGTCTACTAGAGTTAGTTCAAAGTGCGTGTCCTTTGGTCGATCCAAAGGCGACAGCGAATGGCCGAATGCGCGTCGCGTCTTTCATAACAGCTGGATGATGGACGAAGGCAAGACGGCGCGAGAGCACAGCCACCACAAGGAAAGCCACTGGCGGTGGTTGGCAAGTGCGGGACTGCGGGGCGATGGCGACAGGGCCACAGAGGCATTCAGGGATTCTAACACGTCTTCAGTTCACGAAGTTTCCCACAGTCCTGGTTGAATATATAAGCACAAAGTCTGTCTAGCGGGTGAATCTGTCCGACGTGATGAAGAAGGGCGCGATGATATGAAAGAAAGCTGAGGACAGTGTCAACCGTTAAACTCATAAGGATAGTGGTGGACTATGCAGGGAAGCCCATGCAAGGAACGCCAACGGTGGTCACGACATTGGTTTATAATCTCAAACGCGACATTTGTTTATAATCTGGTTGTCTCTTTGATAATCTGCCATGTTTTAGGAATCTGCCACGGTTTTACTGTCCGTCATTTTCATCCAGAAATCTTTTTCAGCCGACGTACCGTCTAATTAGAAGTTTGATCTTCTATGGTCTTGATTTCTTTGTTTCATCGTTGCCTATGCATCTTGTGTGCAGGCAGAAGGCCATGCAAGGCGAGGTGGGCATGGACGAGGCTCATCACAAGATGAAGATGACGCGGTCGATGACCTAGGGGGGACTTTGTTCCATACTAGTCGGCATTTAGCAAGACACCGAGCGTTTAAACTAGGGAGGGTACCAAGCGCCACAAGACCAAGTTTTCTGGCATGTTTGGGTACCCTGAAATCGGAAAATTAAGATGGGTTCGACATTTTGTATGAACATTGTATTGACGAAGAAGATAAAGGAAAAAGTAGGAGATACATCGAGTATGTTCCATGAATCTCACACATTGTGTCTCAATGCGTACAACTTACGTATACTGGTTCGACCATCATGCAAGGATGAGTCGCGAGTCAAACCTTATTAAGACGCTATCACATATGATGAAGACTGGCCACTTGTCTGCATGGTTGGCAAACCAAATTCCTGCATGGTTGGCAGGGGAGTGTACTATGGAAGGGGTCTGGACTATCCCCGTGCGCAATCTGCTTTTGAGATCATGGTAGCGCCAAAGTTGGGTGACCACTCACTGCATGTGATTGCACGTGCCATAGAGCCAGCGCTGTTATAGTCATGGACGCCATCCTCGATGAGGTGCGTCGGCCTCGCAACAATTACTTGGATGATGACTCCCTCATCGAGAAAGTGGTACAGGACCGCAATAACAATGAGCAGCAGCAATGCCCTATTCGGGTGGACAGCGATAGGGACTTACATGCCTGAGTCTGGACTGGAGCAGAAAACCCAGCACATGTGAATGCAGAAATGTGTGCCATGGGATCATGTGATTTCATGAGATCTATGTGAAAACAGATATGCATGTCTAGGTACGGTGTGTTTTGATGAGACATACGGCTTCAGCATGAAAGCTTTACCTGGGTGACTTAAAACGGCTGTGTAACTTATTTTTTAATGAAAAACCACTTTTTTGATTTAATCCTAAAAACGAGAAACGAGAAAAATACGCCTCGAGCCAAACAGTAGAAAAAATTATTATAAAGTAAAGGGGTAAAATTGGCTCTTTTTTAGCAAATTATCTTTTTTAGCAAATTTCCCCTCATTTTTTTCTGACTAGGTTGTCCCCAGTTTACAAATTAACCAATTTTACCCCGACACCCGGAGGGCGCCGCCCGAGATTAAATAAGAGGTACCTTGAAATTAAATAAGAGGCACGCCTCTATCCAGATATATTTTTGGAGGCGAATTTCTATTGGCGTTAAGTTGTAGTATAGTACGACAACGTGTCAGACCGTATAATTTATTCCGACTTCTACATTCAGTTCACCGCTTGGTCAAAAAAGGATCACTTATATCAAGAAAACAATAAAGATCACTTATATACCCTACTTCTCCGTAAAATCTCATCGACCGGGTTTCGAAACAACCCACGAACGCCGTAGATGCAGATCCAACGGAGCAAACAACGTCAAGACCGACGCGGCGCCAAATAGTCGCCACGGTTCCTTTTCTGCGAGCCATTTTACAACGTACGTCGCGCCGCGTCGTGTACCCAAGCCCTTTTCTGAACGTGAGATCCAAAATCCGCTTGCCAGACCGGGAACTCCGTCCAATACCGTCGTGCATTGAATTGAATTGGAACATAAGTCCTTCTTTCCGTCACCCTTGACATGTTTTCGTACAATACTACAAATTAACGCCAATAGAAATTCGCCTCCCTTACCCCGACTGCCAATAGAAACTCGCCTCCAAACATATATCTCGATAGAGGCATGCGTCTTATTTAATTTCAAGGTACCTCTTAATTAATCTCGCCCCCCGGCCTCCGCTAATTTGCTAATTTGCTAAATTTGCTAAAAAAGAGCCAATTTTTCCCCGACTAGCAAATTAGCGGAGGCGGGGGCCGAGATTAATTAAGAGGTACCTTGAAATTAAATAAGAGGCATGCCTCTATCGAGATATATGTATGGAGGCGAGTTTCTATTGGCGTTTATTTGTAGTATTGTACGACAACTGTCAAGGGTGACGGAAAGTACTGAAATCGCGCAATTTTACCCCGACTTTACCCCGCTGCATTCGACGATCGGCAGGCAACTTCGGCAGTCTTTGCTGCTCGCAACTTTTTTGCTGGCTGGGCATGCGAGTCAGTCGGGCTAGCTTTTTACAGATAGGGAAATGTGTTTTTCTGCCGACTACGAGAGTCATATACGTGTTTCTTGCCTCGTAGATGCAGGCACGGAAGAGCGTGCTGAAGTAAGCCCGCCGTGCTACTAGTCACATACATAAGTATGACGGCAGCCTGTGAAATAATCGTAGAAAGTAGACTGCACGTCGCCACCTCATCTGGTGATTCCATGGACTCAATAAATTTTCCGTTGCCTAATCAGTGACAGATAGTAGCCGATTACCGAGGACGGTCGGGCATTTACTGCTTGGAGTTCGAAATCGAATTGAAGTTTTGCCGACCAGGGCTGGCTGTTTGCAGCTAGATTGCCTTTGAGAAGATGGTATCTCTGCATTTGGAGTTCAGGTAAATGATTTATGGCCTTGATCATGGATTCCATGCATGATAGTGCTTCTTGCGTGTACTGGATGGTTAAGAAAGCCCACTTCGCTTCAACCGCTTCTCGTCACCTCTCGCGTTAACCGTGCGGTGTGATGCCACCGCTTCCACGAATTCCCGGCACCCTACATGCATTCGTGGCAGCGGGGGCCTGGAGCTTCTCGTGGGCAACAAGAAGGAGCATCAAGTAGAGATGCCCGAGGAGACGGAGGAACAGGTGGGACGAAAGGCCTGCATTTGTACCCCAAGCGTGGTCATGAAACGCTACTGTGGTATTATCATGCTATACGGTATAAATTTAGCAAAAGCCTATTTTCCATTGGTGCAGGAAAGGTCTTTGCCCAGGGCTATGCTGGGGTATTTTTGCATACCTGTTGGATGGGCGGGTTGAGGAGCATGGTACTTTTTATGGCATTGACCACAACAATGCAGACCCTTGCATGCTTGTCATGTTTAAAGTATCCCGCATCACAGTGCCTTCTAAAATAGCTTCTTGAAAATGTTTCGTAGACACTTGAACTCTCAATGCTACTTGTTGACCCTTGCATGCACTAGTTGCGTGGCTACCGTCGATCTCCCTCATTCCTACTTATCCCCCTCCACAAGCCCGCCCCAAGGAAAAATGGCGCGTGGCAATAGAGTGTTGCAACTGACCAGCCTTCCTGTGTTTATCACCTGTGTTGGTTACTGGCATTTGGCACCAGGACTAGCCCGCAGCCTCTGCTGGCAATACTAGCAGTCTCACGCACATAGGAATCTCTTTTCAGGGCCCCTCACAATTTCCTCACGCGTTTCTCCTGGAATCCAAAGTGCCGCGTCCCCGCTATCTGACCATGGGACATGCGCGTCTTTGGGCATCAATCAATTATTTAATCAAAAGCACATAGACCGCGTCACATGGGTACCAGTACAGGAACCTTGAACCCCTATACACATTGAGAAAGAGGGAGTGTGCCCTAGCTTCTCTCACTGCCTCAAGTGGGCAGGCCACAGAGGACTCTCTCCGCATCATTAATAACACGCATCATGGTGCAGGCCAAACCTTGGACACGCAGGAGTCTCGAGTCTTAGACATGTATGTTTGATGGGCCCGTCCGCGGAATGGGATTCATGCGATACTGCACAGCAACCTAGCTACAATACCCCTACCCAACTCAATTCAGTTAGCCTGTGCGCATCACTGTATGACTATAATGGTAACAAGGGTGTCTGAGGTAATGATGTACATTGGATACATCGTGCATTCATGCGGCGCTCGTCACATCACAGGACAGGGGCAAGCCCGCCCGGAGTCCGTTCGTCATAGTAATTTGGTGTGCTTTTTTTGGTGGAAGAGTTAACGCATGGGGGGCGTCATGGAGTCGTCTGTGTTTTGGGTGAGCTGTCATGGGCTGGCGGGCGTGAGCATGTCCCTGGCTCTCTCAGCCCTTTCTTTCGCTTTACTCTCCTGGCACAGGTGTATGACACCACTAGCGGGGTAGCCCAGGTGTGCCTCCAGTAGTCACGTTTTATACAGAACTCACCAAAAATTCATCCTGAGTAATTAAATTGACTACAATTGGAATGGGTATCCTGTGTTGCTTCCTGACATTTTGGCTCTTGCCTAACCTGTCGCCTAATTGCGGATGGCTCATGCATCCTGCATGTGGTCCATTTCTATCCACGGGATCCACGGGCGAGGGCGGGCAGGGACGCACGGTGACCGTGCGGCGCCTGATCGCGTGGATATGCAAGCAGATGGTGACCGAGCGACCGGAGCTGTTTGTGAAGGGGGACTCCGTGTACGTGCTGAAATGGTGACGGGGTATGGTAGTATCGCGGTGGTGAGCATCGTATCCGTGGATATCTGTGAAGGGGAACTTGGTGTAAATGTCCACAATGGTGATGGTAAGTGGTAGGAATAGGTTTATGAGGCTATTGGTAGCTATTTGTGACAGGCGACTCCATGCAAGTGTTGTTATGGGGATGAGAAGTTGTAGGAATAGTTGCGTGGAGTGAGAGAGTACATAGAGTGTGGGCAGGAATAGCGGTGGCAGTAAAAATCTCTGTAGCTGTTTGTGAAAAAAGAAACCTGTTTAAGTCTCCATAGCCCAAGTAACCCATGCAAGCCACTCGAGGGAAAGGGGACAGTGGGCTTTGTATTAATTTGCACTTTGTATTCCCATTCTCTCGCTGCCCGCTTCCCCCGGATGTTGTACCCACCTTTTGCCCCTGGGGGCGTGCACTTCTTGAGCGGCTAAAATCTTCGAGGTTTTTGCCATTTGCTGAAGGCGCTTCCTGTTAATGTCTCGTTGTTGGGGCTGTCAACGTTGCAACGCTTTGCGAGGGTAGGGCTTGTGATCAGTAAGAAAATATGATTGTGCTTTGTATGTAAGGGTGCTTTCTTATGTCATGGTTGCTGTCACAAGACGGACAAGTATTTTGTTGCATCTTTGCTCTTAATGTTGTTCATGCATGCCCCACGGCAGCCGGCCCGGCATCCTGGTTCTCATCAACGACGTGGACTGGGAACTAAACAACAAGCTGGACGAGCTGCTGCAGGATGGGGACCGGGTCACTTTTATCTCCACCCTGCATGGGGGATGAATACAAGCGCCACGTTCACGCGTGCCCTGCATGGGCCGCAGTATATCGTAATTAAGTGAGACAACTATATCTGTACGCTAAGAACAGATTGCTGACGCAGCCTTTCAATTTTCATCCGCCAGAACATTGCACCACTGCGGCAAGATTGGCATTCGGCACTTCATCTAGTCTCCTGATTAGCTAGTTTCTTTGGGCATCTGTTGCTTTGCTCTGTGATCATGTGTGATGAAAATGTTGAGCGCATGGCGTGCCACATTGGCACACCCCTTGCCTGACATCGAACCAATTGCCTGGAAGGAAATGCACGGGTTAGTGGTGATGGCAACACAATTGTGGTTACTGTCATCAGAAGGATGACAAGTACTTAAATCATTTCAGACACATTCTCCAGCGATTTCTGGCCTGCGCTGGTTGTCTCCTTGACATTCTCCAGCGGGGTGCGGGTTGAGTCCACAAGCGGGCCCGCATGAACAGACAAATTCGACTTGAGGTGGGTGGTGTGGCCGGGGCCTGCACGGGCTGAGTGTGCAGGCCAGCCACTGTAATGGCTGCACTGCATGGTGATTGCCTGCATTGATAAATACCACTGCTCTTTTTATAGACTCTTTTGCATAGCTGGCCCCGTGCCGGCACAAATCGCAGAAGCCGGGGGGCGGGCACAGCCGCCAGTGGAGGTTCCTGGCGCCTTTCACTCTAGAGCTGAGGGGACCCAAGGGTCCTTGAAAGATCTGCTTTTCTGCTGGAAAGTATGTTTCAGGGTCAGTTTGCCTCGCGCCCGCCACAACGTTGGGTGTCAGCCGTCAGAAGTTACCAACATTGTAGATCTTACAAGAAGGTTCTCAACGGGACCGCGTGCAATTAGTTGATTAATTAATTAATATCTACACGTGACGGCGTCACGTGAGCATAAGTCCTCAGTGGGAGGGGAATATGGGATGGAATGGATTAAAATTAAATTAAAAATTAAATTATAACATGCCTCCGTTGGGAAATCATGTAGGATGGGAGATCATGGAATGGATGGTGTAAGCTACCTAGGTCCTAGTTACAGGGGTGTGGGCACCGCGGCCCGAATCGCTATGAATGCCATACGCGGTCACACGCGGAGCCCCCACAGACTTGGGGGTGGTCTCCTTCATCACTACTTGCCATCTATCCTTGCGTACCATTACTAATTAATTAATTTATTTATTTATTAGGAACATAACTCCGTTCCAAGGGAGTATATGTAGCACATAGCCCTTGAGAAGGGGCATATGGCCTATACTACATTCTAAGCTACTTCCTGCAAGGGTGGGAATGTAAACGACACTTGCTCTAGGTGCACCATTAATAATAATAAGGAACATAACTCCGTTGGGAGTATATGTAGCGCATAGCCCTTGAGAAGGGGCATATGGCCTATGATACATTCTAGGCTACTTCATGCAAGGATGGGAATGTAAGCTACCCTTGCTCTAGGTGCACCAAGGCACCTGCACCCTCATGATGTATATCGCGCTATGCCCAGCTAAGGGGGAGCGTGGCATGTGGGGGAAGATCATCATGGCTATACAAGAGCTATGGCATGGCTTCTCAGCAGAGAGTGACTCCCTGCATGGGCGCTGCATAATTAAATAAAGCTAGGCATCATCTGGAGGGTGGCTCATCATAGGCACACATGTACATGACTAAAAAGGCTAGGCCTAAGCTGGTATAGTCATGCCTGTAGTAGGCGGGCATGTACAAGGCCACTGTCTAACTATTCTACACTACTGCTGCTGTATTCCCCTAGGCTGGGGCTGGAGTTGCTGGGGCCGCGGTGGTCGAGGGGGTCGCTTGCCAGGGCTTGTGGCCGACGTAGATGGCCGCCCCCTTCCAGTACACCGGCTGGCCCGCCTTGGTCTGCCGGAGCTGGAGGTAGGTCGGCCATAGCTCCCGTCGCCGTTGTTGCTGTGCCAGGGTCAAGTCGTCGTCCACGGTGAAGTGAGTCTTCTCGAGCCGCTTGCGGCGTCTGAGAAACGAAATCTTGTCGGCTGGGCTATCAAAGATGAGAAGAAGCGGAGGCGCCCCTGCCTTACCCCGCGCGCGGGGGAGGCGGTGGGCGGTCAGCTTGATCTCACCAAGAAGGCCCATGCGTGCAAGGATTTTGCTCTCAAACGCACGTGCAAGCTTCTCAGAATTCTCACCTTCTTCCATGTCGAAGTTCTTGAGTATGGCGTTGAGGCTGCGCTTGGCGAGCTCGGCCTCCTCGCGGAGGTCAAGCGTCTGCCGCTGGAGCTGGGCTGCGACGGCGGAGGTGGTGGAGGTGGTATGTTGCTTAAGCATGTCCGCCCAGGTCGTGATGGGAGGAGCATCGCCGGCCCGCAGGCCAGCCGGGGCTGGCTTGGCGGCAATGTCCTTCACTGCCTGGGCGGTGAGGCCTGCTGTGTTCTGCAAGACCTCGATAGCGATTGCATTATCCTTGAGGCGCTGGTCGATGTCGCGGAGCTAGGCGGTGATGGAGTCGGTGGAGGCGGAGGGGGGGGGGGTGTGTGGAGGCGAGGAGGGTGGCGGTGGCGGTGGGGATGGTGGGAAGCTCAGCAGCCAGCGTGCCCGGCGCCAATTGCCGCCACATCTGCGGCAAGAGGGGTCACGTGCTGCTCGAAAGCTTCCTTGAGGAGGGTGCGGATGGTGGCTTCGGTGGGGAAGGTGGGGGGGGGCGGGGGGGAAGGTGAGGAAGCCCAGATCGCGGATTCGGAGCGTCCAACAAGGGAGCAGAGGGCGAAGCGTTGAAGCTTGGGGCGACTCATGCGGTGAATGACTGGGAGAGCCTCGGCGGGGTCGACAAGCTGGCCATTACCAGGCCAGCGGCCGCGGTTGTGGGACGTGAGGTACACGCACAGGGCTAGAAGCGAGGCGTGATTGCCGAAAAACACATCTTCCATGAACCAACCGGGGCTGCGTTGCCAGAAGCCGGAGCTGTTGACGTCAAAGGAGGTCTCTTCCCAGGGCGGCTCAGCAGAGCGACTGCGCTTAGGTTCAGGCGATGCAGATGGCGAGGCAAGCCCGGGAGGCTGGGCGAGCACCAGTGCACGACTAGTGTCACCGTTGCCATCTGGGCCGGTGGGCGAAGCTGCAGCCGAAGCTGCAGGCGTATTTTCATTGCCGAGCGCAGCCGCCAGGCTGCGTTGCGTCGAGAGGCGTTTGCTCATCGTATATTGCGTAATAGCTTCGGAAAATTATATCAGCATGTGCGTCGTAGAAAGACGCATCGATTGTGGTATTCACGGCTAAATTCGGTGCTCAAACGTGAAAGTTATGAGCTCCGCCGTCAGCCATGGCTACCTCGTGGCTCGTGGCTCGTTGGGAGTGCACCGGCCATGGCACCTGCATCCCCATGATCTTCAAGCTATGCCCAGCTAAGGGGGAGCCTGTCATGGGGGGGAAGATCAGCATAGCTATACAAGAGCTAGAGCATGGCATCTCAGCATGCAGAGAGCAGCTCTCTGCATGGGCACAGCATAACTAAATAAAAAGGCATCATCTGGAGTGTGGCACATCATAGGCGCACATGTACATGGCTAAATAATACTCGTGAATCAGCTGGTATATAGCCTATAGGACAGTGATTGGCCATACGCCGTATTATACGCCGTATTTAGCGTATTATGCGCGATACGCAAGCGGCGCGTACGAAAATGGGGTACTTTCATACGCAACGCGTATTTTTGCGCATTTTTGCGTATTTTCGCGTATTTTTGGCATATTTTTGGCTTACGAGGTGGGTGAATTTGCTTGCCTAGACTGCGGCGCGCCGACCTGTAGTAGGAACAAATAATTGCGTGATGAGCTAGCTAGTGTACAATGCACTAAAGCTAAAAGCGCGTTCATTGGCAAAACTAGGCATTTCAGGCTATTTTTGGCATACCTGGGTCACCTGTTATATGGAAATAAACTAACACCCATTTCACCGGAAAAGCGCGTTCATTGTGACTTGTGAAGGCGGGAATGTGAAGGCGGGAAGGCTGAAGATTCATCATCCAGAAGGTGATAAGGTGTGCCAGCAACGTCGTGGTCGTCTGGCACCTCTATCGTAGCATATCGACATTCAGGCATGGCTGACACGAATGAGGAGTCAATGGAACACGATGATGATGTGCGGCCCGATGAAGAAGAGGCCACATCCGAAACTGTCTGGACATACATTAGCAAAGAGCGCATCCTCAAGAATGGGCAGCAGACAAATAACTACTACGTGGATGATGGAGTACTCCGTTACAGGCTGCTGGTCGAGCAGGCGGAGAAGGAAAGCAATACCAGGAAGAGGAAGGCGACTAGTGACGCCAAGAAGCAGGCTGATGTGCGGGCGGCACTTAAAGGCAGGCTTGCAGACGTTGTAGAAACCGACGCCTCTAACTGGGTGTCCGCTCATGCCAGCAACACCTCGGGGCGCGCTGCTGGGGCGGCTGGGCCAAGCGGATCATCAAAGGGCCAATCCACCGACGGTAATTTGCCCGCACCTAATGGGCTCAGCAAAGAGCAGCTGGACGAGGAGCTGTGCAAGGCATTCATTTGCGCCTTTCAATGCCATCGACGCCCTTCAATGTCATCGACACCTCGGGGCAATGTATAGTGCATGCATATCTTGAGTTCTACAAATTCATTATCTATTATCCTTTCCAGTGAGTTGTGAATTGATACTGGTATCGATACTTAGTTGCATGATGTCTCGATTTTGAAGAGAAACTATCAAGTTAGACCGTTAGAAACTATGCTTGTATTTAGGTAGTGATGGCAATGCCAAGGTCATGCTATATATGTCAGGTATAGGCAAAAGGTATGGCAAAAACACCAGCAGACCATGCTTGATTGCTCAGAATGTTGAAAAACCCTCAAAAGCCTGCCAAAAAAGGGGTTTTCAACAGTTAGCGTACGATCAGCGTATAATACATTATACACCGCGTATTATACATTATACACCTGGGGCCGCGTACGACGCGTATCGCGTATGGCCAATCACTGCTATAGGAGGCTTACATGTACATTCTGATCTGGCACGCCGCAAAGGTGAAAACCATTTGCGTTCAGTGCCGGTCCGCGGAAAACGCGGAAAACGCGATCTGCAAATGAATCCGACCGGAATCGAACTGGGGACCTCTCATCGCACCAACTTTCGCTGACTAGTAGGACGGACGTCTCCGGATCCTAGGGCATCGCCAACTTACACCTACAGTCATCCGCAAAAGTTCTCCTTTCCGGGGAGTGATGCAAGCCTTTCGGATTTGGTGCTAGATTAATCATTCGAGATCTGTGTGTTTAGGAGTACTACACACGTGTACATGGCCACGGTCTATCTATTCTACACTACTGCTGCCGTATTCCCCTAATAAGCTGGGGCGTCTGGAGTCGTTGGGGCCGCGGGGGTCGCATGCCAGGGCTTGTGGCCGACGTAGATGGCCGCCCCCTTCCAGTACACCGGCTGCCCCGCCTTGGTCTGCCGGAGCTGGAGGTAGGTCGGCCATAGCTCCCGTCGCCGTTGTTGCTGCGCCAGGGTCAAGTCGTCGTCAAGGGTGAAGTGAGTCTGCTCGAGCTGCTTGCGGCGTCTGAGGAAGGAAATCTTGTCCGCCGGGGTCTTAAAGGTGAGAAGGAGTGGGGGCGCCCCTGCCTTACCTGAGGCGGTGGGCGACCAGCTCAATCTCACCAGTAAGGCCCATGCGTGCAAGGATTTTTCTCTCAAACGCACGCGCAAGCTTCTCGGAATTCTCACCTTCCTCCATGTCGAAATTCTTGACGATGACGTTATAAGGCTGCGCTTGGCGAGCTCGGCCTCCTCGCGGAGGTCAAGCGTCTGCCGTTGGAGCTCAGTGGGCTGCGACGGCGGAGGTGGTGGAGACCTGTGGTATGTTGCTTAAGCATGTCCGCCCAGGTCGTGATGGGAGGAGCATCGCCGGCCAGGCCAGCAGGGGCTGGCTTGGCGGCAATGTCCTTCAATTGTCCGTGAGTGTCCATGCCTCCGAGCCGTAGGTGAGCACCGTGAAGCCGGACCAGGACCTTGAAGAGCACGTGCTTGCGGTCCTCGCCCAGGTCCTTCAAATGCCAGTACTGGTGTTGAGCGAAGGTGAGCCTCAGTGGCCCATGCAGGCCCGGCTGATGCGGGTGCCCACATCGTCGGCGGTGTCAGTGAGCATGCTCCCCAGCAGCTTGAAGCGATCACCGACGGAACGGGACCTCCGTCCCGTCTAGCAGCCGTGGCTTTGGCGGGCAACTGGTAGCCCCAATCACCATAGCCTCAATTTTGACACTAATCTCGAACCCCACCGCCCGCGCCTCCAAGCCCAGACAGTCCAGCCAGGGATCTGAATGTGGTCGGGGCGCAGCCTCGATGAGGGTGAGTATCATCTGCATACATCAGGTCTGACAGGCGGTAATTAATTTAATTAATTAAAACACGTGCTCCCGTTGGGGAGTCACGGAGCACCGAAGTGCTTTTAATCCCTAGCTGTGTGTGCACAACAGGAGAAAGGGCAGAGACCCCCAGTCTCCTTCATGCCAAAGGCATGCCACAGCTGCATTCGGGCGCGCTAGCTAAACGGACACGCTAACGATCCGGCATACTGTGGGTGCAATAAGACCCGTGTGAGCATATCATAACAAGGAGCGTGGGCAAGTAATCTGATCGAAGCCAGGACGTAGCATGGCTGTACAAGGACAGGCGGTAATGGCAGGGCCACCGCCACCCTTTTCGCGATCCAAACCAGGCTCGAACCCCTTACATAATGTCCATGTTCCCAAGAAAAGTCCTTATTTTAGGACCAGTTTGAATTAAAAAATATATGTGCAAACATCAAATTTTGACCCTGGCATTTTTACCACTGACAGATAACACACTTTTTGAATTTTGGACAAAAACCTGGGTTCAAATAATTACATTTAGTGCCTGAATGGACCCTGGCCCATGGCAGGCCTCAAACCGCGAATTTGGTCAAAATGAGAATTTAGGACCAATAGGACCAATTAGTGTCAACGCATGACCATGCTATCCACACGGTCCCTTGAGCATCTTACAAGCGCTAGGGGACCCTACGAGGCCTTGGGATGGCGGGGCAGCGTATAACAAGGCCATACCCTGCTGTGGCTGCCTCTATATATACGCGTGCTTAACGGTGTCACAGATGGTGCAGGTAATGCAATATACGGTTGCATGGTTGCTGAGGTTGCCCGGCTTGAACATGGCCCAACCCTTGCGGTAAACTTTCTCTAAGCATATGCCAAACCTTCTTTGACATCACGGACATGCTGGCCACCACCCAGCGATGAAAAAACATTGCATTTGCATTGCAACTAACACATGAATGCAGCCAAATCAAGTTACAGAACAACGTTGTGCTAACATGCAACGCTTTGTGAGCGAATTCAGGGTGCATGTAACACGTAAACCATACTGTATATACTGTCTGAGAACACCCTGAACGACTGCAGGCCATAGGACCATGGTTTATAACTAACACATGAGTAAAACTGCTCTTACGCATGTGTGTTTTAGCTGCAGCGGACGACGAAGATAGAGACGTAAAAAATTGTATGACGTAAACCAACTATGTGTGACAGTTATGTGCACAGAGAGCGTCCCCTCTTTTTAGGCATAGCTTACTGACTCAAAACACCACGACAGCGTTGCCAGTTACACTCATGATCTAGGGCACCCCGGCACGTACCTGCTACTTACGTCGCCTCATTCCAGATGGTTGCAAAAAAGTCGCTGAAATCCGCAGCGAGGTCAGCTTTCCGAGAGCTGAGCGCACCAAAGCTGGCCAACCGGTTCGAAAATGATATAAACCACGCTTGTGCTGCGTTCTAGGTCCAAGAAATACCGAAAGTGAAGACCTATAAGGTGCGCTCGCTGCCCAGCCTGAACGTCCCTAAAACATGGTCGACAATGGAAATCGGGCAAGAATATCACGGCCCAGGCGCTCCCATGTCAAATACTCCTTTTATAAACTCCAGACTATAATCAAAATCGTCCACAAAAATTTCCTGGCTTGATTCGCACCACCATTGCTAATACACTAACATGTTTGTGCCAAAATCGACCCTCCGCGAGCAGGCGATCTGCGACCCATTTGTGTTGTGCCGCTGTGCTACAGCGCTACACATAAAAACTTGCGCAGAAAATTTCACAGCCTTTAAGCATAACTAAAGACCTTTCGTTTTTGCTACTGGGCGCTCGAAATGATAAACGCACGTGAAAACGCCGGCCACGATTGTCAGGTCGCCATATCCACCTCAGATCATTCCCGCACCCACTTTTTCGCTCCAAAATCGGTTATATTTTTGGTCGAGGTACCTACTTTCCCGCCATTATACCCGGTACCCGGGTACGGAATCCGGGTACCATGTGCCGGTACCACGGGTCGGGTACATCATGCCGGGTACGGTCCACATGGGGTACGGTCCATATAGTGACCCCCCCCCCCGGTACCTCGGTTATAGTAAATTGGTCCTAAATTTAGGACAAAGTCCTAAATTAAGGACCGTGGGAGGCTTAACAATAAGAGCGGTAAAGCGCGCACGTGCCTGGTGCATGGTCGATCAACATGCACCACGACAATAATGAACAGATATATGGCCGGGGACAGGACACAACCTTGCCACACCCCGTTGTGAAGGGGGAATGGTGGCAGGCCCGGGCGGTGCCGGCCTAAGTTCCGCAATCCGCAGTCCGCGTGCACTCCTGCCTGTGAACCCTCATACTGATTAACTAATCAATTAGGAATATTAGGAACATGACTCCGTTGGGAGTACATGTAGCACATATCCCTGAGAACGGGCATATGAAGTGAGACAACTATATATGGCCTTTAATACATTCTGGGCTACTTCCTGCAAGGGTAGGGTGTAAACTAGTACACCTGCTCTGGGTGCACCAAGGGCACCTGCACCACAATGCCAGAGTGTGGCCATATACGCGATACGCGTCGTACGCGCGCGCCGGGCCCAGGTGTATAATGTATAATACGCTGTGTATAATATATTATACGCTGATCGTACGCAAACTGTTGAAAACCCCTTTTTTGGCATGGTAATTTTTGAGGGGTTTTCAAACATTACGAGCAACCAACCATGGTCTGCTGGTGTTTTTGCCATACCTTTTGCCTATACATGACATATATATAGCATGACCTTGGCGTTGCTGGCCATCACTACCTAGAAATACAAGCATAGTTTCTAACGCGGTCTTACTTGATAGTTTCTCTTCAAAATCGAGACAACATGCAACTAAGTATTAATACCAGTATCAATTCACAACTCTGACACTGGAAAGGATAATAAATTTGTAGAACTCAAGATATGCATGCACTATACATTGCCCCGAGGTGTCGATGACCGCATTGAAGGGCGTCGATGGCATTGATTAAGGCGCAAATGAATGCCTTGCACAGCTCATCGTCCAGCTGCTCTTTGCTGAGCCCATAAGCTCCGGGCAAATTACCGTTGGTGGATGGGCCCTTTGATGATCCGCTTGGCCCAGCCGCCCCGAGGTGTAATTGCTGGCATGAGCGGACACCCAATTAGAGGTGTCGGTTTCTACAACGTCGGCAAGCCTGTCATTAAGTGCCGCCCGCACATCAGCCTGCTTCTTGGCGTCACTAGTCGCCTTCCTCTTCGTGGTATTGCTTTCCTTCTCCGCCTGCTCGATCAGCAGCCTGTAACGGAGTACTCCATCATCCATGTAGTAGTTATTTGTCTGCTGACCATTCTTGACGGGATGCGCTCTTTGCTAACGAATGTCCAGACAGTTTCGGATGCGGCCTCTTCTTCATCGGGCCGCACATCATCATCGTGTTCCATTGACTCCTCGATCATTCGTGTCAGCCATGCCTGGATGTCGATATGCTACGATATAGGTGCCAGGCGACCACGACGTTGCATGCTGGCACACATTGTCACCTTCTTGATGATGAATCTTCAGCCTTCCCTCCTTCGCATTCCCGCCTTCGATCCCAAGTCACAATGTTGTTGTTGTTGTTGTTGTTGTTGTTGTTGTTGTTGTTGTTGTTGTTGTTGTTGTTGTTGTTGTTGTTGTTGTTGTTGTTGTTGTTGTTGTTGTTGTTGTTGTTGTTGTTGTTGTTGTTGTTGTTGTTGTTGTTGTTGTTGTTGTTGTTGTTGTTGTTGTTGTTGTTGTTGTTGTTGTTGTTGTTGTTGTTGTTGTTGTTGTTGTTGTTGTTGTTGTTGTTGTTGTTGTTGTTGTTGTTGTTGTTGTTGTTGTTGTTGTTGTTGTTGTTGTTGTTGTTGTTGTTGTTGTTGTTGTTGTTGTTGTTGTTGTTGTTGTTGTTGTTGTTGTTGTTGTTGTTGTTGTTGTTGTTGTTGTTGTTGTTGTTGTTGTTGTTGTTGTTGTTGTTGTTGTTGTTGTTGTTGTTGCCCACGCGCCGCACAAGTCACAATGAATGCGCTATAGTGCATTATACACTAGCTAGCTCATCACGCAATTTTTTGTTCCTACTACAGGTCGGCGCGCCACAGTCTAGGCAAGCAACGCAGGCTGTAAAATGATGCCAAAACCCACCTCGTAAGCCAAAAATACGCCTAAAATACGCGATATGCAAGAAAATACGCAAGAATACGCGGCGCGTATGTAAGTACCCCATTTTCGTACAGGCCGCTCGCGTATCGCGAATTATACGCATCATACAGCATACAATATGCCGTATGGCCACACACTGCACCAATGTGCTGTCTCAGAGCTCAATGCTCGCTTGGCTCGGCATGGGGTGGAAGATCATCATGGCTAGACAACGGCTAGAGCGTGGCATCTCAGCAGAGAGCAGCTCTCTGCGTGGGCACAGCATAGCTAAATGAATCTAGGCATCATCTGGTGTGTGGCACATTATAGGCACACATGTACATGGTTATAATAATGCTAAGGCATCAGCTGGGAGGGAGCCCATATATGTACTAGGCGTACATGTACATGGCAAGGCCACGGCTTGTATTCTACACTACTAGTACTGCTGTATTCCCCTAAGCTGCATGGGCTGTCCGCGTTGGCAAATTAATACGTGTACGGGGTACAATACGCGGACCTAAAATACGCGTATTATACGTGGGGGGTGTAAAATACGGGGCGGTATAATACGCGACAGTTTTTGTGGTCCAATTGTCAGTCACCCAATTAGCACGCTCTTTGATGATGGTCATGCAGTTATTGCAACTGAAATTTGGTGTATATATGACTCGGGCCATTGCTGACATCATGCTCCGCCGTACGCGGGCTGATTTTGCGGTGCAGCAGGGCTATTAGGTTCCTCCCGTTAGGCGTTTCCATTGGTCTTATCGTAGTATAGAGCTTTGACATGGCTCTGTATATAGGTTTATAGCTGGGCGTTTGCTTTGGTTTGAGTGATTTCACTCTGCTGTAAGTAATTATATTTTTAATATATATATTTTAAAAATATAATTACTTACAGCAGAGTGAAATCACTCAAACCAAAGCAAACGCCCAGCTATAAACCTATATACAGAGCCATGTCAAAGCTCTATACTACGATAAGACCAATGGAAACGCCTAACAGGAGGAACCTAATAGCCCTGCTGCACCGCAAAATCAGCCCGCGTACGGCGGAGCATGATGTCAGCCATGGCCCGAGTCAGCGCCACCGACAAGCGCTGACGCCAATATGACGTCCAGGTCCGCGCCGACCATGGGGCCCGCTGGCCCTCCAGGTCCAGCCGGTCCTCCCGGAGCCGGCAACACTCCTTGAAGAAGGCGGAGGTCAGGGGCCCCATGGCCCCAAACTCCTCCAGGACAAAGGGCACCACACGATGGTGCCCGACGTCGCCGTAGGCCAGGAGCTTGGCCCGCTCCGCCCGGTCCGCCGTGTAACCTGCCGTGAGGGAGGCCCCAGCCACGTGGCTAAGAGCCAAGGGCCGCGCCACCGAAACGTCAATAAGCAGATGCCGGCCACCCCCCTCAAAGTCCAGCACCACGATGTCAGGCCGGTGGTTGGGGGAATAGAAGGGAATAATATATATGGGAGAATAATATATATTAAAAATATAATTACTTACAGCAGAGTGAAATCACTCAAACCAAAGCAAACGCCCAGCTATAAACCTATATACAGAGCCATGTCAAAGCTCTATACTACGATAAGACCAATGGAAACGCCTAACGGGAGGAACCTAATAGCCCTGCTGCACCGCAAAATCAGCCATATATATATATAGAATAATATATATATGCTTACTTATTAACATCATCCATTTGTGCCCTGCAATCCTATCTGATTATGATTTGTTAAATTCAGGGGGGAGCAGGCTGCAACGGGATTCAATTGTAAGGAAAGCCATCCACTATATAATGCATGAGAGGATATTAGACACAATTAAGGACCATGCTCTCAAGGATCCCACAACAAGCTCCATACACATACACACATGTGCACACAGTTTGTCTCCTTGACATGTGCACACACATTCATCATGCATTGACAAAATGCACAACAGCACCCCGGCCGCCATGCATGGAGATCAACTCCACGTTGGCCCTGGGCATGCAATTATTTAAGCCAGCATGACCATGCTTTCTTAACGGCAGCGCATGCAGCCCTTGTTCTCACTACCGTAGTGGTCAAAATCACTTTGCGTCTAACTACTCCCCAATCCCATTTACATTTGGTGGATCCCACTACACCAAAATGGTTTTTTATGAAATTGTGGATTTTGCTTGTGTTGTGGCTTATTATCATTTGGGAACATACAACAACCCCCCAGCCACCCACCCCCACCCCACCCAAGGACCTAGCATGCCCCCACTGCCCCCCCCCCCCCCCATCACCCAGGCATGCAGGCACCTAGGCACCCAGGCAGGGTCCAGGCACCAAGGGTAACTTGCATCTATACTGACTTACTATCATGTGGGAACATATAAATCCCCCCTCCAAGCCCACCCCCTTTGGACCCCCCCCCCCCCCAGGCCCCAGGCACCCAGGCACCCAGGCACCCAAGCACCAAGGGTGGATCATGCATATATTGATCATGATGGATTATTATCATGTTCATGTTATCATGCAAGCAACTAGTAAAGTGCCATGAGTGTACCACCACACTGGTGGGAGCTGGTCCATTACAGCGGCAAAATAGGTGAACCGTGTCTATCTTTAAAATATTCCTGAGCACTGAATATTCCTGCTTATTGGATAGCTTGTGTGGCTTTACTTTATGTGGAAGATACATGAGGCGTATTTCTCACTGCTGAGCCAAGCGGCAACCACTACAAGGGGTGCCGGCAGCTGGCCCCCTAGACCAAAGCACAGAAAAATTGCTGCCGGCTAGCATTTCTTTGCCAGCACTCAAGGTAGGGCCACTTTGAACAGAGTTTGAAGTGTGCAAAACCTCATCCATAACTCAAGAAGCTCCAGCAACTGACATGTGATGAAAAAATCTCATGACTATGCCTTCAAGAACGATAACCGGGAAAGTGTTCATCGACGTAGGCGGACGAAATGCGTCCCTCAAGTGTTCTTGCGCAGGCTGGACCGGGTGGCCACCGCGCGCATAGGTGGCGCGCGCTTCTTAGACAGCGGCGGCGTAACACCCCTGCGTGCATCCTCCTCCAGCTCCTCCTCCTCCTCCAGCTCCTCCTCCTCCTCCTCGTAACCATGCGTGTACGCCAACTGCTGCGTGGGAAGTTGCTGTTGGGGATATGGCTGGGGATGGCGGGGCCGGGGATACTGCCGAGGCTTCCCCGCGCTGGGCAGTTTAGCGGGCCCAGCTGCAGGAGGGTAGGCCGCTGCCGCCGGCCACGTTGGCACTTGCACCGACATCATCGTGTTCTAGTTGGCTTGAACATGCTGGATCTGCCACTCAAGCGCTGCGATCTTTCTGCCCTGATCTTCCACGGTTTCTTGTGCTGCAGCCAGGTCTTTCAAAGGTGTTGAACTCCGGCGGGAGCTGCTCAAGGCGCTGCTGCAGCCGGCTGCAGCTTCTTGACCTCTGCCGTCACAGTTTCCGTCACAATCTTCTTCTCGTCTGATTTTGCGCCATTGACTGCCCTGGAACAGCCGGAGACTTGCTTCGCCATAGTGGTCAGCCGCTGCTCCACGGAAGTCTTCCCAAATGCTTCCACCTTTTCGCCATGCTGCTTGACCTTTGCCTCGAGACAGGCCACGGTGGCGTGCACTGCGTCCCGGGAGGCTGCCCCCCCCAGCGCACCCCCCCGAGGCTGCCCCCCCAAGCGCCCCCCCGGTCATCCTACTCGTCTCCCGTGGTGTGGTTGAGGTATTCTTGGCACGCTTGCCCTTCAGAAGCGGGGACTGGGCGGCATCAGGGTCCGCCTCATCATCTTCATCCGACTCCACGTATGCCCACACGTCCTTGTCGGGGATACGAGATCTGGACAGAGACGGCGCTGGTTCGGGGACTGTAATAATAAGCACGTGACTGCGTCACGTGGGTGCCAATACAGAGTAAAGGAACCTTCAACCCTACATACACAAAGAGAAGGCGGGAGGGCGCCCTAGCTTCTCTCACTGCCGCAAGGCCACAGAGCGCCCTCTCCACAGGATGGTGCCGGGGCGCAACACAGTGGGTGCAATACAACCAATGCAATACCATAGGTAGGCTGACGCATAGCTTATGCTACAAAGGTGAGGTGGGCTCAAGACGTCGGCTAAGGCGCAAGCTGATGGCCACAAGGCCTGCCAGAGCTAATTGAAGATACTATAACGATGTGCGCTATAATAATCGTAATATAATCATTTCAAGTGCTGTCTAAGCTATCCCATAATCGATTGCCCCCAGGTAGACAACTAGCTTGAGTGCTCTATCCCGGGGGAGCCCGGGGGGGCTTCCACAGTTTCTTGTTGACATAAAGGTCCCCGCCCCGCCAGTACACTTGGGGCTTCTCGGGGTTGGTCTTCTGGCGGATTTAGTCGGGGACTGTAACCATGCACCTGCAATATATGAAGACGAAGGGCAGCAAAAAGAAAAGGGATATTTAAACTACTAGTCAGCTACAGACCAGACATGCATGTCTACTATAGGAAATGTAATGATGAAAAGCAAGCCGGCGCCCAAAGAGAAATACAGCAAGGAAGCAACATGCATAACGCAACGCGCCAAGGCAGCCCCCCCCCCCCCCCCCCCCCAAGACAATGGTTTGATAAGCTATTAAAGCCAATGCAAGCAAGGACAATGAATAAAATTGGCAGCGTGACGCGACAGTACAACAGGATCGGTTGACCCCTTCAGAATCTCAGCTGCTGAGCGGCGTTTCCCGTGATGTCCCATTTCGTCACAATTTCGTCTGCAATTTCACAAAATCCATGGTACAAGAAAGCATAGAATGCAAGCACTATTTCGATACCTTAGGTCCAATTTATTTGTCTAAATTCTGGCTCATCATCAGCCTTACTTTGATGTAACAAGTAACTACGCAAGCTAACAAAAATTCCGTCAATGGCGCAAAACTGCAAGGTAGATTCTAATAATTTAACTGCGGAATGCCGACCCTGTTACCATCTAACTTCGTTTCACAAGGTATCGGTATGAAATACACGTTTCCCACTACGAACTGCCCACTAGACACCAATGAACTAACCGTGGCTTCTCCAGCGTGCCTGCGTGCATTTTCTGTCGGGTACTAGCCTATTTTCATGGCAGCGTGCATCGTCCTCGCTGCCTGTCACGGCGCGCCGCGTCAGGAACGCGCCAAGTCAGCGAGGACGATGCACGCTGCCAACAATTAGATGAAATTAGGTGAGTCCCGACCAGCAAACGCAGGCATGCGCGTGGAAAAAGCCACGGTGAGTTCATAGGTGTCTAGTCGGCAGTTCGTACTGGGAAACGTGTATTTCATACCGATACCTTGTGAAACGAAGCTAGATGGTAACAGGGTCGGCATTCCGCAGTTAAATTATTAGAATCTACCTTGCAGTTTTGCGCCATTGACGGAACTTTTGTTAGCTTGCGTAGTTACTCGTTACAACAAAATAAGGCTGATGATGAGCCAGAATTTAGACAAATAAATTGGACCTAAGGTATCGAAATAGTGCTTGCATTCTATGCTTTCTTGTACCATGGCTTCTGTGAAATTGCAGACGAAATTGCGACGAAATGGGACATCACGTGAAACGCCGCTCAGCAGCTGAGATTCTGAAGGAGTCAGCCGATCCTGTTGTACTTGCTCGAGACGCCGGCGCCCGCTGGAAATGTGGCAAGACAGATGCTGGCTACTGTGCGGGCATGACTGTTCCAGAGCTGCGGGGGCTGCGCACAAGGTTTTCGATGATGCGCCTTGCTGACCAGAAGGAGGAGATCAAGGCGGAACTCCGACATGGTGGCATAAGGCGTGCAACGGCAAAGCCCTGGTTGATGTGTAGGTATGATGGTGTCTACTGTCTAGTGGCCAGTTCTTGAGGGGAAAGGCGGCTTTTCTGTCAGTTCAGTGCTGGGTGAACTTTTACGGTGACAGGGGCGGCATCTCGATCGTATTTATTTGACAACAGCTGTCAGATTTTGCACGTTCTAGACTTCGCGAGGCGCAAATGGTCACGTTTTAACAATGCCAAAGGATTTCAGTGCATTCTAGTGCTAGACGAAGCTACGGTAAACGAATGGGGACTTTTGCCCAAGGTTATGTTCTGATTTGAGTGGGTCTTGCAATGCCTGTCTGCATGCTTGATTTTTCTGATTGCCTTAACCCTAGACCCTTATTCCTAAATAATTTGTTCATGGCGTGCTGTGCTGCAGTGAGTCAGTTCGTTTTACCTGCCATCTTATTGTAATCGAGGGCAAGGTGGCAGCTCTAGGCTATTACGACATTGCATGATACTTTCCAGAGCAACGTGTACGTATGATCGGTAACTGCTGCTCGGTACAGTAACTGAGATTGGTGGGAGGGAAGGTAGGGGCCTACCATGGGGTGGGCTGGGCTGTGAGGGCTGGCCTGGCCTGGCCTGGCCTGGCCTGGCCTGGCCTGGCCTGGCCTGGCCTGGCCTGGCTGTATGGCCTGGCCTGGCCTGGCGTGGCCTGGCATGGCATGGAATGGCCTGGCATGGCAGGGCAGGGCAGGGCAGGGCAGGGCAGGGCAGGGCAGGGCAGGGCAGGGCAGGGCAGGGCAGGGCAGGGCAGGGCAGGGCAGGGCAGGGCAGGGCAGGGCAGGGCTGGGCTCGGCTGGGCTGGGCTGGGCTGGGCTTTCAGGGCTGGGCTGGGCTGGGCTGGTTGGGCTGGGCTTTCAGGGCTGGGCTGGGCTGGGCTGGGCTTTCAGGGCTGGGCTTTCAAGGCTGGGCTGGGCTGGGCTGGGCTGGGCTGGGCTGGGCTGGGCTGGGCTGGGCTGGGCTGGGCTGGGCTGGGCTGGGCTGGGCTGGGCTGGGCTGGGCTGGGCTGGGCTGGGCTGGGCTGGGCTGGGCAGGGCAGGGCAGGGCAGGGTCGCGCAGGGCAGGGCGGGGCGGGGCCGTGGCGGGCGGGGCCGGGCCGGGCCGGGCGGGCGGGGCGGGGCGGGGCGGGGGGGGGCGGGGCGGGGCGGGGCAGGGCTGGGCTCGGCTGGGCCGGCTGGGCTCGGCTGGGCTGGGCTTTCAGGGCTGGGCTGGGCTGGGCTGGGCTGGGCTGGGCTGGGCTGGGTTGGGCTGGGCAGGGCAGGGCAGGGCAGGGCAGGGCAGGGCAGGGCAGGGCAGGGCAGGGCAGGGCTGGGCTGGTTGGCTGGGCTTTCAGGGCTGGGCTGGGCTGGGCTGGGCTGGGCTGGGCCGGGCCGGGCTGGGCTGGGCTGGGCTGGGCTGGGCTGGGCTGGGCTGGGCTGGGCTGGGCTGGGCTGGGCTGGGCTGGGCTGGGCTGGGCTGGGCTGGGCTGGGCTGGGCTGGGCTGGGCTGGGCTGGGCTGGGCTGGGCTGGGCTGGGCCGGGCTGGGCTGGGCAGGGCTGGGCACGGCTGGGCAGGGCAGGGCAGGGCAGGGCAGGGCTGGGCCGGCTGGGCTGGGCTGGGCTGGGCTGGGCTGGGCTGGGCTGGGCTGGGCTGGGCTGGGCTGGGCTGGGCTGGGCTGGGCTGGGCTGGGCTGGGCTGGGCTGGGCTGGGCTGGGCTGGGCTGGGCTGGGCTGGGCTGGGCTGGGCTGGGCCGGGCTGGGTTGGGCTGGGCTGGGCTGGGCTGGGCTAGGCCGGGCTGGGCCGGGCTGGGCTGGGCTGCAGGGCTAGCAGCAGCTCAACGGCTGGCTGGCTGGCTGGCTGGCTGGCTGGCTGGCTGGCTGGCTGGCTGGCTGGCTGGCTGGCTGGCTGGCTGGCTGGCTGGCTGGCTGGCTGGCTGGCTGGCTGGCTGGCTGGCTGGCTGGCTGGCTGGCTGGCTGGCTGGCTGGCTGGCTGGCTGGCTGGCTGGCTGGCTGGCTGGCTGGCTGCCTGGCTGGCTGCCTGGCTGGCTGGCTGCCTGGCTGGCTGGCTGGCTGGCTGGCTGGCTGGCTGGCTGGCTGGCTGGCTGGCTGGCTGGCTGGCTGGCTGGCTGGCTGGCTGGCTGGCTGGCTGGCTGGCTGGCTGCCTGCCTGCCTGCCTGCCTGCCTGCCTGCCTGCCTGCCTGCCTGCCTGCCTGCCTGCCTGGCTGCCTGGCTGGCTGCCTGGCTGCCTGGCTGGCTGGCTGCCTGCCTGCCTGCCTGCCTGGCTGCCTGGCTGGCTGCCTGGCTTGCTGGCTGGCTGGCTGCCTGGCTGCCTGGCTGGCTGCCTGGCTGCCTGGCTGGCTGGCTGCCTGGCTGGCTGGCTGCCTGGCTGCCTGGCTGCCTGGCTGCCTGGCTGGCCTGCCTGGCTGGCTGCCTGGCTGCCTGCCTGCCTGCCTGCCTGCCTGCCTGGCTGCCTGGCTGGCTGCCTGGCTGCCTGGCTGCCTGGCTGCCTGGCTGGCTTGCTGGCTGGCTGGCTGGCTGGCTGGCTGGCTGGCTGGCTGGCTGGCTGGCTGGCTGGCTGGCTGGCTGGCTGGCTGGCTGGCTGGCTGGCTGGCTGGCTGGCTGGCTGGCTGGCTGGCTGCCTGCCTGCCTGCCTGCCTGCCTGCCTGCCTGCCTGCCTGCCTGCCTGCCTGCCTGCCTGCCTGCCTGCCTGCCTGCCTGCCTGCCTGCCTGCCTGGCTGCCTGGCTGCCTGGCTGCCTGGCTGCCTGGCTGCCTGGCTGCCTGGCTGCCTGGCTGGCTGGCTGGCTGGCTGGCTGGCTGGCTGGCTGGCTGGCTGGCTGGCTGGCTGGCTGGCTGGCTGGCTGGCTGGCTGGCTGGCTGGCTGGCTGGCTGGCTGGCTGGCTGGCTGGCTGCCTGGCTGCCTGGCTGCCTGGCTGCCTGGCTGCCTGGCTGCCTGCCTGCCTGCCTGCCTGCCTGCCTGCCTGCCTGCCTGCCTGCCTGCCTGCCTGCCTGCCTGCCTGCCTGCCTGCCTGCCTGCCTGCCTGCCTGCCTGCCTGCCTGCCTGCCTGCCTGCCTGCCTGCCTGCCTGCCTGCCTGCCTGCCTGCCTGCCTGCCTGCCTGCCTGCCTGCCTGCCTGCCTGCCTGCCTGCCTGCCTGCCTGCCTGCCTGCCTGCCTGCCTGCCTGCCTGCCTGCCTGGCTGCCTGCCTGCCTGCCTGGCTGGCTGCCTGCCTGGCTGGCTGCCTGGCTGGCAGTGGCTGGTATGTTCGGCGGCTGATATAGTGTCTGTGACGGTAAGGACGGGGGGAGGCCCCGAGATTCGAGCAGACATGAGGCGCAGGGCTCGGGGGGGGTGCCAGCATGCAAGGGGGGGAGGGTGTGTCAAGCGCGGTGCGTGGCGGGTCAACCATCTTCACCGTCAAGGCCAATCTCTTGACCATGGGTGACTTGGTTGTGGTGAGGGGGCCGACACCAGTTTCCGGGCACGGCATGCAGTGGATGGGACATATGCTCGCCAAGGTGGTGGACATCCATGGGTTGGATTCCGATGCAACTATCTGTGTGGCCCCTTACTATGCCACCAGTTGGGGCAGCCGGTTTGACAAGGTTTCCCTTGTAGGGGGGCTGGCAACCGTCAATGGTAGGTCAACCGGGGTCGGCTGGGTCGTCCCGGTGGAGGACATTGCTATCCAACACTGGTCCGTGAACGGCAACGCTGCAGTCTTCACGCCCAAGCTGTCAGCCCAAGGCAGCAAGCTGACACGCACGACCCAAGATGCCATGCGCGACCATCCGGGCATTGACTGGGAGGGCTACAAGACGACGGGCGCTGCGGTGAAGTCGGCACAGGCTGCATGCGCCGCCTACTTCCAGGAGAAGGGGCAGGAGGAATTGCTTGGCATGCGCGTGTGCGCCCTGTTTGCAGATGGCCGCTCCAGGATGAAGGATAGGTTTCATGGTTGGGTGGTGGCCATAGCTGGCAATGTTACGGTTGTGTGGTCAGACGGCAGGTTTGAGGAGTACACTGCCTTTGACAAGGTCTTGGAATTTGTCTGCGCCTGCCTGCATGGCCCTGCCGCGTTCATGCGCAATGAGGTCTTGTCACGGTACAGTGAGCAGACGGGGCAGGCCCTCAGCCCCAAAGTCATGCGAGAAGAGGGCAACACGGCCTTTGCAGTTGCCATCACAATGCCACTGCATGTGGATGTGCACAACAGCAGTGACGACGAGGACTATGTGGATGATGGCACGGCCGACGTGGCCGATGAGGATGCAGACAACATGGAGGAGGAGGAGGAGGAGGAGGAGGAGGAGGAGGAGGAGGAGGAGGAGGAGGAGGAGGAGGAGGAGGAGGAGGAGGAGGAGGAGGAGGAGGAGGAGGAGGAGGAGGAGGAGGAGGAGGAGGAGGAGGAGGAGGAGGAGGAGGAGGAGGTGCAGAAGAAGCAAAGCAAGCGCCGCGGCCGCAGCACCACCCAGGGAAGGAGGCGTGGCCAGAAGCAGCAACAGCAGCTGCTGGAGGAGGAGGAGGAGGAGGAGGAGGAGGAGGAGGAGGAGGAGGAGGTGGAGGAGGAGGAGGAGGAGGAGGAGGAGGAGGAGGAGGAGGAGGAGGAGGAGGAGGAGGAGGAGGAGGAGGAGGAGGAGGAGGAGGAGGAGGAGGAGGAGGAGGAGGAGGAGGTGCACAAGAAGCAAAGCAAGCGCCGCGGCCGCAGCACCACCCAGGGAAGGAGGCGTGGCCGGAAGCTGCAGCAGCAGCAGCAGGAGGAGGAGGAACTGCAGGAAAAGCAGAGCAAGCGCCACAGGTGCAGCACCATCACCACCCACTGATCAAGGACACGGGGCCGGGAGTAGCGGGTGAACATGAGGACAAGGTGGAAGAGGCCGTTGCAACGGGGATGAGGACAATGAGGAGGCCAAGGCAACGCGCATGATGATAAGGATGATGCTCATTGGGTGCATGATAGCTGGCCCGTGCCATGGGCCTTGACCAGTGTGTGCTACCACGAGGGGCATTCCAGCCATGTCTAAGCCCTCATTGTCTTATTTTCATAGGTGTTGTGGCATCATTATAGTCTAATTTGGTTGGCTGATGTGGCTTATTGAGATGCCACGCTCTAGTTTTTGTATAGCCATGATGATCTTCCCCCTCACAGGGATGCTCCCCCCTTACCCGGGCATAGCGTGATAGACCATGAGGGTGCGGGTGCCCTGGTGCACCTAGAGCAGGGGTAGCTTACATTCCCACCCTTGCATGAAGTAGCCTAGAATGTATTAAAAGCCATATGCCCCTTCTCAGGGCTATGTGCTACATCTACTCCCAACGGAGTGATGTTGATAATTAATTAATTAATTAATGTGGCTTATGGATTTCCAGCCATGTTTCTTGACCAGCGTGTGCATGGGTGGGTGGGTGGGTGGGTGGGTGGGTGGGTGGGTGGGTGGGTGGGTGGGTGGGTGGGTGGGTGGGTGGGGTGGGTGGGTGGGTGGGTGGGTGGGTGGGTGGGTGGGTGGGTGGGTGGGTGGGTGGGTGGGTGGGTGGGTGGGTGGGTGGGTGGGTGGGTGGGTGGGTGGGTGGGTGGGTTGGTGGGTGGGTGGGTTGGGAAGGTGTGCTTTTCATTATGACGATTAGCTTAGTTACATGTGTGTAATCATGCACATGTTGACGTTGTATCATGGGCGTGTGCCCCTAAGTTTGCCTTCCTGCAATGTCACGTAGTATATAATCTAGATGTGTTGTTTGGAACCTGACTATTTATCCCAAACTGGAATGATTGACAATGCAACTATGTGATGAAACCCTTGAAAAACAATTACTAATGACTGCATTTTTTGTGCTATGTTTGCAAGCATCTGTCACCTATTTGTCATGCAAACAGTCTGATTTTCTTGTTGGCAGTTAACATGGATGTTTTTATGAGCTGTGCAAAGTTCTAGGCTTGAGTGAGTTCATTGATATGTGCCCCCATGTGTTGGAACCCTTGGAAAAACATGAATTCTATTCCCACTATTACCAATCCACCAACATTTGATTAAAACAATAAGTGGGC
Organism: Mesostigma viride; assembly: GCA_009746045.1. NCBI lineage: Eukaryota > Viridiplantae > Streptophyta > Mesostigmatophyceae > Mesostigmatales > Mesostigmataceae > Mesostigma > Mesostigma viride. The sequence goes on from RPFO01001275.1 coordinate 135,634, forward strand.
AATTACAGAACCCATGAGTGAGCCTGCCACGCTGCACCCATTTCATGATTGATTGTAGTTCTCGTTACCCTAGAAACAAACACAAAAAGAGGGAGGGAGGGCGGGACAAGAAAAAGAGACCTAGAACATCGTGCAAATGGCACTTTAGGGCGGCGTAGCCCAGGCTCGCCTCATGAGCCGTCAGCAACAGTAACTTAATTGCTACTTAACTTAACGAACTAGAAATGGCCATACAAAACTGGCCAACTAATTCTAACTCATGGAACCGGTCCAGCCCAAGGCCCACCGTCCCGTAGTACCACTCACATAGCGGCGTTCATTCTCATCTGTTATAAAGAAACTACGTTCAGAGAACACCGATTCTATTCCCACTATTACCAATCCACCAACATTTGATTAAAACAATAAGTGGGCAATTACAGAACCCATGAGTGAGCCTGCCACGCTGCACCCATTTCATGATTGATTGTAGTTCTCGTTACCCAACCCCCCTTTCCTGGTGCTTTATCTCCAAAGCTCCGCCAACCACTTTCGCTCAGTGGCTCCCGAGGCTGCCCTGCCGCAACGGTCACGACCATTACAATCGCCGGCGGCTGTAGCGAGCCTCATGCACGATAACCCTTTGCAGGGCCCCCCCAGCCTTCCACCCTCGGCCAGTAAAAGAGGGTGTTGAATGTGCACGCAAAGACAAGGAAGAAGACGCCTCGTTTAACGATCACGGACCTCCCTCAAAGGCCAGTGCCGCCCTAACGTGACGACAACTTGTAGGACGTCACCCGATGCCACCATATCTCGATTACTGTCAACGTTGTCACCTGGGGGAGTAACTTTCCATATTTCAGGTTTTAGTTGATGAGCAGGCTCTCATCACACACCCCAGCGGCCGATAAAGCGCAAGCGCAACTGGGCCGGCCAAAATATTTGGTCCTGCCCGGCCCAGGTCCGTCTGTTAAACTGGCCCCTTAAGTCTCGGTCTGAATCGAAATATTGCATAATTCCGGAATTCGTCCCCACCACATTCCCGAGACCTCACGCACCCATAAGAGCGGATGCTGGTAAATATTTTTCTACTTACGCGAGGGCCGACAGACTTGTCGTCCATCACAATGCCCACTAAAAGTAACCCGACCACCCTTCCTTCGGCAGTCAGCAGTCAGGATCTGCAACCCTGCTGCGACATTCCGCAGCAAAGCGGTAGGCACTGCAGCGTGGCACGGAAATCTTACTCATGGCTTCAGAGTTCCGTACAGGTGCCACGCGCAGGCAAACGCGAAGTATTTTATAGTCTCTCGTCGGCCAAGAACCCAGCTGCGGGGAGAAAACCGACGAGGGTAATTTCAATTTCTTTTTCACAGTCACGTGACTGTTCAAGCTATGTCAGTCACGCGCCATCTCTAATCGGCCACCGCCAGCCAAAAGGCTGACGCGATTAGGGCAGCATTAAATTTCTTGTAATCCGCCATACCCATACCCCATACATCCGATTACAAGAAAAAGAGACCTAGAACATCGTGCAAATGGCACTTTAGGGCGGCGTAGCCCAGGCTCGCCTCATGAGCCGTCAGCAACAGTAACTTAATTGCTACTTAACTTAACGAACTAGAAATGGCCATACAAAACTGGCCAACTGATTCTAACTCATGGAACCGGTCCAGCCCAAGGCCCACCGTCCCGTAGTACCACTCACATAGCGGCGTTCATTCTCATCTGTTATAAAGAAACTACGTTCAGAGAACACCGAAAACTGCATTTTTGGGGTATTTATGCTAGCATTCGTCACCAGCTTGTCATCCAACCAGCATGAAACTTTGTGGGCATGCTATTTGGGATGTGTTTAAAAGATGTACTAAGTTTCAGCTCCAACTGAGTTCATTTGGTGTCATTGTATACGTGTATGTGTGATGAAACCCTTGGAAAACCATGAAAAAATGCATTTTGGGGGTATTTATGGGGGGCCCACAATCAATCTACAATACCCATGCCAAATTTTATTACTTGAGGAGACGCCATTTCAACAAATACATGACAATTGATGCTCATTGTGAATGCGTTTCCACATGAAATCATTACCATTTCATGCAATTTGGTCACTGGTGCGCTTTCCGCGTGCACTTTTCATTACTAGATTGCTTAAATTTATTAAAATTTATTAAATTTATTAACATTTATTAAAATTTATTCAAGTCGGGGTAAAATTGGCTGTTTTTGTCAAAGTGTCATGCACTCGGAGGGTAAGCAAGTGAGACAAGTTGTAGATTAAATTTACAATTGCACAACCCTCTCCACGACCCCGCTAGTTCTATTTATAGAACGAATTATAATTATTGCCAAAATTGTGCACAAGCCTGTGCACAACCCAACCAGTAATTCCCACTTGAACTTTGAATATTCAAGTGAATGCTCTGGAGACAGATGTACAGATCGATCTTTACAAATGTACACGAGTTCAGATCAAGCTATCTAACTACCTACTAACAGGCGTTTCTTTACAGGTGCCCGTCCGCTCGTCTTCTTTACACCCCCCTCCCGCACATCTGCGCCAGCCTTCCCTTGAGGTTTTCGTTTGCCCTGCCCTGCGGCTTGGTCTCCCCCCTTCTCTTGGAGTCGTGGGGAAGATCTGGTCGCTGGGGAAGATCTGGTCGCCAGGTACCCCTTGTCCATCCACCACTCCAAATACGTTCCCTCAGGTGGCTTGAAACAGTTCCGCATCTCGTCTTGTTGTACCTTGAAAATTATGTTGGGCATCGTCCCCTGCTCCCCATTAATCCAGATTCCCTTTTCGTCACACCCTTCTGCCCAAAATTTAACGTACCACACGCCCGTTTTATCCACCTTTCGAACGACTCCATGCACCAGGAACGTGTCGACGTGGAAATCAGGCATGTGTGCCAGCTTCATTGGGTCTGCATTGAGTTTAGCCACCGAATCAGCAGCCCACGTGGGCTTCCACAACGTATCAAGGCGCTGGGATTGGTTCTTCCGATACTGGCAAAATTCCCCGCCGTGCTTGCACAATACCGAAACCGGACATCCAACAGGCGAGCGGGGCACGACCCGTTTCCCCCCCCCCCACCTTCCAGATTCTCCATCCACGTCTGCCAACTTGGTGGTGGCACTTTCTTGTCTAGTGGCTTGGGCTGGGTTGCGGTAACTGTGACACGTCTTTGTGGCGCTTCCTCCTCAGGTTCCGATTCTTCCGATTCTTCCGAATCTTCCTCAAACCCTTTGGGTGGGCCGCCATGCGCGTCATCCTTTGGCGGCTCCTCTTCAGACTCGTCACCTGTGTGTGGGACAAGCAATGACGAGCGGCGCAATTAGTTATCATTACAATCGCAAATCAAACTTGGGAATATGCAAACATCATAATTTAACCGACCATATTCACTCAGATTAACTTACCCTTTGACAGATGACTAGCCGTTGCTCTTGATCGAACGTGCCCGCCAGGCGAAAGGAGCTTTTTGCAGTAGTCGACGGCACGCCCCAACATCCCCCCCCCGACGCCCCCGAATTCCCCCTCGAGCCTCCCTCCCCTCCCCCCCCTCCTTCCCCCCTTCCCCCGATGCGCCGGTCGACCCGCCCCCCTCTCCGCCCTTCGACCCGCCCCCCTCTCCGCCCTTTGACCCGCCCCCCTCTCCACCCTTCTCTCCCCCCCCTCTCCGCCCTTGGACCCGCCCCCCTCTCCGCCCTTTGACCCGCCCCCCTCTCCACCCTTTGACCCGCCCCCCTCTCCGCCCTTCGACCCGCCCCCCTCTCCGCCCTTCGACCCCCTCCCCTCTCCGCCCTTCTCTCCGCCCCCCTCTCCATCCTTCGACCCCCTCCCCTCTCCGCCCTTCGACCCGCCCCCCTCTCCGTCCTTCGACCCCCCCCTCTCCGCCCTTCGACCCCCCCCCTCTCCGCCCTTCGACCCGCCCCCCTCTCCGTCCTTCGACCCCCCCCCTCTCCGCCCTTCGACCCGCCCCCCTCTCCGCCCTTCGAACCCCCCCCTCTCCGTCCTTCGACCCGCCCCCCTTATCACCACCCTCATTCCCGTCCCCCTCATCATCGCCGGCACCATCATCACCAACCTCCTCCCCATCATCACCCCCATGTGACCCGACATCCTCATCATCCCCCATTGAGACGTCTTCGGCCGCGGGGGTCTCCGAGGCGGCGCGCTTCCGGCGTTTCTTTTTGGTGCCAGCGCCTGCCGTCTCCAGCGGACGCTTCTGGGCTGCACCCGCAATTTCCTTGCCCGAACGGCCGTTGGGATTGGAAATATCCTCCCCCTCAGGCCGCTTCCCAAGTACCTTCAGAAGGACCTTAAACCCATCCACCTGCTCCCCCAATGAAGATCACGGGTGGGTTGAAGAATCCCGTGAAATCGCCTAGGTACGACGACCAGTCGTCCTTCACACCATTGAAATCTCCACAATCCTTCGCCGCCTTCCAGTCCCTTTTCTCCACCCACGAACCCGTTCGACCCTTCAACAATTCCTCATCATTCCACAGCTTGGCGTGATGTTCCAAATTCAGCAGCACTACCCCATTCTTGATATCTGGCTGGTTCACCCCCCCTTCCTCTTCACAACAAATTCGAACCCCTCCATTGCATTAAGTACCACTTGAGCCAACCGTGTCGGCCCATCGCTTTTCTCCCACGCGAAAGTCTTCATCATGAACTCACAGGTCTCTTCCCCGTCAGACGTGTAAACTCTCTTAGAAATCCACGGGCCCTGCTGCTCGATTTCGGATGCCATCTCCTCCGACCCAAACTTCCGCGGGGGTTCCCGCTTCTCCCCCACCTTTTTTTGGCGACCCGACTGGACGTCCTCTGCCTCGGCATGTTCGGCTTGGCCTTCCTCCGGCACAGCCCCCGTCACCACCACAGCCCCCGCCACAGGCTGTACGGGTTGGGGCACCACAGCCTGTTCGGTTGGGGGTTCGGGCGCAATCAGGACCCACCATTTCGTTTCCTCCTTGTGGGTCGTCCAAAAATCCGTCCTCTCCAGCAGTGCAAGTGGGAAGGTGGAATCGTCCCTCCCCGTTGGCCTGATAACCGCCCTTAGTCTCTTGGCAGCTACAGCGACCGTATCGGCCACCCTCTGAAGGGCGCTGTCGGCTTCCGAAGGCTGCATCGGCAACCAGCCGAGGTCGCGTGGTTCGGGGTATTTCCCCAAATCGCGGTTGTAGATCATGAAAAGCTGGACCATCACCTCGCAGAAGATCTTGGCCATGTATGTCAGGTCATACAAGCACTGAGGAGGAACGTGTTTGGCCTTCACGGTTGCCATGATAGACGGCCAGAATCGAAAGCGGGCTAGACTCCTCCACCCTTCCTGTTTGATCCCCCCCCCTTCCTCATCACCCTTCCCTCCCCGTCCAGCTTGTCCGCTGCCACGATGTCCAGAAACTCTGCAAGCTCCTTGGCCAGCTTGTCCTCAATCGGCATTCCACATCTACTGTCGTCGTTCGGAGCGACCGTTTCATCCTTCACAGCCGAGATGAAGTCGTAGACTTGGGTTTTCTCCGATTCGGACAAACCACCCTCGTTCAATCGCCCTCCAACCCGCTCCTCACCACCCTCCTCCCCCTCCCCGTCCTTCCTTGCCTTCTCAGTGCTGCTTGAAACCCCATGAATCAAATTCCATATTTCTTTCTGGTCCTGAAGGGGCACCTCCGGCTTATCCCAGGATTCCTCCATGTGCGTCTTGAAATAGTTGTGCACTTCCAGCAGCGCCGTCCCCCTCGACTTTTTGGAAACGGCCTCGTCTTCTGCATTCAGCCCCCCTCCGATCAGGGCAACCCTCCGATGCGCCTCTCTCCCCTGCATGCATGAAATGTGAATCAGTGTTTGAGACAAAAAACGGTCATACAACACACGACCTGACATTTTGTCCTTACACTTTGGAAGATCGGCCGTTCCCGAACAAAAATCACACCCTAATTTCCAGTTTCCAACGGCCGTTGGCGCAAGAAAAATCACACCCTAATTTCCAGGTTCCAACGGCCGTTGGCGCAAGAAAAATCACACCCTAATTTCCAGGTTCCAACGGCCGTTGGCGCAAGAAAAATCACACACTAATTTCCAGGTTCCAACGGCCGTTGGCGCAAGAAAAATCACACCCTAATTTCCAGGCTCCAACGGCCGTTGGCGCAAGAAAAATGTCGACCGAATTTCCAGGTTCCAACGGCCGTTGGCGCAAGAAAAATATCAACCAAATTTCCAGGTTCCAACGGCCGTTGGCGCAGGAAAAATGACACCCTAATTTCCAGGTTCCAACGGCCGTTGGCGCAAGAAAAATCACACACTAATTTCCAGGTTCCAACGGCCGTTGGCGCAAGAAAAATCACACCCTAATTTCCAGGTTCCAACGGCCGTTGGCGCAAGAAAAATAACATCTAGTGCCTAAAACGTTCCCACACCCGATCCGTTATATTTACCTTTTGCGTCCGCATGTCCTTCATGGGCGGGATCAGTGCTTCCCCCTCCACCTCCCAGCCCTTGAGCACGTCCAGATTGGTGTACTTGAACTTCTCCGCGTCCCTCACCAACCCCCTCCACAAATCAAACGCCTCGTCGGTTGTCTCCACGAACTTGCCCTTTTGTTTACCCGCAATCTCGCCAGCTATCGCAGTACTCACTTGCTCGTCAGAGCCCTCGAAAATCACGGACTTCAACATCTGTGTGTAGTGGTTGCCGTCCAGCACGGCAAACTGCACAAACACGCAAGGCGTCTGGTCTCGAAATTTACCCTTAAGGCCGGCATGGTCCGAGATGTTCAAGCTCCCCAGCGCGGATTTCGTCAGGTCAACTACTGCCTCACGCTCAGATTCATTTGACCACTCGGACGGATCCAACTCCATGGTGATCAACTCGTCTGAGCAAGCGGCCGCCATGTCCTTCAGGGAGTCCGTCCGGAGAATGGACATGGCTTCCTCGGCCGTTGGCGAACGATAGTATCCGAACCTCTGCACGGCACGGTCACTGTCGTCCCCCGTCAGTATTTTAATGTGGTAAGGAACCTTTTCACTCCTCTGCACCCATAAATTGTAGAGACCTGGATCACGGTCTGCCAGCACCTGCCACGCAAACCGGAAGATCGGCACGGCACATTTTGCTTTTGTCAGACTTGTGCCGGCCCCCACGAACCACGGCGCGAGCCCCCTACAATTCCGCACCGTCACCGTCCGGTGCCGCATGAGTTCCGGGAGTTGGCACAAGTTCTCCGTGGGGGCCCGTACTTGAGTCGCAATCGCGGACCCCCCCACGATGTCGACATCGTCTGGAACTAGGCGTATCTTCTGCCGCAGATGAAACGCCGCCTGTATGGTGTCAGTTAGATTCTTGTCGTGCACTTGAGAGGACGGCGCTGGCTCCCAGGAGTCCAAAATGCTGGGCTTCGCATTTCCAGCACGTGTCGTCAGCAGCCCCTTCCTCTCAAAGGTCTTCACAATAACCGACCATAAGTCGGTGCCCGGTGCTCGTTGGCGCCAGTCCTCAAAAAATGTTGTGAGATGCCTTTCCGAACAGTTATGTTCAATCTTGTAAGCCCACTTCCTCCGCTCTTCGTCCGTTCTCTGCCTTGACGGACGCCCCTGATCACATGCAAAAAACATACAGATAGCCGGAAGGTCAGTACTATGTTCCAACGGCCGTTGGCGACAGAAAAATAACACCCTAATTTCCAGGTTCCAACGGCCGTGGGCGCATGAAAATCACACCCTAATTTACAGGTTCCAACGGCCGTTGGCGCATGAAAATCACACCCTAATTTCCAGGTTCCAACGGCCGTTGGCGACAGAAAAATAACACCCTAATTTCCAGGTTCCAACGGCCGTTGGCGCATGAAAATCACACCCTAATTTTAAGGTTCCGACGGCCGTTGGCGCATGAAAATCACACCCTAATTTACAGGTTCCAACGGCCGTTGGCGCATGAAAATCACACCCTAATTTACAGGTTCCAACGGCCGTTGGCGCATGAAAATCACACCCTAATTTCCAGGTTCCAACGGCCGTTGGCGACAGAAAAATCACACCCTAATTTCCAGGTTCCAACGGCCGTTGGCGCGAGAAAAATGACACCCTATTTTCCAGGTTCCAACGGCCGTTGGCGCGAGAAAAATCACACCCTATTTTCCAGGTTCCAACGGCCGTTGGCGCATGAAAATCACACCCTAATTTCCAGTTTCCAACGGCCGTTGGCGCGAGAAAAATGACACCTTCATTTCCAGGTTCCAACGGCCGTTGGCGACAGAAAAATAACACCCTAATTTCCAGGTTCCAACGGCCGTTGGCGCATGAAAATCACACCCTAATTTTAAGGTTCCGACGGCCGTTGGCGCATGAAAATCACACCCTAATTTACGGGTTCCAACGGCCGTTGGCGCATGAAAATCACACCCTAATTTCAAGGTTCCGACGGCCGTTGGGCAAAAAAAAAATAACACCCTAATTTCCAAATTGCAACGGCCGTTGGCGCAAGAAAATCAAGCAAGAAAAGGACAAGGACAAGGACAAGGACAAGGACAAGGACAAGGACAAGGACAAGGACAAGGACAAGGACGAGGACAAGGACAAGGACAAGGACAAGGACGAGGACAAGGACAAGGACAAGGGCAAGGACAAGGACAAGGACAAGGACAAGGACAAGGACAAGGACAAGGACAAGGACAAGGACAAGGACAAGGACAAGGACAAGGACAAGGACAAGGACAAGGACAAGGACAAGGACAAGGACAAGGACAAGGACAAGGACAAGGACAAGGACAAGGACAAGGACAAGGACAAGGCGGACAAGGACAAGGACAAGGACAAGGACAAGGACAAGGACAAGGACAAGGACAAGGACAAGGACAAGGACAAGGACAAGGACAAGGACAAGGACAAGGACAAGGACAAGGACAAGGACAAGGACAAGGACAAGGACAAGGACAAGGACGGACAAGGACAAGGACAAGGACAAGGACAAGGACAAGGACAAGGACAAGGACAAGGACAAGGACAAGGACAAGGACAAGGACAAGGACAAGGACAAGGACAAGGACAAGGACAAGGACAAGGACAAAGGACAAGGACAAGGACAAGGACAAGGGACAAGGACAAGGACAAGGACAAGGACAAGGACAAGGACAAGGACAAGGACAAGGACAAGGACAAGGACAAGGACAAGGACAAGGACAAGGACAAGGACAAGGACAAGGACAAGGACAAGGACAAGGACAAGGACAAGGACAAGGACAAGGACAAGGACAAGGACAAGGACAAGGACAAGGACAAGGACAAGGACAAGGACAAGGACAAGGCTGGACAAGGACAAGGACAAGGACAAGGCTGGACAAGGACAAGGACAAGGACAAGGACAAGGACAAGGACAAGGACAAGGACAAGGACAAGGACAAGGACAAGGACAAGGACAAGGACAAGGACAAGGACAAGGACAAGGACAAGGACAAGGACTGGACAAGGACAAGGCGGACAAGGACAAGGCGGACAAGGACAAGGACAAGGACAAGGACAAGGACAAGGACAAGGACAAGGACAAGGACAAGGACAAGGACAAGGACAAGGACAAGGACAAGGACAAGGACAAGGACAAGGACAAGGACAAGGACAAGGACAAGGACAAGGACAAGGACAAGGACAAGGACAAGGACAAGGACAAGGACAAGGACAAGGACAAGGACAAGGACAAGGACAAGGACAAGGACAAGGACAAGGACAAGGACAAGGACAAGGACAAGGACAAGGACAAGGACAAGGACAAGGACAAGGACAAGGACAAGGACAAGGACAAGGACAAGGACAAGGACAAGGACAAGGACAAGGACAAGGTGCTGGCACAAGGACAAGGACAAGGACAAGGACAAGGACAAGGACAAGGACAAGGACAAGGACAAGGACAAGGCTGGACAAGGACAAGGACAAGGACAAGGACAAGGACAAGGACAAGGACAAGGACAAGGACAAGGACAAGGACAAGGACAAGGACAAGGACAAGGACAAGGACAAGGACAAGGACAAGGACAAGGACAAGGACAAGGACAAGGACAAGGACAAGGACAAGGACAAGGACAAGGACAAGGACAAGGACAAGGACAAGGACAAGGACAAGGACAAGGACAAGGACAAGGACAAGGACAAGGACAAGGACAAGGACTGGACAAGGACAAGGACAAGGACAAGGACAAGGACAAGGACAAGGACAAGGACAAGGACAAGGACAAGGACAAGGACAAGGACAAGGACAAGGACAAGGACAAGGACAAGGACAAGGACAAGGCAAGGACAAGGACAAGGACAAGGACAAGCTGGACAAGGACAAGGACAAGGACAAGGACAAGGACAAGGACAAGGACAAGGACAAGGACAAGGACAAGGACAAGGACAAGGACAAGGACAAGGACAAGGACAAGGACAAGGACAAGGACAAGGACAAGGACAAGGACAAGGACAAGGACAAGGACAAGGACAAGGACAAGGACAAGGACAAGGACAAGGACAAGGACAAGGACAAGGACAAGGACAAGGACAAGGACAAGGACAAGGACAAGGACAAGGACAAGGACAAGGACAAGGACAAGGACAAGGACAAGGACAAGGACAAGGACAAGGACAAGGACAAGGACAAGGACAAGGACAAGGACAAGGACAAGGACAAGGACAAGGACAAGGACAAGGACAAGGACAAGCTGGACAAGGACAAGGACAAGGACAAGGACGGACAAGGACAAGGACAAGGACAAGGACAAGGACAAGGACAAGGACAAGGACAAGGACAAGGACAAGGCTGGACAAGGACAAGGACAAGGACAAGGACAAGGACAAGGACAAGGACAAGGACAAGGACAAGGACAAGGACAAGGACAAGGACAAGGACAAGGACAAGGACAAGGACAAGGACAAGGACAAGGACAAGGACAAGGACAAGGACAAGGACAAGGACAAGGACAAGGACAAGGACAAGGACAAGGACAAGGACAAGGACAAGGACAAGGACAAGGACAAGGACAAGGACAAGGACAAGGACAAGGACAAGGACAAGGACAAGGACAAGGACAAGGACAAGGACAAGGACAAGGACAAGGACAAGGACAAGGACAAGGACAAGGACAAGGACAAGGACAAGGACAAGGACAAGGACAAGGACAAGGACAAGGACAAGGACAAGGACAAGGACAAGGACAAGGACAAGGACAAGGACAAGGACAAGGACAAGGACAAGGACAAGGACAAGGACAAGGACAAGGACAAGGACAAGGACAAGGACAAGGACAAGGACAAGGACAAGGACAAGGACAAGGACAAGGACAAGGACAAGGACAAGGACAAGGACAAGGACAAGGACAAGGACAAGGACAAGGACAAGGACAAGGACAAGGACAAGGACAAGGACAAGGACAAGGACAAGGACAAGGACAAGGACAAGGACAAGGACAAGGACAAGGACAAGGACAAGGACAAGGACAAGGACAAGGACAAGGACAAGGGGACAAGGACAAGGACAAGGACAAGGACAAGGACAAGGACAAGGCTGGACAAGGACAAGGACAAGGACAAGGACAAGGACAAGGACAAGGACAAGGACAAGGACAAGGACAAGGACAAGGACAAGGACAAGGACAAGGACAAGGACAAGGACAAGGACAAGGACAAGGACAAGGACAAGGACAAGGACAAGGACAAGGACAAGGACAAGGACAAGGACAAGGACAAGGACAAGGACAAGGACAAGGACAAGGACAAGGACAAGGACAAGGGACAAGGACAAGGACAAGGACAAGGACAAGGACAAGGACAAGGACAAGGACAAGGACAAGGACAAGGACAAGGACAAGGACAAGGACAAGGACAAGGACAAGGACAAGGACAAGGACAAGGACAAGGACAAGGACAAGGACAAGGACAAGGACAAGGACAAGGACAAGGACAAGGACAAGGACAAGGACAAGGACAAGGACAAGGACAAGGACAAGGACAAGGACAAGGACAAGGACAAGTGCTGGACAAGGACAAGGACAAGGACAAGCGGACAAGGACAAGGACAAGGACAAGGACAAGGACAAGGACAAGGTGCTGGACAAGGACAAGGACAAGGACAAGGACAAGGACAAGGACAAGGACAAGGACAAGGACAAGGACAAGGACAAGGACAAGGACAAGGACAAGGACAAGGACAAGGACAAGGACAAGGACAAGGACAAGGACAAGGACAAGGACAAGGACAAGGACAAGGACAAGGACAAGGACAAGGACAAGGACAAGGACAAGGACAAGGACAAGGACAAGGACAAGGACAAGGACAAGGACAAGGACAAGGTGCTGGACAAGGACAAGGACAAGGACAAGGACAAGGACAAGGACAAGGACAAGGACAAGGACAAGGACAAGGACAAGGACAAGGACAAGGACAAGGACAAGGACAAGGACAAGGACAAGGACAAGGACAAGGACAAGGACAAGGACAAGGACAAGGACAAGGACAAGGACAAGGTGCTGGCACAAGGACAAGGACAAGGACAAGGACAAGGACAAGGACAAGGACAAGGACAAGGACAAGGACAAGGACAAGGACAAGGACAAGGACAAGGACAAGGACAAGGACAAGGACAAGGACAAGGACAAGGACAAGGACAAGGACAAGGACAAGGACAAGGACAAGGACAAGGACAAGGACAAGGACAAGGACAAGGACAAGGACAAGGACAAGGACAAGGACAAGGACAAGGACAAGGACAAGGACAAGGACAAGGACAAGGACAAGGCGGACAAGGACAAGGACAAGGACAAGGACAAGGACAAGGACAAGCGGACAAGGACAAGGACAAGGACAAGGACAAGGACAAGGACAAGGACAAGGACAAGGACAAGGACAAGGACAAGGACAAGGACAAGGACAAGGACAAGGACAAGGACAAGGACAAGGACAAGGACAAGGACAAGGACAAGGACAAGGACAAGTGCTGGACAAGGACAAGGACAAGGACAAGGACAAGGACAAGGACAAGGACAAGGACAAGGACAAGGACAAGGACAAGGACAAGGACAAGGACAAGGACAAGGACAAGGACAAGGACAAGGACAAGGACAAGGACAAGGACAAGGACAAGGACAAGGACAAGGACAAGGACAAGGACAAGGACAAGGACAAGGACAAGGACAAGGACAAGGACAAGGACAAGGACAAGGACAAGGACAAGGACAAGGACAAGGACAAGGACAAGGACAAGGACAAGGACAAGGACAAGGACAAGGACAAGGACAAGGACAAGGACAAGGACAAGGACAAGGACAAGGACAAGGACAAGTGCTGGGACAAGGACAAGGACAAGGACAAGGACAAGGACAAGGACAAGGCTGGACAAGGACAAGGACAAGGACAAGGACAAGGACAAGGACAAGGACAAGGACAAGGACAAGGACAAGGACAAGGACAAGGACAAGGACAAGGACAAGGACAAGGACAAGGACAAGGACAAGGACAAGGACAAGGACAAGGACAAGGCTGGACAAGGACAAGGACAAGGACAAGGACAAGGACAAGGACAAGGACAAGGACAAGGACAAGGACAAGGACAAGGACAAGGACAAGGACAAGGACAAGGACAAGGACAAGGACAAGGACAAGGACAAGGACAAGGACAAGGACAAGGACAAGGACAAGGACAAGGACAAGGTGCTGGACAAGGACAAGGACAAGGACAAGGACAAGGACAAGGACAAGGACAAGGACAAGGACAAGGACAAGGACAAGGACAAGGACAAGGACAAGGACAAGGACAAGGACAAGGACAAGGACAAGGACAAGGACAAGGACAAGGACAAGGACAAGGACAAGGACAAGGACAAGGACAAGGACAAGGACAAGGACAAGGACAAGGACAAGGACAAGGACAAGGACAAGGACAAGGACAAGGACAAGGACAAGGACAAGGACAAGGACAAGGACAAGGACAAGGACAAGGACAAGGACAAGGACAAGGACAAGGACAAGGACAAGGACAAGGACAAGGACAAGGACAAGGACAAGGACAAGGACAAGGACAAGGACAAGGACAAGGACAAGGACAAGGACAAGCGGACAAGGACAAGGACAAGGACAAGCTGGACAAGGACAAGGACAAGGACAAGGACAAGGACAAGGACAAGGACAAGGACAAGGACAAGGACAAGGACAAGGACAAGGACAAGGACAAGGACAAGGACAAGGACAAGGACAAGGACAAGGACAAGGACAAGGACAAGGACAAGGACAAGGACAAGGACAAGGACAAGGACAAGGACAAGGACAAGGACAAGGACAAGGACAAGGACAAGGACAAGGACAAGGACAAGGACAAGGACAAGGACAAGGACAAGGACAAGGACAAGGACAAGGACAAGGACAAGGTGCTGGACAAGGACAAGGACAAGGACAAGGACAAGGACAAGGACAAGGACAAGGACAAGGACAAGGACAAGGACAAGGACAAGGACAAGGACAAGGACAAGGACAAGGACAAGGACAAGGACAAGGACAAGGACAAGGACAAGGACAAGGACAAGGACAAGGACAAGGACAAGGTGCGGACAAGGACAAGGACAAGGACAAGGACAAGGACAAGGACAAGGACAAGGACAAGGACAAGGACAAGGACAAGGACAAGGACAAGGACAAGGACAAGGACAAGGACAAGGACAAGGACAAGGACAAGGACAAGGACAAGGACAAGGACAAGGACAAGGACAAGGACAAGGACAAGGACAAGGACAAGGACAAGGACAAGGACAAGGACAAGGGGACAAGGACAAGGACAAGGACAAGGCGGACAAGGACAAGGACAAGGACAAGGCGGACAAGGACAAGGACAAGGACAAGGACAAGGACAAGGACAAGCGGACAAGGACAAGGACAAGGACAAGGACAAGGACAAGGACAAGGACAAGGACAAGGACAAGGACAAGGACAAGGACAAGGACAAGGACAAGGACAAGGACAAGGACAAGGACAAGGACAAGGACAAGGACAAGGACAAGGACAAGGACAAGGTGCTGGACAAGGACAAGGACAAGGACAAGGACAAGGACAAGGACAAGGACAAGGACAAGGACAAGGACAAGGACAAGGACAAGGACAAGGACAAGGACAAGGACAAGGACAAGGACAAGGACAAGGACAAGGACAAGGACAAGGACAAGGACAAGGACAAGGACAAAGGACAAGGACAAGGACAAGGACAAGGACAAGGACAAGGACAAGGACAAGGACAAGGACAAGGACAAGGACAAGGACAAGGACAAGGACAAGGACAAGGACAAGGACAAGGACAAGGACAAGGACAAGGACAAGGACAAGGACAAGGACAAGGACAAGGACAAGGACAAGGACGGACAAGGACAAGCGGACAAGGACAAGGACAAGGACAAGGACAAGGGCTGGACAAGGACAAGGACAAGGACAAGGACAAGGACAAGGACAAGGACAAGGACAAGGACAAGGACAAGGACAAGGACAAGGACAAGGACAAGGACAAGGACAAGGACAAGGACAAGGACAAGGACAAGGACAAGGACAAGGACAAGGACAAGGACAAGGACAAGGACAAGGACAAGGACAAGGACAAGGACAAGGACAAGGACAAGGACAAGGACAAGGACAAGGACAAGGACAAGGACAAGGACAAGGACAAGGCTGGACAAGGACAAGGACAAGGACAAGGACAAGGACAAGGACAAGGACAAGGACAAGGACAAGGACAAGGACAAGGACAAGGACAAGGACAAGGACAAGGACAAGGACAAGGACAAGGACAAGGACAAGGACAAGGACAAGGACAAGGACAAGGACAAGGACAAGGACAAGGACAAGGACAAGGACAAGGACAAGGACAAGGACAAGGCTGGACAAGGACAAGGACAAGGACAAGTGCTGGACAAGGACAAGGACAAGGACAAGGACAAGGACAAGGACAAGGACAAGGACAAGGACAAGGACAAGGACAAGGACAAGGACAAGGACAAGGACAAGGACAAGGACAAGGACAAGGACAAGGACAAGTGCTGGACAAGGACAAGGACAAGGACAAGGCTGGACAAGGACAAGGACAAGGACAAGGACAAGGACAAGGACAAGGACAAGGACAAGGACAAGGACAAGGACAAGGACAAGGACAAGGACAAGGACAAGGACAAGGACAAGGACAAGGACAAGGACAAGGACAAGGACAAGGACAAGGACAAGGACAAGGACAAGGACAAGGACAAGGACAAGGACAAGGACAAGGACAAGGACAAGGACAAGGACAAGGACAAGGACAAGGACAAGGACAAGGACAAGGACAAGGACAAGGACAAGGACAAGGACAAGGACAAGGACAAGGACAAGGACAAGGACAAGGACAAGGACAAGGACAAGGACAAGGACAAGGACAAGGACAAGGACAAGGACAAGGACAAGGACAAGGACAAGGACAAGGACAAGTGCTGGACAAGGACAAGGACAAGGACAAGGACAAGGACAAGGACAAGGACAAGGACAAGGACAAGGACAAGGACAAGGACAAGGACAAGGACAAGGACAAGGACAAGGACAAGGACAAGGACAAGGACAAGGACAAGGACAAGGACAAGGACAAGGACAAGGACAAGGACAAGGACAAGGACAAGGACAAGGACAAGGACAAGGACAAGGACAAGGACAAGGACAAGGACAAGGACAAGGACAAGGCGGACAAGGACAAGGACAAGGACAAGGACAAGGACAAGGACAAGGACAAGGACAAGGACAAGGACAAGGACAAGGACAAGGACAAGGACAAGACAAGGACAAGGACAAGGACAAGGACAAGGCTGGACAAGGACAAGGACAAGGACAAGGACAAGGACAAGGACAAGGACAAGGACAAGGACAAGGACAAGGACAAGGACAAGGACAAGGACAAGGACAAGGACAAGGACAAGGACAAGGACAAGGACAAGGACAAGGACAAGGACAAGGACAAGGACAAGGACAAGGACAAGGACAAGGACAAGGACAAGGACAAGGACAAGGACAAGGACAAGGACAAGGACAAGGACAAGGACAAGGACAAGGACAAGGACAAGGACAAGGACAAGGACAAGGACAAGGACAAGGACAAGGACAAGGACAAGGACAAGGACAAGGACAAGGACAAGGACAAGGACAAGGACAAGGACAAGGACAAGGACAAGGACAAGGACAAGGACAAGGACAAGGACAAGGACAAGGCGGACAAGGACAAGGACAAGGACAAGGACAAGGACAAGGACAAGGACAAGGACAAGGACAAGGACCA
>RPFO01001463.1:0-12500 GCA_009746045.1 Mesostigma viride
CGTCGCTTTCAATGTGGAAATTAATGTGGATGAAGACGGTGCCATGTCTAAACGCACAGTGGACCTGCGCCTTGCAATTCTCATGCGAGCGTATTATAAGCACTGGACCACATTGGTGCCTGCAAGCACTGACCCCACCAGGTGGTGCGACAAGTGGGTGGAGTATGATGACCTTTTGGAAACCGTCCAGCCACGTGGTCGTCTGAGTGATGTCGTCCAGCAGTTGACCGGCTGCATGTATGGAGCGGTGTACCGTGTGATTACGCCATGCCAGAACTAACCGAGTGCAGTGTCAATCATGCTCCACGGCTCCCCACCGGGACTCCGCGTAGTTAATTAATTAATGCCAATAAATGTGAATGGTGAGGACAACTTAATATCAACTTGTCATCGAGTACTGACCGCGTACATGTGTCTCCCATGCACATGCTGACAGGTTTACTGGGGATTAGCGTGCACTTTAGGTTAGTCAGTCAGTCAGTTTATTCCCACGCCGGTTATCCGACAGAGTTATATTAAGGGGGTTAGTCAGTGTTGCGAATCTCGCCTCCTAAGTCCTACGATAATCTTAGTTAATACTCGTACATTATTACAACTAGGTACTGGTGAACTTATGAACTTTCTACAGAATACACCCGGCGTGTACACCCGTGTACACCCGGAGTGTACACCCGTGTGTACCCGGGAGTGCACTGCGAAGTGGAGCGTGACCCACAACGACGTTGTGGATCACGCCACCACATACATATGTACAGTACATACTTGTACTAGCGCCGACACTTGGTTAAACATACATGAACATTAATACTTGTGACATGATTAGAATTAATATAATGGTAACCCCTTCTTTGCTGGGTAAATAAGTATAGTTAGTAACTTGGGCTGGACAAGCATGGTTAAGGTAATGGCAACATGACTTGCCTAAAGCATTGTTGTTCACTTTGTCTTGACCACCATGGTAAGGGTACATGGTAACATCACTTGGCGTGTATCAAATGGTGACTTGGGCTTGACAACCATAGCTAGTGTAGATGGTACCATCACTTGGCTTGATTTATTAAGTTAGACAACTAACTTGATAAACATTGGAGGCCTGAGGTTGAGTTCCATGGTTATGGTAGGGGTAATACCAGCATCACTACCCTAACTCATTAATTGAGTGATGTTTAATTGAGTATGTTAGTGGGAGCATGTACAATGTGATTTTAATTTTAAATTTAATTAAATTATAACATGCCTCCGCTGGGGGGCCATGTAGCACATATTCCAGTGGGGGGTGGGGGTGGGTGGAAGCTGAACCGCGGGGCCCAAAGGGGGCCATCTATTCTAATCTACTCTAAACCTTTCTAGCCTTGCGCTTGCCCCGCCCTGTGGTGGGGGGTTTGCCCACAGGGGCAGGCTCATGTGCCAAGACAATGTCTTGCCACAATGTGATATGACTTCCACTATGAGTATAAAAGTCCTCATGGCATCGGGAAGGAGGGTTAAGGCGAGACATGGGGCCCCCAGCAATATGACCGCCCGTGCATGCAATGCAGCCTACAAACTAATGTTTCACTTAATACAAACTAATGCACAGTCAACCTAAACTATACTAGTACGATGAAAGGCTAGACACCCCGGGCCCCACGACGGAGGGCACGGCTAGCCCGCCGGCTAGCACGGCTAGATGTAGCATGTTCCTTCCAATATGAACCTAAATCTCCTGCATCAAGTATATAGCAGTCATTCACTTTATATACATGCATGCTGTAGCGAGCAAATAAGTGGACAACTGAAAGGGGTCAACCAATTTAATTGCAAAGCCGTAGTATGTCTGCAAGCAAGCCTGCCTTTAGATAAGGAGAGTTGGGTCTTATGATACCAGGCTTCCTAACACTCTAGCAACGATGGAAGTTTATGTTCATCATGGCACTACATCAATGTAAGTACCGTACTGTAGGTTGTCTCCACATATCGCTGATCAATTCTACTTGTGTTGGAAAGGTTTTTCCATCAGAATAATGTATGCACACACTTTGGTGGGTCACAGAAGGGTTAGCATGACATGCGTCCAGCCAAGGTTGTTTCACTTAGCACATTCTCCATCGCCACATCCCTTTGCGGCAAAATCGTCCACCGGCACAGCCCCTGGCGCCACAGCCACTGGCGGCTCAGCCATTTGCGCCACAGCCACTTCCGGCACAGCCACTGGCGCCACAGCCACTTGTGGCACGGCCACTTGCACCACAGCCACTTGAGATGATGCCACTGGCGCCACATCCTCGAGAGCCGCATCCACTCCCGGCACAGCCACTGGCGCCACAGCCACTTGCGCCACATCCACTTGCGGCAAAGCCTCCTGTGGCACAGCCACTTGCGGCACAGACGCTTGCTGCACAGGGTTCTCTTCCTTGTAGTTGGCCCTTCGCCAGACGTCCACGCTACGGCGGGCATTGGCAATCAACTCGCACTTGCCTTCGTGATTAAGCAAAAAGTGCCGTGCTTGACATTCCGAGGAGCAATAAGTTGCGTCCATGCAATCCCGGCATACCTTCAGATCGACGCCAGCGCCACCATTGAAACACTTGACGCAACGACCACCCTCGGACGGCTTCTCGTCATAAAAGAACAAAACCCCGTCGCAGTCACCTGGAGTTCCCTGCGCGGTGACGGGGAAAGACGCCGCGACTAAGACGCCGTCGTTGTCGCGCTCCGTAAATCGCACAAACACGTCGTAGCGAGACGAAGACTGGCGAGGAATGCCTGCGAGATAAGCGGCAACGCTCGTGCCTGCAAATTCTGCCAACAGGGCGTTTGCGGAGACGAAGCGCAGGGGGACGGCAGTAAATGCCTCCGACAGGTACTCAACAGGAAAACGCGCCTCCAAAAGCAGCACCGTCTCCTCCGAAAGATTCTTCAACTTCTTCTCGGTGTTCATCTGGATCGTTACGTTGGGCACGGCCGAAATGCAGCCGCGAAATGTTTGTAGATATTCGTAAAAATCATAAATGACGACGTCTCTCGCCGCCGCCATTTCACGACGCTCCGGCAGCACAGCCGGGAATATCTCAATGGCGATTCCTTCCATCTGCTTCATAATACCACGAAACCAGCTTTTAGAGCAAAAGTTATGGATGGATTGTGAACTTCGAAGTGAGACGATGCCTGTGAATATACATGCGCACGCAGACCTCGCCACCTTGGAAATAAAACAGTCAAGACGCCAACCCATGCAATATGTATGTAGGGGGCTCCTCTTTACGTTCTGTACTTCTGTACGTACTTTACGTGTTGGGCCGGTGGTCAGCTCGTAACAAGTCAGTCAGTCTGTCTCGTGCGGAACTTCAAGTACAGAATTCGCCACCACTTTGGGCCGTATCGGTCCTTGGTAGTTACGCAACAAACATTCGAACGGTCGCCGTGGAAAGTACCTTTGTTGCGTAACTAGTTGCGTTACCGCGGGTTGGTACTGTATCCCAACCAGGAACGTGCATCCCACAACCAGGAACCCATCCCACAACCAGGAACGAGTATCCCACAACTGAACTAGGAACGTGTATCCCACAACCAGGAACAAGTATCCTACAACCAGGAACGTGCATCCCACAACCAGGAACACATCCCACAACCAGGAACGACTATCCCACAACTAGGAACGTGTATCCCACAACCAGGAACAAGTATCCTACAACCAGGAACGTGCATCCCACAACCAGGAACCCATCCCACAACCAGGAACAAGTATCCTACAACCAGGACGTGTTTCCCACAACCAGGAACGTGTATCCCACAACCACGCTCGACTATCCCACAACCAGGAACGAGTATCCCACAACCAGGAACGAATTTCCCACCACCAGGAACAAGTATCCCACAACCAGGAACACATCCCACAACCAGGAAAGTGCATCCCACAACCAGGAACAAGTATCCCAAAACAAGGAACACATCCCACAACCAGGAACGTGTATCCCACAACCAGTCGCGCAGTCGGTCTGAATGACTGGCATTATAACGAGCGTCATATTCGTCTCCGGCTTGGCAGTGCCGTCATCCTGCATACAAAAAGCACATTGGAGCCAGCACTTTCCCGCGGGTTGTAGCCGATATCCCTCCATGCAGCGATATTCACCAATGCGCTATCAATAAACAAGTCGACACCATCCGGGTATGTAAAAAAGCACGCTGCTGGCCACGACGGTCACGGCGATGATGAACGACAGTAACAAGAACGCCAAATAGCAGGCGTCATACAAACTAGAACAGACTGGAACAACTACTTACCCTGTCGTCTGTGATCTTGACACAGAGCCTGGTTTACAAGGAAGCGAGGGAAACCGGCCACTATGAGCACCCCTACTTAACCCACATAATGAAGGTTAGGAATCCTCCCCATCATGCTAACCGTAGACTCGGTGAAACGCCCCATGCTACAAATACGATAGCCCATGCAGCAACGACTACTTGCGGCCATCACCTTGTCCAGTTCTGGCTGGCTGTGCGGCGGTAATTTTACCAAGTTTAAAAATGTTACGCCGCACCAGTCTGTGCTTTTTTACGTAGTACCAGTGTAGTGCAGAAATCTGCCAAAAGAGCAAACGCCCAAAGCCAACTTCGAAGGCGCCCAAAGCGAAATTCCAAGACGCCCAAAGCCCAAAGGCGGGCGAGTCTGGCGCGGCGCCGGCCATTGCATGGGCCCCGGAATAAGAAATCCCGATAAGACCTCGTAATTTACGCCTCGGATGCTTTTTACCACCCTCGGACGAAAAGTATAGTGTAATAGTTAACCCTGTGGTTCAGCTGCTCTTCTATCCCCTTACACCAGGCTGCCCTCTCTAAGGCAGATGCCACAAGTGGCACTGACTCTGCTGCTAGCACCACTGTCTTCACCTCACGTATGGATCTCTCTACAGCCCCTTGCTGCCCATGACTCTCCCTGGGGACTACTACCAGCTTACAAGGCAGCTGGTCCTGATGCTTGAGCAAACAGTCAAACTGCAAGTCTGCCTGCACACTCTTGCACACCCCAAAGCCTGGGACAGGGCCTTCATACCCAACAACAAGTGGTGCTCCTGCATACCAGGCAGAACGTCTATCAGCCTGTATCTACTGAACCTGTCCACCCCCACCAATATATACAAGCCCCTGATATGCTGGATATCCATCTGGATGTCGCCACGCTCCCTAGCAGGCTCCCTAGCATGGGACTGAGGTGGGTGAACAGCATTCTCCTGGCAACCACAGTTCTCAGCAGCAGCCTGGCAAGCCTCCCACAAAGGCTCCCTACCTAGCTTCCAAGCAAACATTGCTGCCTGCCCAGAATGCCCAAACATATGATGCAATCTATGGCCAGCCTCAGCATAGCTCAGCACTCTCTCAGTACTGACCTGGCGAGACGTCTGAACCGTGTGTGGGGACACATGATCCACTCCTGAGGTTCCAGGGCTTCCCTGCAGGCCATCCTGACGCCCCAAGTCAGGCCCTGCACCCTGGACCGCTCCAGGCCCTTCCAGCAAGGTCCCTTGGCCCTCCAGGCCAGCACCTGCTGGAGACCCACCACCTGCATGAGGCATAGGGAATTCAGCTGCAGCATTGTTATTGCAATCCAGTGGAAGAACAACATCTTTACACCCTTGGTGCTGCACAAGGGGCACACCCCCATCCTTATGTACATCCAGCACACCTTCCCCAAGGGGTGATTGACTATTTACAGGGGATGATGTAGCTAGTCACTGCTGCCCAGACTGGCCCCTGCCCCAGCAGGCTTGGCCTTCCTGTCAGGGCACTCACGACGCCAGTGACCTTCCTTGCCACACACAAAGCATGCTCCACCTTCTTCCCAGACCCAGCCCCACCCTTGCCAGGCTTCCCTGGCCTCCCTGAGACTGCCCACCCTGCTTGCCCTGGTTGCCTTGAGCTTGGCCCTTGCCTTGCCCTTGGCCACCCTTACCCTGCTGACCACCAGCTTGCTGGCTCCCAACCCCTCCTTGGGAACCTGCACCCTTGCCACCCTGAGCCCCCTGCCTCTGGCGCCTGAAGCGCTTACGCTTGTTGGCCTTGCCCCATCACGGGCTGGGTACCCGGGGACATCACCTTGGCCCTGCACAGCGGAGGTGGCATTGCTGCCATGGGACTGGATAGCTTGCAGGCAGGATCTGGCTTCCTTATGCTGAGGATTACAAGCTCCAGAGCACGCAAGGAGCCATCAGTCTGGTTAAGAAACATGCGGGCACCGTTCCTCCCATCCACACTCAACCCATACGGTCCAGGAAATAGTCTGCCAAGGCCCTATCTGTGACCAGGAAGCCATACTTGGCCCCCTTGTCCCTGATACGGTTGAGCCTAGCCCATTCCTCTGCCACAGGACCCACTATCTCAAAGGTGTCATACTGATGCTTATAATAGTTGGTGAGGTTGAGAACCTTGTCAGAGAACTCCTCCCTCAACCCATCCAGGAACTGTGCCCAGGTTAGCTTATCCTTGACAGCAGTCCTAGCCTTTTCTCCCTGACACGCTCTGATGAGTCCCTGTTGCACGTGGACGAGTGAAACACTTGCACTAGGTTGACAGTGGGGTCCACGGAGAACACAACCAGCTCCATGTCCTCTAGCCACTTGTCTAGAGCTTCCTGTGCTAGTGGTGGGTTAAGAGGCTTTTGTCCATTCATAACAGTGACTGCACTCATGTGAGGCTCGACCCTGGCAGCGCCTTCACCGGCTCCACCACAGTGGTGTCACAGCAACAGCACCACTTGGGCCAGCAGGCACAGGGGAGAGCACATCCACATGAAGCCTCTTACCATTGCCGTCAGCGGAGGGTCCCTCTTACGCTTCTCCACGGCTGGTTGCCCATTCGCCACCGTTATTGCATCAGATGGCCCTGTTGCCCGCACCTTGCGCGCCTCCTCCACCGAGTCTTCGTGCGCCTCTTGCTGCCTGGTCGCTTTCCCCCATCGCCGTCGCTGGCAGGGATGCCTCCCCCACCAGCTGCTCCTTGTCCTTCCGAGGCTCCTGGCTCTCCCCAGCCGGTGCCTCCATCTCGCCCTTGTCGCCGTCTCCCGGTTTGCCACGAGGCATTATATACAGTGGGATGGCAAAACAAAACAGGCGATAGACAAGGAAGAACAGGCTCAAGCGCTGGTGCTGCCTGAAGAGAGCCGCTGGCTGCTCTCCAGGTGCTGCCTCTCTTCACGCTCCTGCGCGTGCGTGCCACACCGGTGTCCCCACTCGTGGAACTGAGCGGACCTCCTCCGCGTTGTAAGGACCTAGCACACGGCTCACCGGCCTCCCGGCTGCTGTCTGCTCTACCGGCAGTCTGGCCGCACTGCCACGGCGATACCACTGAAGGTTCCTGACCCACCTGCTACCACCACCTCGCCGATCGTTGCGAGACCCCGACCATTCAGCAAAGTCGTGTTCCGGCTCAAACGGAATGTGCAACTCTGCTCTGCGCCGAGCTGAGTACCCTCGTTCGTGCCGTCACCCTCGTCAATCTGCTGTGACGACCTGGCTATGATGCCCGTCGGTCTGTCCACGAATTGCTCGTGGAAGTCTTCGTCGGTGACCTCCCGACCGGTGATTACCGTCACCGTTGGCCCGTCGCCCCTGGCCTGCTCTGTACCCGGCGTGTCCAAGGTCGACCAGATGCCGGACGTGTGGTGATAACCCAGTGATCCGCGTGACCACGCGACTCCTGGATCAGAATGTTAACCAAATGCTCACAAGTCTGAGCAACCACCTCGGCGGAATCCCACGGGCTATCCGCTTCGCGCGTCTGCGCGTCCCGAATTATGTGCGACGCGTCGGTCCCTCCCAGCGAGCTTGTCGCCACCCAGTGATTATACAACCTGGTTCCACCTAAGCAGATGGCCACCAGCTGGCCCAGCGTCTCTCGCGCTAAGTCAAGCGCCTGGATGGTCACGTGCCCGCCCTGGTACGCAACTTCTAAACTGTAGATCAACGAAGCTATCTCGTCTCGTATGGCACGAGACGCTCCGTGCACACCCTCCCTGTTTCTCCTGGCGACGTCGTCGCCCGGATCCTCATCACCACGGGTCGTTCGCCGACGGCCCTGCTGCGTTACCAAACACAGCCACCCAACCGCCCTCCGCAAGGCCCGCGCAACGTAGGCCGCCTGCACGAAGTGAAGCGTTGGATGATGAGTATAGGGATAGAAAGCGTTCTCGCGCGCCGGCAACTCTGGTGCTGCTTCGCGCCTGGGAGACGACTCAGGTGTTTCAACCCGAGCCTCGGCCGACATGAAACCCGCAAACAGGAATGCAATAATACATACGAGTTAGCAACCAACCAGAGCTGTGAGCTCCTGGTCTTTCACGCGCACAACGGGATGAGCCAAAGTTGCAAGGCAGCAACCTTTTAACCCGTGCACCAAGCCACGACCACGGTGAGCGTTTCCACGTCCAATGTGGGAGCCTCGGTTCGTGCTTGCCAAGATAGCTGGTCATCCCCCATGACCAAGCTATATCCTTTGCGTTGTTCCTCGTTCCCATCGGCGTGACGAGGCACGTGCAGGCGTGCAAGCAAATCCTCAACGTCCACTGGCATCAGTGCAGAGCCAGGACGAACTGGATTTGCCTAGACTCTGCAACCTAGGAAGTACAGGACCTGTCACAAGCCTGCAAGGCCTAGTATCCTTGCAGACCTGTGCCAGCTCCAGTATTCCACCAGTCACAGGCTGCTGCTCCTCTGGTCTATGTGGACCACAGTCACGTGATAGTCAGGCTAAGCCTGTGCAGGCACGGCCTGCCACGTGTCCTGTCCACTATACCAGAGGACTGTACCCTAGTCGGCCACGGACGGCTAGGACTTCGGGACCTCATATCTTTCTCGTCCCTTGTCTGTTTCAGGCAGTCAGCACGGCGTTGGAAAGGCCTTTCCAAACTGCATCCACTTAGCATATTGGTTGCCCAAAATGCTAACTGAAGAAGAGGGGGACGACTCAATGCATACGTAGTCAGGCGATGGAGGGTGGCAACGCCGCTCCCCCTGGACGATGGTGCTGTTCCACACCGCGCTCCTCGCCTTCAGTTGAGCCGGCGTGTAGTCCTCGTCGAGGCTGAAGTCGCCGGGCTGGAGCAGACGACGTGCTCCCAGCACGAGGCGTTTGTCGTGCATGGAGGCCATGGTGACGACGACCAGGCCCGGAGGGCCTGGCAGCCGAATGGCTCGTTCAATGACAACACGGTTCTGGAGCTGCATCTTCCCCAGAAACGCTGGGCCGCGCAGCTCCTCGGCAAGTGAGTGTGCTGTCTCATGTGCTGCCGCGCCTGTCTGGAAGCCTTTGATTACCATATTGCGCTGGCGTTGCTGCACTGCATTCTGGGTGACCGCAGCGGTAGCTGCAGACTTGGCCGCCTGTTGAACGATGGTGGTCAACTGCTTGCCGGTGACGTCGGCAAACGTGGTAGTTTTGGCGGGGGCTGCCATGGCTTTCTTCAGCTCCAGCAATTGTGCCGCCGCAGCTGCAGACGCCTCCGTCAGGACCTTAATGTCGCCCTGCACGGTCGTAAAAGACTGTGCGACGTCCTGCAGCTGCACGTTAACATCGGTCGCGGGGGCTGGCCTGGCGATGGTCGTCGCCGGCAGCTCGACAAGTTCAGGGCAGCACGAAATAAGACAGGCAAGCCGACGCTGGCGCTCATCCCAATGAGGCCATTCATCCAAAGCAGCCTCCATAACCTGGCCTCTCTTAGGGTGGCGAATCGGGGCGTCGTTGTCGTTGCGGAGCTTCAGCACGCTTGTCACAGCGGCGTCGTTGTAGGCGAGTAAGGTATCGATGTCTGCCAGGCTCAAACGCTGGCCTGGCATGTAGAATGAGGAAGAAATGGCGTCCGGCAAGGAGGTTTCAGCCGCTATCGGAGTTGCTTCCGAAGTTGCTTCCGAAGTCTCATGGATCGCTTGTTAGCGGCGTTCTTGGCGACGACAATGTCGTGGGCGATTTTGTTTGCAGCAATCTGGGCATCAATAGAATCGGCGGCAAGAGCTGAAGACGATGCGGGGACCTCCATAGCTACGTTGAATAGCACCTAGACGAGGGCAGGGGGCGCAGGCACACTGATCACGTGCGTGGTGCCGCCATAATAATGTGCAGAAAAATAGCGAGATCTACTGGGCAGGCCGCTGGCGATAACTTGCGAAATCCTGGGCGATGGCTGCCAAAAATTAGATCGGCGTGTTCGTCATCAAAAGGCGAGTCTATTGCAATTCACCCGACCAAATTTCATCATGGATGGATGGAGGGAGGGAGGGAGGGAGGGAGGGAGGGAGGGAGGGAGGGAGGGAGGGAGGGAGGGAGGGAGGGAGGGAGGGAGGGAGGGAGGGAGGGAGGGAGGGAGGGAGGGGGGAGGGAGGGAGGAGGAGGGAGGGAGGAGGGAGGGAGGGAGGGAGGGAGGGAGGAGGGAGGAGGGAGGGAGGGAGGGAGGGAGGGAGGGAGGAGGAGGGAGGGAGGGAGGGGAGGGAGGGGAGGGAGGGAGGGAGGGAGGAGGGAGGGAGGGGAGGGAGGGAGGGAGGGAGGGAGGGGAGGGAGGGAGGGAGGGAGGGAGGGAGGGAGGAGGGAGGGAGGGAGGGAGGGAGGGAGGAGGGAGGGGAGGGAGGAGGGAGGAGGGAGGGAGGGAGGGAGGAGGATCGAGCCAGGGAGGGAGGGGAGGGAGGGAGGGAGGAGGGAGGGAGGAGGGAGGGAGGGAGGGAGGGAGGGAGGGAGGGAGGAGGGAGGGAGGGAGGAGGGATGGAGGGATGGATGGATGGATGGATGGATGGATGGATGGATGGATGGATGGATGGATGGATGGATGGATGGATGGATGGATGATGGATGGATGGATGGATGGATGGATGGATGGATGGATGGATGTTCTTAATTAATTAATTAATTAATTAATTAATTAATTAATTAATTAATTAATGGTAAATTAAAGGCAATCATGGTACATGAAGCGAGACAAATCATGCCTGGACGCATGGCGATGTAAGAGCCCCCCCTCCCCACGCCAGGAGGAAGGGGTGCGGACTGCGTAGAGTAGTTAGGATTTTGTAAAGAGAGACAACTTTGTATATTATCAAGGAGACAACTTTGTATATAAGATTAGAGTGAGATCAGCTAGTCTTCGCGGCTCAGTTCTAATGCACCCACCCCCATCAGTCCATGGAATACGCGCTCCTGCTCCAGATCCTGGGCCAAAATGAGTCCCTTCCAAACAACGTTTGCACTTAGATAGTTAGACGAATTATGCCCGACGAAGCTGGAACTTAACAGCCACAAAGGAATTACGGTTGTGCAGACCTTGTACAACGCCTCAGGGCATTTGGAGCCCTGAATGGTAACAAATGCTAACAAGGTAGTGTTGCTATCAATAATGATTTTAAAAATTAATATGATGTCATTAATTAATTAATTATCAACATCACTCCGTTGGGAGTAAATGTAGCACATATCCCTGAGAAGGGGCATATGGCTTTTAATACATTCTAGGCTACTTCATGCAAGGGTGGGAATGTAAGCTACCCTGCTAGGTGCACCAGGGCACCTGCACCACCATGTCATATTACAACCAAAACTGGTCGTCATCATGCAAGCATCTGAAGCATGGTCGCAAAACTTCGTGTGCAAATCTCATGTCATAAGGAGCCCAACATATGACAATTGCCAGGCTTTGTAAAGATTTTTGCTTTAACGATGACTACAGCACAAACAGTGAGCGAAACCCTGGTGCATGTGAATGCCTGAGTGGCGACTGTTCCTAACAGAATGCAAGATGTAAGGTAGACATTGCGAGTATGCCACAAATGTGTGATGTGCAGTGCACATGCATGTGAGCTACCATGGTCCGGATTCTCCCGATTTCTGGCCTGCGCTGGTTGTCTCCTTGATGTATAACCCATGACACCATACTTCTAAACTACTTAAGAACCTTGGCACATTGCAAAATGGGAAAGAAAGCTGAACAATACATGCAACATCACTCACGAACACAGCCATGTGATTGCTACCAAACGTACATGCCGTACGTCCTGTGTGAAATTATTGGCAACGACACGCCAAGCAAACGCCAAGGTATAGTATAACTGCGACAGGCTGGCACATGTCACCTGGCATCCACGTATGCTCACCCCAAGGCATTGGCATATCCCCATGTCTATATCCGTTGCCCTTTGTGCGTACCGAGTCACCCATGCAGTCACCCACCCATGCATCCACCTGGCCCCCCACACAAGTACTTCATACACTTGCGCACCTGAGTACCCAGCCACCCCTCGTCCACCCACCCGGTGACCCAGCCAGCCAGCCACGCACCTACTAAACCAACCTATCTAACCACTCGTGCACCCAGGCACCCAGCCACATACCCACCACTGGGACATCCACCCACCCAGCTAGCCACATATGCAATCTACCCACTAGGCAATAAGGAGCATTCACCCTCCTTTTATCCAGGCACCCATTACTAAAACCACGCAGCCACCTAACCACCACAGCCAGCTGGCCCCATGTGTGACCACCGG
>RPFO01001339.1:0-12500 GCA_009746045.1 Mesostigma viride
CTCACCAGCTGGGAGCTTGGGAGCAGATGCCAGCAGAAGCTCGGCAACAGAGGCAGACCGTACGTCTCCAACGTGCATTGCAAGATGCCGATCTGATCCCCGCCGTGCACCCCCTCTGACGGAACGCTGCACAGCTGGCTGCACCCGCTCTCGGCTGCGGCCGTCACGGCCACGTCCTCCGCACAAGGCAGCGCCTGCGCGCATGCCTGCACGCTGTCCGGGCGAGGCCCCGTGCAAAAGTCGTCCGCCACAAAGGCACCTTGGCTGGACAGGCAGAACACCGAACGCGACTGCGCGTACGTCACAACACGGGCAAACAAGGGTGCAGCAGGCAAGGCGACAAGCCGGTTCCCACAGCGGAGTCAGCCACAAGATTGCGTGACAAACAGCTTTGTCCAGCCTCAACCTTCCCAACATGGACAGGCAAGCCGCAAGAAGGCGAATTCCAACAAACAACGCAACAGGCTACGCAAGCAGGGTACGTGACCAGCAGCAAACATAGGCGGAACCGCATCCACAAGAATGGCAACGAGAGAGGAACCCTGCCAGTCTGCACACCCACCTGGTAGGGCATCGAGCAAGGGCCCATGCACTCCGACCACTCCGAGGTGATGAAAGGCAGCGAACCAGGAGGAGGAGGAGGAGGCGGCGCCAGAGGAGGTCCAGGTGGGAGTGGGGGGCCAGCGGAGGCAGAGGGGGCGATGGCGGCGGCGGGGGCCGCAGCAGGTGGCACACACCCTCATCGTCGGCCTCCCATCCCAAAGCGCACACGTCGCACGCATCTCCCGCATACCCCACCAAGCAGTCACACACGCCCGACGCTCGCACGCACGCGCCGCGCGCCGTGCCGCCGCATTCCGTGCCCCTCTGGGAGTGGAGCGGGCACGCCTGCCATGGATAGGGGCAGTCGGCCACGCAGCAAGAGGTCGACAGCCGCTCCCCACCCACCACCGGCAGAGCCTGCCAGGGCTCCTGCGCGCTGCTGCACAGCTCGCCCAGCTCACACACGCCGTTGCCGCACAGCGACACGGGCACGGCCGACAGAATGGTCAGAATGGATGACGTGCTGCTTTCCGCGCCGGTCGAGGCCGCACGCTCCAGCAGGCGAAGAACTTCCAGCATGTCCACGCCACCGGAGCCGGAGCCCGGCTGGCTGATGGTGAGATTCACCACGACAACCACCTGGGAAGGACCACTGGTGCCGGGGGAAGGCGGGGACGATGGAGGCGGGGACGGCATGCCGTAAGCCAACGTGTACGGGTCAAGGAAGCTGATCACCGCCAGCAACTCCGCAGGAAGCAGCGCCAACGATGCCAGATCCGACTGCAGGGCCGAAGCCAACAGGGCGGCGGCCGAGCCGGGGCCTTGGCCACCGTACACCAACTCCTGCATGCTCGCAAGAGGGGGCTCACCCTCCCCAGGCGCCGGCAGACGCAGCTCCAGCAACACCGAAGCACCACAGCTGGAATGCACGCCGTCGCACACCCCACAAAAGTCCAGGCTGCCGCTCGCGCAGCACACTCCGCCCGCGTCCAGCACGCCGGGCGGAGCGCACGGACGATACAGCACGTCCACCACGGACGCAGCGCCGCCGCAGATGCCCTGGGCGTCCAGCGACGAGGGAGGCACGCAGCAATGGCCCTCGCGGTCGAGCAACGGCATGCGCAGCGCGCCCTCACTCACCATGCCCTCGCCACAGCAAAAGCCGTCCACGTCCACAACCGAGACGCAGCACTGCCCAGCGCCATCCACGCGGTCGCCCGGAGAGCACTGGGGAGGGATCTGGCAAAGCGTGCCCTGCCAGCCACCCCCGCACAAGCACACACCCAACGCGCGTTACAGCCGCCATGGCCAGAGCACACGGGCTCCGGCTGGCCGAGGCAAAAGTCGGCGGGCGTGCAGGGTTCGGAGCTGCAGCTGTCCTCGGACACGGGCTCCACCGGGCCACACCCGGCATCGCCTGGGC
This sequence comes from Mesostigma viride, assembly GCA_009746045.1. Classification (NCBI taxonomy): domain Eukaryota; kingdom Viridiplantae; phylum Streptophyta; class Mesostigmatophyceae; order Mesostigmatales; family Mesostigmataceae; genus Mesostigma; species Mesostigma viride. The sequence goes on from RPFO01001339.1 coordinate 1,967, forward strand.
CGGCCACGAACGGGAGACCGTCCTCGCCCACGCAAGAGACCGACCGCACACGCGTGCCGCCGCCGCAGACGCTGCTGCAGCTGCCCCAAGGACCCGCCTCCCACGCCGCAAGACTGCACGCCAGCGAGTTGCACGACCTCTCTTCGGACAGCGACGCCGCAAACGCGACGCCCCCACAATACCCGTCCTCCACCACGTACAAGCCCAGGCCGACCATGTACGTGAAGCTGCCGGCGGCAGACGCCGCATCGGCAAGCGCGGTCACGCAGCGCACCTCACGACGCGAGGAGCCCGCACCCCCGCACGCGGAACTGCACGCCTCCCAGCCTCCCACCAGCCAGAAGTACTCGCTGGAAACGCAGGCGCTGGATGCCAAGGTGCTGCAGTTGCCCGCGTCGTACTCCACGCTCACCAGCTGGGAGCTTGGGAGCAGATGCCAGCAGAAGCTCGGCAACAGAGGCAGACCGTACGTCTCCAACGTGCATTGCAAGATGCCGATCTGATCCCCGCCGTGCACCCCCTCTGACGGAACGCTGCACAGCTGGCTGCACCCGCTCTCGGCTGCGGCCGTCACGGCCACGTCCTCCGCACAAGGCAGCGCCTGCGCGCATGCCTGCACGCTGTCCGGGCGAGGCCCCGTGCAAAAGTCGTCCGCCACAAAGGCACCTTGGCTGGACAGGCAGAACACCGAACGCGACTGCGCGTACGTCACAACACGGGCAAACAAGGGTGCAGCAGGCAAGGCGACAAGCCGGTTCCCACAGCGGAGTCAGCCACAAGATTGCGTGACAAACAGCTTTGTCCAGCCTCAACCTTCCCAACATGGACAGGCAAGCCGCAAGAAGGCGAATTCCAACAAACAACGCAACAGGCTACGCAAGCAGGGTACGTGACCAGCAGCAAACATAGGCGGAACTGCATCCACAAGAATGGCAACGAGAGAGGAACCCTGCCAGTCTGCACACCCACCTGGTAGGGCATCGAGCAAGGGCCCATGCACTCCGACCACTCCGAGGTGATGAAAGGCAGCGAACCAGGAGGAGGAGGAGGAGGCGGCGCCAGAGGAGGTCCAGGTGGGAGTGGGGGGGCCAGCGGAGGCAGAGGGGGCGATGGCGGCGGCGGGGGCCGCAGCAGGTGGCACACACCCTCATCGTCGGCCTCCCATCCCAAAGCGCACACGTCGCACGCATCTCCCGCATACCCCACCAAGCAGTCACACACGCCCGACGCTCGCACGCACGCGCCGCGCGCCGTGCCGCCGCATTCCGTGCCCCTCTGGGAGTGGAGCGGGCACGCCTGCCATGGATAGGGGCAGTCGGCCACGCAGCAAGAGGTCGACAGCCGCTCCCCACCCACCACCGGCAGAGCCTGCCAGGGCTCCTGCGCGCTGCTGCACAGCTCGCCCAGCTCGCACACGCCGTTGCCGCACAGCGACACGGGCACGGCCGACAGAATGGTCAGAATGGATGACGTGCTGCTTTCCGCGCCGGTCGAGGCCGCACGCTCCAGCAGGCGAAGAACTTCCAGCATGTCCACGCCACCGGAGCCGGAGCCCGGCTGGCTGATGGTGAGATTCACCACGACAACCACCTGGGAAGGACCACTGGTGCCGGGGGAAGGCGGGGACGATGGAGGCGGGGACGGCATGCCGTAAGCCAACGTGTACGGGTCAAGGAAGCTGATCACCGCCAGCAACTCCGCAGGAAGCAGCGCCAACGATGCCAGATCCGACTGCAGGGCCGAAGCCAACAGGGCGGCGGCCGAGCCGGGGCCTTGGCCACCGTACACCAACTCCTGCATGCTCGCAAGAGGGGCTCACCCTCCCCAGGCGCCGGCAGACGCAGCTCCAGCAACACCGAAGCACCACAGCTGGAATGCACGCCGTCGCACACCCCACAAAAGTCCAGGCTGCCGCTCGCGCAGCACACTCCGCCCGCGTCCAGCACGCCGGGCGGAGCGCACGGACGATACAGCACGTCCACCACGGACGCAGCGCCGCCGCAGATGCCCTGGGCGTCCAGCGACGAGGGAGGCACGCAGCAATGGCCCTCGCGGTCGAGCAACGGCATGCGCAGCGCGCCCTCACTCACCATGCCCTCGCCACAGCAAAAGCCGTCCACGTCCACAACCGAGACGCAGCACTGCCCAGCGCCATCCACGCGGTCGCCCGGAGAGCACTGGGGAGGGATCTGGCAAAGCGTGCCCTGCCAGCCACCCCCGCACAAGCACACACCCAACGCGCGGTTACAGCCGCCATGGCCAGAGCACACGGGCTCCGGCTGGCCGAGGCAAAAGTCGGCGGGCGTGCAGGGTTCGGAGCTGCAGCTGTCCTCGGACACGGGCTCCACCGGGCCACACCCGGCATCGCCTGGGCCGGCCACGAACGGGAGACCGTCCTCGCCCACGCAAGAGACCGACCGCACACGCGTGCCGCCGCCGCAGACGCTGCTGCAGCTGCCCCAAGGACCCGCCTCCCACGCCGCAAGACTGCACGCCAGCGAGTTGCACGACCTCTCTTCGGACAGCGACGCCGCAAACGCGACGCCCCCACAATACCCGTCCTCCACCACGTACAAGCCCAGGCTGACCATGTACGTGAAGCTGCCGGCGGCAGACGCCGCATCGGCAAGCGCGGTCACGCAGCGCACCTCACGACGCGAGGAGCCCGCACCCCCGCACGCGGAACTGCACGCCTCCCAGCCTCCCACCAGCCAGAAGTACTCGCTGGAAACGCAGGCGCTAGATGCCAAGGTGCTGCAGTTGCCCGCGTCGTACTCCACGCTCACCAGCTGGGAGCTTGGGAGCAGATGCCAGCAGAAGCTCGGCAACAGAGGCAGACCGTACGTCTCCAACGTGCATTGCAAGATGCCGATCTGATCCCCGCCGTGCACCCCCTCTGACGGAACGCTGCACAGCTGGCTGCACCCGCTCTCGGCGCGGCCGTCACGGCCACGTCCTCCGCACAAGGCAGCGCCTGCGCGCATGCCTGCACGCTGTCCGGGCGAGGCCCCGTGCAAAAGTCGTCCGCCACAAAGGCACCTTGGCTGGACAGGCAGAACACCGAACGCGACTGCGCGTACGTCACAACACGGGCAAACAAGGGTGCAGCAGGCAAGGCGACAAGCCGGTTCCCACAGCGGAGTCAGCCACAAGATTGCGTGACAAACAGCTTTGTCCAGCCTCAACATTCCCAATATGGACAGGCAAGCCGCAAGACGGCGGATTCCAACAAACAACGCAACAGGCTACGCAAGCAGGGTACGTGACCAACAGCAAACATAGGAGGAACCGCATCCACAAGAATGGCAACGAGAGAGGAACCCTGCCAGTCTGCACACCCACCTGGTAGGGCATCGTGCAAGGGCCCATGCACTCCGACCACTCCGAGGTGATGAAAGGCAGCGAACCAGGAGGAGGAGGTGGCGGTGGCGGAAGTGGTGGTGGGGCCATGGGGGGTGGCAGCGGTGTGGGGGGAGGGGTTGTCGGTAAAGGTGGAGGTGGTGGTGGTGGTGGCGGTGGTATTGGCGGTAGAGGTGGAAGAAATATGGGCGGTCGAGGCGGGGATACGGGGGAGGATGGGGGCGGAGGAGGAGGAGGCCGAAGGGGTGGCAGATGTGGAGGCATTTCTGGAGGTGGCAAGGGCGGGGGTGGCGGAGGGGCCCCTAGGGGGCAACGGCGGTGGATGGGGCGGTGGGATGGGGGCGGGGGGGGGGGAAGCGTTGGAAGTGGATGAGGGGGCGGTGGCAAAGGTGGTGGTGGAGGCAGAGGGGCGGAGGAAAAGGCTGCAGAGGAACAAGTGGCAGCGGTGGAGGAGGTTGAGGCAGTGATGGCGGAGGTGGTGCAGGCGGGGGGGGTGGCAGGGGCGGGGGAGGGAGGGGGATTAAGGGCATCGGCGGGGGTGGGGTCGGGGGCGGAGGGGGAGGTAGTGGGGGGTATTGGGGGGGGGGCGCAGGAAGCAGGGGTGGGTCCGGGGGCAGAGGAAACGGCAGGGGGGAGGGGAAGGTGGGGTTGGCTGTGGGGGAGGTGGAGCAGGTAGTTGTGGAGGTGGAGGAGGTGGAGGTGGAGGTGGAGGTGGAGGTGGAGGTGGAGGTGGAGGTGGAGGTGGAGGTGGAGGTGGAGGTGGAGGTGGAGGTGGAGGTGGAGGTGGAGGTGGAGGTGGAGGTGGAGGTGGAGGTGGAGGTGGAGGTGGAGGTGGAGGTGGAGGTGGAGGTGGAGGTGGAGGTGCAGGTGGAGGTGGAGGTGGAGGTGGAGGTGGAGGTGGAGGTGGAGGTGGAGGTGGAGGTGGAGGTGGAGGTGGAGGTGGAGGTGGAGGTGGAGGTGGAGGTGGAGGTGGAGGTGGAGGTGGAGGTGGAGGTGGAGGTGGAGGTGGAGGTGGAGGTGGAGGTGGAGGTGGAGGTGGAGGTGGAGGTGGAGGTGGAGGTGGAGGTGGAGGTGGAGGTGGAGGTGGAGGTGGAGGTGGAGGTGGAGGTGGAGGTGGAGGTGGAGGTGGAGGTGGTGGAGGTGGAGGTGGAGGTAAAGGTGAAGGTAAAGGTGGAGGTGGAGGTGGAGGTGGCTGTGGGGTGACGGTGGAGGTGGAGGTGGAGGTGGCTGTGGGGTGACGGTGGAGGTGGAGGTGGAGGTGGGGACACCTCGGGCGAAAGCGGAGGGAATGGTAAGGGGGGCGGTGGCGGGGGGAGAAGGGGAGGGGAAGGGGGGAAGGGGGGAAGGGGGGAAGGGGGGGAAGGGGGGAAGGGGGGAAGGGGGGAAGGGGGGGGAAGGGGGGAAGGGGGGGAAGGGGGGGCGGAAGAGGTGGCGGGGGAGGCGCCGGGGAAGGCGGCGGTGTACGCGGAGGGGGCGGAGGGGGGGAGGCGGGGGGGGAGGGGAGAGGGGGGGCAGGGAAACGAGGTGGCGGTAGTGGTGGTGGCACGGGCGGCGGGGGTGGAGGGCGGCGGGGGCGGCGGGGGCGGCGGAGGCTGGGGCGGCGGGGGCGGGGGGGAGGGGGCGGAGGGGTGGAGGTGGGCAGTGGAGGCGGGGCGAAGGGGGGGGGCGGAGGGGGGAGGAGGGGGGTAGGTGGGGAGGGTTTGGCGGGGGGTAAGTGGAGGAGGGGGGCGGTGGTGGAGGAGGCGGGGTGGTGTGGCAGAGGCGAGGGGGGCGGCGGCGAGGGCAGCAGCACTGGTGGCGGTGGGGAGTAGGCGGCGGCGGGGGATAAGGTGGCGGTGGTGGCGGTAGAGATGGGGGGTGGGTGGTTGGGCGGCGGAAGAGGTGGTGGAGTGGAGGGCGAGGAGGGGGGGAAGTGGGGTGGGGAGGAGGTGGGGGTGGGGGTGGGGGCGGGGGGAGTGAATGGGGGTGGGGGTGGGGGCGGGGGGGAGTGGGTGGGGGTGGGGATGGGGGGAGAAGGGAAGGAAGAGGAGGAGGAGGGGGCGGAGGGGGCGGGGCGGGGGAGGTGGCAGAGGGGGAGGGGGAGGGGGGGGGCGGGAGGGGGAGAGGGGGGGAGGGGAGGGAGGGGGGGGGGGAGGAGGAGGGGGCGGAGGGGCGGGCGGGGGGGAGGTGGCAGAGGGGAGGGGGGTAGGGGGGTGGGGTAGGGGGGAGAGGGGGGGTAGGGGAGGGAGAGGGGGGGGAAGAGGTTGCGGGGAAGGCGCCGGGGAAGGCGGCGGTGGATGCGGAGGGCTTGGAGGGGGAGGCGGGGGGGGGAGGAGGAGGCGGCGGGGAGCAGGGAAACGAGGTGGCGGGTGTGGTGGTGGCAGGGGCGGCTGGGGCGGCAGGGGCGGCAGGGGCGGTGGGGGCTGTGGTTGCGGCGGAGGCGGGGCGGCGGGGGAGGCGGCGGGGAGGGGGGGCGTTGAAGGGGTGGATGCGGCAGTGGAGGCGGGGCAGAGGGGGGGGGGAGGGGAGGGGGAAGGGGGGGGAGGGGGCGGAGGGGGTGGCGGAGTGGGGGAGGAGGGGTGGAGGGGGGGGGGAAGGGGGAGGGTTCGGCGGCGGGGGAAGTACAGGAGGGGGGGGCGGCGGTGGAGGAGGCGGGGTGGTGGTGGCAGAGGCGGGGGGCGGCGGCGAGGGCAGCAGCGCTGGGGGCGGGGGAGGCGGAGGGGGAGATAAGGCGGTGGCGGGGCGGGTAGCGTTGAGGGGTGGGGCGGGTGGGGCGGCGGAAAAGGCGGGTGGAAGTGGAGATGGGAGGGTGGGGGAAGTGCGGGTGGGGTAGCAGGGTGGTGGTGGTGGGGGGAGAAGGAAAGGAGGAGGTGGTGGAAGGGCGGCGGAGGCGGTGGCGGGTGGGAGGTGGCGGGGGAGGAAGGGGGGAAGGGGGGAAGGGGAGGAAGAGGGGGTGGGGAAGAGGTGGCGGGGAGGCGCCGGGATGGCGGCGGTGGATGCAGAGGTAAGGAGGGGAGGAGGCGGGGGGGGAGGAGGAGGAGGAGGAGGCGGGGGAGCAGGGAAACGAGGTGGCGGTGTGTGTGGCAGTTGACGGCGGGGGCGGGCAGGGCGGCGGGGGGGGGGGCTGTGGTGGCGGCGGAGGCAAAGGCGGCGGGGGGAGGCGGCGGGGGAGGGGGGCGGGTGAAGGGGTTGGATGCGGCAGTGGAGGCGGGCAGGAGGGGGGGGGAGGGGAGGGGAAGGGGGGGAGGGGGCGGAGGGGTGCGGAGGGGGTGGCGGAGGGGTGGCAGAGGGGGGGCAAGGGGGGAGGGTTCGGCGGCGGGGGAAGCAGAGGAGGGGGGGCGGCGGTGGAGGAGGCGGCGGGTGGGTGGTGGCAGAGGCGGGGGCGGCGGCGAGGGCAGCAGCGCTGGGGGAGGCGGAGGCGGGAGATTAAGGCGGTGTGCTACTGGTGGCGGTAGCGTTGAGGGGTGGGCGGGTGGGCGCGGAAAAGGCGGTGGAAGTGGGGATGGGAGGGGTTGGGAAAGTGCGGGGGGCAGGAGGGGGGGCGGGGGGGGGAGAACGAAAGGAGGTTGTGGAAGGGGCGGCGGAGGCCGGTGGCGGGGGGGAGGTGGCGGGGGAGGAAGGGGGTAAGGGGGGAAGGGGAGGAAGAGGGGGGGGGAAGAGGTGGCGGGGAGGCGCGGGGATGGCGGCGGTGGATGCAGAGGTAAGGGAGGGGGAGGAGGCGGGGGGGGAGGAGGAGGAGGAGGAGGCGGGGGAGCAGGGAAACGAGGTGGCGGTGGTGGTGGTGGCAGTGACGGCAGGGGCGGCGTGGGCGGCGGGGGCGGCTCGGGCGGCGGAGGCAGCGGAGGCGGAGGAGGCGGCGGAGGCAGCGGAGCGGAGGAGGCGGCGGAGGCAGCGGAAGCGGCGGAGGCAGCGGAGGCGGCGGAGGCGGCGGAGGCGGGGGAGGGTGTGGAGGCGGCAGTGGAGGCGGAGGGCGGAGGCGGGGCGGAGGAGGGGGTGAGGAGAGGGGGAAGGGGCGGAGGGGGGGGGGGGGGGGGGCGGGCGGCGGTGGAGGGGGGGGCGGGGGGCAGGCGGTGGCGGTGTAGGTGGAGCCGGTGGAGGTTAGGGGAGGAGGTGCAGGTGGTGGGGAGGGGGGGGGGGGAGGTCGGGGGGAAGGCGGCGGCCGAGGCGGCGGCGGCGGAGTGGTGGTGGCGGAGGTCGAGGTCGAGGTGCAGGTGGAGGTGGAGGTGGAGGGGGCGGGGGGAGGGGTGGTGGTGGCACGGGGGGAGGGGGCGGGGCGGAGGAAGAGGCTGTGGAGTTGGAGGCGCGGGGGGGGGCGGTGGAGGGGGGGGGGAGGCGGAGGAGGGGAAGGGAGGGGAGGGGGGCAGCGCGGCGGGGGAGGAGGCGGGGAGGGGGGGCGGCAGTGAAGGGGGGAAAGGGAGGGAAAGCGGAGGGGAAGGGAGGGGGAGGCGGTGGCGGAGGAGGGGGGGGGGGAGAGGAGAAGGGGGGGAGGGGGCGCGGGGGGAGGAGGGCGGTGGTGGCGGGGGGGAGGGGGAATGTGGGTGAGGGGCAGGAGGGGGGGGGGCGGGTGGAGGAGGCGGGGGTGGGGGGGGCAGAGACGGTGGGGGCGGCGGCGAGGGGCAGCAGCGTTTGGGGCGGAGGGGGAGGAGGCGGAGGCAAGGGATAAGGCGGTAGAGTTGGAGAGGCGGGGTGGGTGGGCGGCGGAACGAAAGGCAGTGGAAGTGGAGCTGGGAGGGGGGGAAAGGGGGGGAGGGGGAGGGGGAGGGGGAGGCAGCGGTGGTGGAGGGGTGGGGGGGGCGGGGGAGGAGTGGGTGGGGGTTGGGTGGGGGGAGAAGGAAGGAGGAGAGGAGGAGGAGGAGGAGGAGGAGGAGGAGGAGGAGGAGGAGGAGGAGGAGGAGGAGGAGGAGGAGGAGGAGGAGGAGGAGGAGGAGGAGGAGGAGGAGGAGGAGGAGGAGGAGGAGGAGGAGGAGGAGGAGGAGGAGGAGGGGGCGATGGAGGCGGTGGCGGGGAGGTGGCGGGGGGAAGGGGGGGAAGGGGGGAAGGGGAGGAAGAGGGGGGGAGGAGGTGGCGGGGAGGCGCCGGGGAAGGCGGCGGTGTACGCGGAGGGGCGAGGGGGGGAGGCGGGGGGGAGGAGGAGGAGGGGGGGCAGGGAAACGAGGAGGTGGCGGTGGTGGTGGTGCATGGCGCGGGGGTGGAGGGCGGCGGGGGGGCGGCGGGGGCGCGGAGGCTGGGGCGGCGGTGGCGGCGGCGGGGATGGGGGCGGGGGAGGGGGTGGAGTGGCAGTGGAGGCGGGGCGAAGGGGGGGAGGGGGCGGAGGGGGGGAGGAGGGGTAGGTGGGAGGGTTTGGCGGGGGGGTAAGTGGAGGAGGGGGCGGGCGTGGTGGCGGAGGCGGGGTGGTGTGGCAGAGGCGGGGGCGGCGGCGAGGGCAGCAGCACTGGTGGCGGTGGGGGAGAAGGCGGGCGGGGGATAAGGTGGCGTGGTGGCGGTACAGATGGGGGGTGGGGTGGTGGGCGGCGGGAAGAGGTGGTGGAAGTGGGGGTGGGGAGGACGGGGAAATGGGGTGGGGAGGAGGTGGGTGGGGTGGGGCGGGGGGGAGTGAATAGGGGTGGGGTGGGGCGGGGGGAGTGGGTGGGGGTGGGGAGGGGGAGAAGGAAAGGAAGAGGAGGAGGGGGGCGGAGGGGCGGGGGCGGGGGGGGAGTGGCAGGGGGGAGGGGGGGGAGGGGGGGGGCGGGGAGGGGGGAGAGGTAAGGGAGGGGGAGGAGAGGGGGGGGAAGAGGATGCGGGGAAGGCGCCGGGGAAGGCGGCGGTGGATGCGGAGGGCGTGGAGGGGGAGGCGGCGGGGGGGAGGAGAGGAGGCGGGGGAGCAGGGAACGACGGTGGCGGTGGTGGTGGTGGCAGGGCGGCGGGGGCGGCAGGGCGGCAGGCGGTGGTTGCGGCGGAGGCGGGGCGGCGCGGGAGGGGAGCGGCGGGGGAGGGGGGGCGGTGAAGGGGTTGGATGCGCAGTGGGCGGGGGCAGGGAGGAGGGGGAGGGAGGGGGAAGGGGCGGGAGGGGCGGAGGGGTGGCGGAGGTGGGGGAGGAGGGGGGAGGAGGGGGGGGAAGGGGGGAGGGTTCGCGGCGGGGGAAGTAGAGGAGGGGGGGGCGGCGTGAGGAGGCGGGGGTGGTGGTGCAGAGGCGGGTTGGGCGGCGGCGAGGGAAGCAGCGCTGGGGGTGGAGGGGAGGAGGCGGAGGCGGGAGATAAGGCAGGTGGCGGTGGCCGGTAGCGTTGAGGGGTGGGGTGGTGGGCGGCGGAAAAAGGCTGGTGGAGTGGAGATGGGAGGGGGGGGGAAGTGCGGTGGGCAGGAGGGGTGGGTGGGGGGAGAAGGAAAGGAGGAGTGGTGGAAGGGCGGCGGAGGCGGTGGCGGGGGGGGAGGTGGCGGGGGAGGAAGGGGGGGAAGGGGGGAAGGGGGTAAGGGGGGTAAGGGGAGGAAGAGGGGGGGGCGGAAGAGGTGGCGGGGAGGCGCCGGCGATGGCGGCGGTGGATGCAGAGGTAAGGAGGGGAGGGGCGGGGGGGGAGGAGGAGGAGGAGAGGCGGGGGAGCAGGGAAACGAACGGGTGGCGTGGTGGCAGGGGCACGCGGCGGCGGGGGCGGCTGGGGCGGCGGAGGCAGCGGAGGCGGAGGAGGCGGCGGAGGCGGCGGAGGCAGCGGAAGCGGCGGAGGCAGCGGAGGCGGCGGAGGCGGGGAGGCAGGGAGGCGGGGGAGGCGGCAGCAGAGGGAGGGTGCCGGGAGGGTGTGGAGGCGGCAGTGGAGGCGGGGGCGGAGGAGGGGGTGAGGGGGGAGGGGGCGGGGGGGGGGGGGGGGAGGCGGTATGGCGGCGGTGGAGGGGGGGGGCGGGGGGCAGGCGGTTGGCGGTGGAGGTGGAGCCGGTGGAGGTAGGGGAGGAGGTGCAGGTAGTGGAGGAGGAGGTGGGGGGGGAGGTCGGGGGAAGGCGGGCGGCCGAGGCGAGGCGGGGCGGCGGCGGAGGTGGTGGTGGCGGAGGTGGAGGTCGAGTGTGCAGGTGGAGGTGGAGTGGAGGGGGCGGGGGGGCGGGAGGAGGTGGTGGTGGCACTGGGAGGGGGCGGGGGCGGAGGAGGAGCGGGGAGGGGGGCGGTGAGGGGGGAGGCGGAGGAGGGGAAGGGAGGGAGGGGGCAGCGAGCGGCGGCGGGAGGAGGGGGGAGGGG
>RPFO01001482.1:0-7500 GCA_009746045.1 Mesostigma viride
TTGGATGGCATCTGGTTTGCAAATTGTGAAGTTAACGCCGATGCATCGGCAGTATTTTCTGCCATTTAGGGGTTAATATACGGTCCCAGCGTCCTCCATCTCAGGCGTTTTCGCAGGCATCAGGACAGCATCCTCGCACATGTGTGGTTTACAAGAGCCGGTGTTCAGCACAACCAAACCGGTCGGTCCTACCATCGAGCGTGCGACAGACCAACACAACATGCGCGACGCAACCAGCTACGGCTCGGCGTCGCCAGGCAGGCGATCTCGTAGGGCTTGTCGACTAGCTGGATGTCCAGCCAGTGGGCCCCTTGTCGGTGGGCACGGTCATGGCGTCGTCTCCCATCCATCGTAGAAAAGCTTCACTGCTCGGCAGTGGCGCTTGCGGTTTTGCGCTCGTGGGGGTTTGTATGCGTTGTCCAGCAGCGCCGTCACGTACGACAGCAGCACGGCCTGTCGCTGCTCGTCGGCTGGCATCGGTCCCCCCGTGGACGAGTTCCCCCCGGAGCTGTGGTTACGAGTGGGGGTTGTATCTGATGACCAGCAGCGGCAGCCCCTCGCACGACTGTCCGAGGTTGAACAGCCGCACGAGCTCGCAGTACTGGTCGTACGACAGGCGTGCTGGTGCTCGTCGACCTCGACGATGACGACGTGGGCACCATCCGTGTAGATGATGAAATCCGGCCGGCTCGCCACGCACTCGCCGCCGTTGATCCGCCGGTCGTGTACCAGCGTCCACCGGGCGATGCGCACCTTCTGTAGGGCAGCGGCCACCTTCCACTCCTCGCGTGTCGATGATTGTTGAACACGACGGGGTCGCAGTACACGCAGCGGTTGCGAAGGGGCCGTCGCTGGCCCGCGATCTTGCCCTCTGCTGGGGTGAGGACCACGGGCACCCCCGATCTCCACTCCCAGTGTAGACCACAGTCGTCGCACACGCCCGCCAGCCACCAGTGGCCCGCCTCTGCGTGGGCGTCGCAGAAGCGCTCGCCACGATCCGGGTCCGCGTACGTGCCACGGCCTCGCATGCGTCCGCCTTGCACCGTTGTCGCGGCTCAGGGACGGCGGTGTCTCCCTTGTGCTTCGCGCAGTGGACGGCGCGTTTACCCATGTCGCCCCATCCCGCATACGCCTCACACCCTTCCGGGTGTTCGCACCTGGGAGTCACCACATCCACCATGTCCGGATCGGCGTGCGCCTTGCAGAACCTGCCTTTCTTGGCGCCGCGCTCCGCAAACGAGGGTCGCGCATCACACCCGGGCGGGTGTTGGCACCTGGGATGCACCACGTCCACCATGTCCGGCGCGGCGTGCGCCTTGCAGAACCTGCCTTTCTTGGCGCCGCGCTCCGCAAACGAGGGTTGCGCATCACACCCGGGCGGGTGTTGGCACCTGGGATGCACCACGTCCACCATGTCCGGCGCGGCGTGCTTCCTGCAGAACCTGCCTTTCTTGGCGCCGCGCTCCGCAAACAAGGGGTGCGCATCACACCCGGGCGGGTGTTGGCACCCGGGATGCACCACGTCCACCATGTCCGGATCGGCGTGCGCCTTGCAGAACCTGCCTTTCTTGGCGCCGCGCTCCGCAAACGAGGGTCGCGCATCACAGCCGGGCGGGTGTTGGCACCTGGGATTCACCACGTCCACCATGTCCGGCGCGGCGTGCGCCTTGCAGAACCTGCCTTTCTTGGCGCCGCGCTCCGCAAACGAGGGGTGCGCATCACACCCGGGCGGGTGTTGGCACCTGGGAGTCACCACATCCACCATGTCCGGATCGGCGTGCGCCTTGCAGAACCTGCCTTTCTTGGCGCCGCGCTCCGCAAATGAGGGTCGCGCATCACAGCCGGGCGGGTGTTGGCACCTGGGATTCACCACGTCCACCATGTCCGGCGCGGCGTGCGCCTTGCAGAACCTGCCTTTCTTGGCGCCGCGCTCCGCAAACGAGGGTCGCGCATCACACCCGGGCGGGTGTTGGCACCTGGCACTCCGCACGTTCACCATGCCATCCTCGATGTGCTTCTTGCAGAACCGGGGCTTCTTGGCGCCGCGCTCCGCAAACGAGGGTCGCGCATCACACCCGGTCGGGTGTTGGCACTTGGAACTCCGCACGTTCACCATGCTATTCTCGGCGTGGTTCCTGCTCGGCTCGCCAATGCGGCGCGTCCCATTCTGCACACAGTGTTTTACGACATCACCGCGGGGCCCGCTAGCAGAGCGTGGGTAAGTGATGGCGGCGCGTCTCCCACCACCACGTGCCCCTGCCCACCACGCCCACGCGCCCAACAAGGCCACCCACCACGCCCACGCGGGCCACCCACCACCACACGCACGCGCGCCAGCAACCAACACACAAATGCATGCCATGTGAGACATCCGCGGATGCCACCCAGGCATCGACGCGCCGGCCACCTAGGCCCCCGCGGACGCCACCCACCACACCACCCACGCATGCCATCCACCGGCACACCCGCGCATGCCATCCATCACGACACCCACGCATGACATCCACCGCTGCCACTGCCACCACCCACCGCGCCCACGCATGCCAGCAACCACATCCCCGCGTGCCAGTGACCCACATGTCCATGCATGCCATCAGCTACGGTCCCCCCGCGGGCCATCAATCGCCATACCCACGCACACCGCCGACCACCAGGCCCACACATGCAACAAAACGTCGTGTCCACGCATGCCATCCACCACCACGCCCGTGCGTGACAGCAACCACGCCCACGTGTGCCAACAACCACGCACACGTATGGGACCAACCACACACGCATGCATGCCGTTGACCACCACGTCCACGCATGCCAGCAAGTACACCCACGCGTGCCATCAACCACGCGGCGCACGTGTGCCATCCACCGCGCCCACGCATGCCACCCCCCGACCACGCATGCCATCAACAATAGGCCCACGCACGCCGTCGACCACCATGCCCACGCAGGCCAGTATCCACACCCACGAGTGTCGGCAACCACAAAGCACACACCCCAGCATCCCCGCCCCCCCCCCCCCCCCCCCCCCCCCCCCCTCCCACCAGCCATCATGCCCGCGCGTGCCACGAACCTTCATTCCCACGCACGCCGCCAACAACCATGCCCGCGCGTGCCATCAGCCACCACACCCGCGAATGGAATCCACCGCCACACCCACGGACGCCACCCTCCGCCACCACGCCCACCAACCACCGCGCCCACGCATGCCATCGGCGGCACCCGCGCGTGCCATCCACCCCGCCCAGGCATGCTAGCAACCCCCGGGCCCTCGCACGCCCACAGCCACGCCCGCGCGGGCCCTCAACCACGCCCACGCGGGCCCTCAACCACGCCCTCGCATGCCATCCACCACCACGTCCACGCCGGCCAGTATCCACGCCCGGGCATGGCACAGCACGCCGATGCCCGGGCGCATGCCAGCACCCACACCAGCGCGGGCCATCCACCACCCACGTGTGCACGTGTCACGTACCGGCTTCGCCCGCTTGGGGGCCGGGCCGAAATCGTGCTCGGCAGCACGATGCGCTTCGCCGGGCCCGGTGCCCGCGGTCCACTCCGTAGGACTAGTCACACGGTGTTTGCTGACTGAATGCGCAGCCTGTCCGTCACAAGGCCACATCAGTGGGGACATGTCACGCGAACGAGGGAAGTGTTTGTGAGGGTAGTGATCGGGGGACGTGTTTGTGAGGGTAGTGGTCTGACATCCCGCCCCGCCGTCCTTCCGTCAGGCACTCCGCTCTCTCTCTCCCTCTCTCTCTTCCTTGTCTCCCTCCCTCCCTCCCTCCCTCCCTCTCTCTCTTCCTTGTCTCCCTCCCTCCCTCCCTCCCTCCCTCCCTCCCTCCCTCCCTCCCTCCCTCCCTCCCTCCCTCCCTCCCTCCCTCCCTCCCTCCCTCCCTCCCTCCCTCCCTCCCTCCCTCCCTCCCTCCCTCCCTCCCTCCCTCCCTCCCCCTCCCTCCCTCCCTCCCTCCCTCCCTCCCTCCCTCCCTCCCTCCCTCCCTCCCTCCCTCCCTCCCTCCCTCCCTCCCTCCCTCCCTCCCTCCCTCCCTCCCTCCCTCCCTCCCTCCCTCCTCCCTCCCTCCCTCCTCCCTCCCTCCCTCCCTCCTCCCTCCCTCCCTCCCTCCTCCCTCCCTCCCTCCCCTCCCTCCCTCCCTCCTCCTCCCTCCCTCCCTCCCTCCCTCCCTCCCTCCTCCCTCCCTCCCTCCTCCCTCCCTCCCTCCCTCCCTCCCTCCCTCCCTCCCTCCCTCCCTCCCTCCCTCCCTCCCTCCCTCCCTCCCTCCTCCCTCCCTCCCTCCCTCCCTCCCTCCCTCCCTCCCTCCCTCCCTCCCTCCCTCCCTCCCTCCCTCCCTCCCTCCCTCCCTCCTCCCTCCCTCCCTCCCTCCCTCCTCCCTCCCTCCCTCCCCCCTCCCTCCCTCCCTCCCTCCCTCCCTCGATCCCTCCTCCCTCCCTCCCTCCCTCCCTCCCTCCCTCCCTCCCTCCCTCCCTCCCTCCCTCCTCCCTTCCTTCCTTCCTTCCTTCCTCTCTCCTTCCTTCCCTCCCTCCTTCCTTCCTTCCTTCCTTCCTTTATTCCCTCCCTCCCTCCCTATCCCGCTGTGCGGCGGGTTGTCCTCGCTGGTGCATTATATGGCCGGCGGGCGAGCAAACGTGCAGGTTTGAAAAGAACGACGCGAAAACAACCAAAACAAACGTACGGACTGGCAACGTACCCGCTGTGCGGCTTCGCTGCGTCCACCCGACGCACGCGGGGTGTCGTTGCGCACCCCGCCTGGTGGCTGCGCCGGTTGGGCAGAAGAAGCCGCGGTACGACGCGGTGGGTGGGGCGGGTGGGACGGGGGTGCGCCAGAACGGGGGTTGCATTAGCGAGGGGAAAATGGTGTGTGCTGCGCCCACGCGCAACCGAACCAGGACATGACGGGCAGCACACCCAACATTCCACACCCACCACCCATCATCCTGCATTCCCACAAGCGTGCATTTGCTCGGAGTCCCACCTGCACGGGGTGGCCACCGGCCGAGCGCTCCGTCTCGGTCTTTTCCGCCTTGCGCGCCGACTCAAGTCGATATTTAATTCTGGCCTCCAGATTTTTCACCTGCACCGTCGGCCATCGCATGCAAAGAAGACAAACACGTGCGTCGAGCAAGCACTCTCCGGGCATCAGGGCGCGCGGGTCGCTGTGTGGTGGCAATCAGGCGCTGGGCGGGATGGGTGGTGTGTGTGTGGGGGGGGGGGTGGGGTGGGGGGGTGGGGGTGGGGGGGGCGAGAGGAAACGGCGAGTGTACTGCGAAGCAGACAACACAACGGGCAGGGACGACATCCTTCACATGCGAGCGTTCGGCGGCTGCAAGCGACCTACCGCGGACGTCTGCCGGTCATCTTTCTGGTTGACGGCCTCTTTCGTCTGCGTCTGCAGCAAGCTCCTTGTCCTCAGGAGTCTGGTCACCTTCTCGTCGGCGGGGAGTGCACTGGTGCCGGCCACGTACTCCACGAGCCACCAGTAGTCAGGCAAGGTTGCCTTGCGCTTGTGCACCTGCATGGGATGGCACTCCGAAGCACGATACCACGCAATAGGATTGCATACAAGGGGGTCAGCCACGAGAAATGCCGGACGTACGGCAAGGCACACAACCCCGGCTCACACCATTGCACAGAACCAACCGGGCACGCACCCCCGCAAGCAGGAGTGACCAAGCGCAGGCGTGCGACGAGAAAGCCGGCTACGGGGAACCCTGTCCGCGCTGGCTGTGGGGTCCACCACCAGCAAAACCACGACACACCGTGCGACGATGTTCCCAACTGGCCTGTTTGCATATCATAACGGATCGTGTGCATCATCGGCGTGCAGGGCGCCTCTCACGTGGACCCCTGCCACCGTGTCACCCCAACCCAGCCGTCCTGCTTGCCAGCCGGACTCGACCATTGGATGGTGCCGTAGCACGTAGTGCTATAATGCTGCGGAACGCTCCGCTCCTATTGTGATGAGCGACGGGGCGGGCGCTTACGTCGCACTAGTCGTCCGCCGCTGTCCTCTACTGAGTGCTGCCAGCGGCTACCACGGTCCGCGCGCCGACATGCGTGTGGTCTACCTGCATTTGTGAGGGGACACGCCACATCCTCCTGACCAGCCCATCGCGGCGACTGATCTCACCCGCCCCCCTCGTGATATTGTCGCCCCACCTACCCGCTCCTCACGACCTGGGATCTCGTCCAAGTGGTTGACGGCGGACGCGGGCGGCTCCTCGAATTGCTCCGGGAGCTTGCGCCTGATTGCCCGCATCTGTCGCCCCCCGGTCACAGCAAACATGAATCGGCCGCAACACGCACGATGCGGGAAGACGGCGCCGATAGTGGCCCAGGAATTAAATGGGAATGTCAAAAGATCGGAAGAGCGCCACGTCTCCCACCACTCGAAAGCAGTGGTACAGCCGCAACGTGTGCTTGGTTTGAGCAGCACCGTGTTAAGCAGGTGTGTGTGTGTGTGTGTGTGCGTGTGTGTGTGTGTGTGTGTGTGTGTGTGTGTGTGTGCGTGCGTGTGTGTGTGTGTGCAACTGTCGGGTTGGGCGTGCATCCATCTCAAAAGCTTCCCCCTTAACAGCCGACCAGGCATCCACTTCCCAGGGAGAGCGCTGCCTCGAGATACCAATTTCGCCCATGGCCATTGCCCCCACCCCCCGACACCACCACCCATCCACCCACCCACCCACCCACCCACCCACCCGCACCCACCCACGTGCATCCCAGCCAGCCAGCCAGCCACCCATGCATGGATGCTAGCACCCCCCCCCCCCCCCCCCCCCACCCCCCCACCCCCCCACCACCCCCCCCACCCCCCCCCACCCCACCCACCCCCCTGTGAGCAACGCACGCATGCTTGGCAGCCACCGACTCACCCACCCCCCACGCACACGTGCACGCCAGTCCCACCCCACCCCACCCCCACCCCACCCCACCCCACCCACCCACCCACCTTCAGTGCCCCCCCCCCTCCCCCCCCCTCACACACCCGTGCATGCGGATGGGCGCATATGGCCTCCCCCAAGAAGGGTGAGCACCGGGCGTGCTGCAGCAAGTAGTTACAATGGAGCAGTGAAGGACTCAACTAGATGCGGGCCAAGCCTCCGGTGCAGCCCACGCAGGAGAGAGAATGCAGGCGATAGAGCGGCAGCGGGCTGTGCCAATGCTGGAGGTTTGGCAATGGCGTGGTGTTTTGAGCAGTCATGGTGCCACCCCAGCAACATGCATGCACGGCTGTATGTGGTGCTGCGCGCCGACTCACTCCCAATTGCCGCAATGTAGATTCCATGGTCCATGTGTCCAAATGACCATTACTGCTGCCATATGTCACTGGCGGTAGGTTAAATCTCCGTCTGGAAACCGAGATTCGGCATTGTCCCCATGAAGTTGGCCCCGAGGTCATTGTGTGCGCGAGTGGTGGGTCAAGGGGAGACATATTGGATGCGCTAAAGCCGCATGATTTGACTTAGGCATGAAAGACATCAGCAAAAACT
>RPFO01001482.1:12500-13691 GCA_009746045.1 Mesostigma viride
GCGAACAGGAGGACAATGAGTATCAACATGCACCGTCTCCGGTGCGCGCGATGCATCTTCAATGCTCGCCTCCATCGGCGGGCGGAGGACGTCATGGTCGACGCACCTAGAGGGTTACTAAATGGCAGAAAACCGACTGCTACTCGTACACGAGTTCTACCCCGTAATTCGGACTGTAACAGGGAATGGCCAAACGCGCTGGCACGGTGTCGGTTCAGGTACCCTTACTCTGAGCCCGATCGGGGCGTCGAATGGCGGCAGCAACCGGAAAACGGCCGGGCACACGCTCCACGGGGCTACGCCGCATATAGAGGTGGCGGACAACACGAACCGAACGGCTCAAAGACGGTGGACATGGGCAGGTCAGCTAGCAAGGTTCGACAGCGATTGGAATCCGATGCGGCAAATGCAATGTCATTCGATTTTTGGAGCGATCAGCTCGACAGCGAATACGGCTTCCTTCTGCGATTTTCGACAGGGTGGCCTTTCGGCGATGGCGTTCCGAGTTTTATTTGGTCGGACTTTTGATCAGGATAAAGGTGGCCAGTGTCCGCTCACGATGCGCTGGCGTGCCTGCTCTTGGATGGCTGGTGTCGCGCGACCGCCGCGTGTCACTCGATGCCTTTTTGGATGTGATCATTGTGATGTGTCGGGCGTGTACAGTAGCACGAACTCCGCCCTGGGCTAGAGATTCCAAACGTCCAGCGGGTTCAGGTTAGCTACAGTAGAGCGCCACTGCACTAGTAGTAGTAGTAGTAGCCGGAATGCACAGCGGGCCGGTGTCGCGCACGGCGGCCCTGGGCAACAAACAGACAAATGCACACCGAAAAAAATTGTTCACCGCTACGCGTTCACGGTCGTCGACAAGGCCGGGTTGTGGTTTGTGGTTGTTGTCGCGTATGGGCAGCAGAGAATCGGGGTGGGACAGGGCGGCGGGGGCCTGGACACGACAATTCCGCCACACCGGGGCGGAATTAATGTCGTGGTCGGGCTCGACTAGTTAGGGTGCACGTGGCGGCTGCCCATTGACCAACCTACGACGATCGTCGTAGGTTGGTCCATGGGCAGCCGCCACGTGCATTTCAGAGCACGGATTCTGTCAACAAACCGTCCGGCACAATAGATATAGTTGGAGTTAATATAGGTGGATATGCATGGAATCGTGTCGCACTGTAAGGTGCAGGGGCTCAC
>RPFO01000460.1:0-13609 GCA_009746045.1 Mesostigma viride
GGGGAACACGCGATGATGCTTGCACACAGGGGGAACACGCGATGATGCTTGCACCACATGGGGGGGAACACGCGATGATGCTTGCACCACACCACACATGGGGGGGGAACACGCGATGATGCTTGCACCACACCACACATGGGGGGGAACACGCGATGATGCTTGCACCACACCACACATGGGGGGGAACACGCGATGATGCTTGCACCACACCACACATGGGGGGGAACACGCGATGATGCTTGCACCACACCACACATGGGGGGGAACACGCGATGATGCTTGCACCACACCACACATGGGGGGGAACACGCGATGATGCTTGCACCACACCACACATGGGGGGGAACACGCGATGATGCTTGCACCACACCACACATGGGGGGGAACACGCGATGATGCTTGCACCACATGGGGGGGAACACGCGATGATGCTTGCACCACACCACACATGGGGGGGAACACGCGATGATGCTTGCACACATGGGGGGGAACACGCGATGATGCTTGCACCACACCACACATGGGGGGGAACACGCGATGATGCTTGCACCACACCACACATGGGGGGGAACACGCGATGATGCTTGCACCACACCACACATGGGGGGGGAACACGCGATGATGCTTGCACCACACCACACATGGGGGGGAACACGCGATGATGCTTGCACCACACCACACATGGGGGGGAACACGCGATGATGCTTGCACCACACCACACATGGGGGGGAACACGCGATGATGCTTGCACCACACCACACATGGGGGGGGAACACGCGATGATGCTTGCACCACACCACACATGGGGGGGAACACGCGATGATGCTTGCACACATGGGGGGGGAACACGCGATGATGCTTGCACCACACCACACATGGGGGGGAACACGCGATGATGCTTGCACCACATGGGGGGGAACACGCGATGATGCTTGCACCACATGGGGGGGAACACGCGATGATGCTTGCACCACACCACACATGGGGGGGAACACGCGATGATGCTTGCACACATGGGGGGGAACACGCGATGATGCTTGCACCACACCACACATGGGGGGGAACACGCGATGATGCTTGCACCACACCACACATGGGGGGGAACACGCGATGATGCTTGCACCACACCACACATGGGGGGGAACACGCGATGATGCTTGCACCACACCACACATGGGGGGGAACACGCGATGATGCTTGCACCACACCACACATGGGGGGGAACACGCGATGATGCTTGCACCACATGGGGGGGAACACGCGATGATGCTTGCACACATGGGGGGGAACACGCGATGATGCTTGCACCACATGGGGGGGAACACGCGATGATGCTTGCACCACACCACACATGGGGGGGGAACACGCGATGATGCTTGCACCACACCACACATGGGGGGGAACACGCGATGATGCTTGCACCACACCACACATGGGGGGGAACACGCGATGATGCTTGCACCACACCACACATGGGGGGGAACACGCGATGATGCTTGCACCACACCACACATGGGGGGGAACACGCGATGATGCTTGCACCACACCACACATGGGGGGGAACACGCGATGATGCTTGCACACATGGGGGGGAACACGCGATGATGCTTGCACCACACCACACATGGGGGGGAACACGCGATGATGCTTGCACCACACCACACATGGGGGGGAACACGCGATGATGCTTGCACCACACCACACATGGGGGGGAACACGCGATGATGCTTGCACCACACCACACATGGGGGGGAACACGCGATGATGCTTGCACCACACCACACATGGGGGGGAACACGCGATGATGCTTGCACCACACCACACATGGGGGGGGAACACGCGATGATGCTTGCACCACATGGGGGGGAACACGCGATGATGCTTGCACACATGGGGGGGAACACGCGATGATGCTTGCACCACATGGGGGGGAACACGCGATGATGCTTGCACACATGGGGGGGAACACGCGATGATGCTTGCACCACACCACACATGGGGGGGAACACGCGATGATGCTTGCACCACATGGGGGGGAACACGCGATGATGCTTGCACCACATGGGGGGGAACACGCGATGATGCTTGCACACATGGGGGGGAACACGCGATGATGCTTGCACCACACCACACATGGGGGGGAACACGCGATGATGCTTGCACCACCACACATGGGGGGAACACGCGATGATGCTTGCACCACATGGGGGGGAACACGCGATGATGCTTGCACCACACCACACATGGGGGGGAACACGCGATGATGCTTGCACCACACCACACATGGGGGGGAACACGCGATGATGCTTGCACCACATGGGGGGGAACACGCGATGATGCTTGCACCACATGGGGGGGAACACGCGATGATGCTTGCACACATGGGGGGGAACACGCGATGATGCTTGCACCACACCACACATGGGGGGGAACACGCGATGATGCTTGCACCACACCACACATGGGGGGGAACACGCGATGATGCTTGCACCACACCACACATGGGGGGGAACACGCGATGATGCTTGCACCACACCACACATGGGGGGGAACACGCGATGATGCTTGCACCACACCACACATGGGGGGGAACACGCGATGATGCTTGCACCACACCACACATGGGGGGGAACACGCGATGATGCTTGCACACATGGGGGGGAACACGCGATGATGCTTGCACCACACCACACATGGGGGGAACACGCGATGATGCTTGCACCACACCACACATGGGGGGGAACACGCGATGATGCTTGCACCACACCACACATGGGGGGGGAACACGCGATGATGCTTGCACCACACCACACATGGGGGGGAACACGCGATGATGCTTGCACCACACCACACATGGGGGGGGAACACGCGATGATGCTTGCACCACACCACACATGGGGGGAACACGCGATGATGCTTGCACCACACCACACATGGGGGGGAACACGCGATGATGCTTGCACCACACCACACATGGGGGGGAACACGCGATGATGCTTGCACCACACCACACATGGGGGGGAACACGCGATGATGCTTGCACCACACCACACATGGGGGGGAACACGCGATGATGCTTGCACCACATGGGGGGGAACACGCGATGATGCTTGCACCACACCACACATGGGGGGGAACACGCGATGATGCTTGCACCACATGGGGGGGGAACACGCGATGATGCTTGCACCACACCACACATGGGGGGGAACACGCGATGATGCTTGCACCACACCACACATGGGGGGGAACACGCGATGATGCTTGCACCACACCACACATGGGGGGGAACACGCGATGATGCTTGCACCACATGGGGGGGGAACGCGATGATGCTTGCACCACACCACACATGGGGGGGAACACGCGATGATGCTTGCACCACACCACACATGGGGGGGAACACGCGATGATGCTTGCACCACACCACACATGGGGGGGAACACGCGATGATGCTTGCACCACATGGGGGGGAACACGCGATGATGCTTGCACCACACCACACATGGGGGGGAACACGCGATGATGCTTGCACCACACCACACATGGGGGGGGAACACGCGATGATGCTTGCACCACACCACACATGGGGGGGAACACGCGATGATGCTTGCACCACACCACACATGGGGGGGAACACGCGATGATGCTTGCACCACACCACACATGGGGGGGAACACGCGATGATGCTTGCACCACACCACACATGGGGGGGAACACGCGATGATGCTTGCACCACATGGGGGGGGAACACGCGATGATGCTTGCACCACACCACACATGGGGGGGAACACGCGATGATGCTTGCACCACACCACACATGGGGGGGAACACGCGATGATGCTTGCACCACACCACACATGGGGGGGAACACGCGATGATGCTTGCACCACACCACACATGGGGGGGAACACGCGATGATGCTTGCACCACACCACATGGGGGGGAACACGCGATGATGCTTGCACCACACCACACATGGGGGGGAACACGCGATGATGCTTGCACACATGGGGGGGAACACGCGATGACTGGGGGGCGATGATGCTTGCACCACACCACACATGGGGGGGAACACGCGATGATGCTTGCACCACACCACACATGGGGGGGAACACGCGATGATGCTTGCACACATGGGGGGGAACACGCGATGATGCTTGCACCACACCACACATGGGGGGGAACACGCGATGATGCTTGCACCACACCACACATGGGGGGGAACACGCGATGATGCTTGCACACATGGGGGGGAACACGCGATGATGCTTGCACCACACCACACATGGGGGGGAACACGCGATGATGCTTGCACCACACCACACATGGGGGGGAACACGCGATGATGCTTGCACCACACCACACATGGGGGGGAACACGCGATGATGCTTGCACACATGGGGGGGAACACGCGATGATGCTTGCACCACACCACACATGGGGGGGAACACGCGATGATGCTTGCACCACACCACACATGGGGGGGAACACGCGATGATGCTTGCACCACATGGGGGGGAACACGCGATGATGCTTGCACCACACCACACATGGGGGGGAACACGCGATGATGCTTGCACCACACCACACATGGGGGGGAACACGCGATGATGCTTGCACCACACCACACATGGGGGGGAACACGCGATGATGCTTGCACCACACCACACATGGGGGGGAACACGCGATGATGCTTGCACCACACCACACATGGGGGGGAACACGCGATGATGCTTGCACCACATGGGGGGGGAACACGCGATGATGCTTGCACCACACCACACATGGGGGGGAACACGCGATGATGCTTGCACCACACCACACATGGGGGGGAACACGCGATGATGCTTGCACCACACCACACATGGGGGGGAACACGCGATGATGCTTGCACCACACCACACATGGGGGGGAACACGCGATGATGCTTGCACCACACCACACATGGGGGGGAACACGCGATGATGCTTGCACCACACCACACATGGGGGGGAACACGCGATGATGCTTGCACCACACCACACATGGGGGGGAACACGCGATGATGCTTGCACCACACCACACATGGGGGGGAACACGCGATGATGCTTGCACCACACCACACATGGGGGGGAACACGCGATGATGCTTGCACCACACCACACATGGGGGGGAACACGCGATGATGCTTGCACCACACCACACATGGGGGGGAACACGCGATGATGCTTGCACCACACCACACATGGGGGGGAACACGCGATGATGCTTGCACCACACCACACATGGGGGGAACACGCGATGATGCTTGCACCACACCACACATGGGGGGGAACACGCGATGATGCTTGCACCACACCACACATGGGGGGAACACGCGATGATGCTTGCACCAACCACACATGGGGGGAACACGCGATGATGCTTGCACCACACCACACATGGGGGGGAACACGCGATGATGCTTGCACACATGGGGGGGAACACGCGATGATGCTTGCACACATGGGGGGAACACGCGATGATGCTTGCACCACACCACACATGGGGGGGAACACGCGATGATGCTTGCACCACACCACACATGGGGGGGAACACGCGATGATGCTTGCACCACACACACATGGGGGGAACACGCGATGATGCTTGCACCACACCACACATGGGGGGGAACACGCGATGATGCTTGCACCACACCACACATGGGGGGGAACACGCGATGATGCTTGCACCACACCACACATGGGGGGGAACACGCGATGATGCTTGCACACATGGGGGGGAACACGCGATGATGCTTGCACACACGGGGGAACACGCGATGATGCTTGCACCACACCACACATGGGGGGGAACACGCGATGATGCTTGCACCACACCACACATGGGGGGGAACACGCGATGATGCTTGCACCACACCACACATGGGGGGAACACGCGATGATGCTTGCACCACACCACACATGGGGGGGAACACGCGATGATGCTTGCACCACACCACACATGGGGGGGAACACGCGATGATGCTTGCACCACACCACACATGGGGGGGAACACGCGATGATGCTTGCACCACACCACACATGGCGGGGGAACACGCGATGATGCTTGCACCACACCACACATGGCGGGGGAACACGCGATGATGCTTGCACCACACCACACATGGCGGGGGAACACGCGATGATGCTTGCACCACACCACACATGGGGGGGAACACGCGATGATGCTTGCACCACACCACACATGGCGGGGGAACACGCGATGATGCTTGCACCACACCACACATGGGGGGGAACACGCGATGATGCTTGCACCACACCACACATGGCGGGGGAACACGCGATGATGCTTGCACACATGGGGGGGAACACGCGATGATGCTTGCACACATGGGGGGGGATCACCAGATGTAGCACACATACAATTTGCTGTGATGCAAGGATTGTGGCATTCAAAACCATAGTGCCAAGTGGGTGCTGGCGAGTGTTCGAATGGCTGGCGATTGATATGGCAACAGAGTAAGGGGTTTGTATGAAGCGGGAACGAGCACCATCCAGGTGGAGATTGGTTTGGAGAATAAAGTACTTCATGGGCGAGCAGCGATTGACTTGGACTGTTCTCTGGAACGAATTCTGTCTAACGCATTAAATATCAATCTGAACTGCATCTTTGTCCTGGCCCTCAGCTTCTCCAACCCACCCACATCGTGGCGGCAGCCAGCCCTCTTTCCTCACTCTCACCCTCTGCCCCGCTTTTGCTATCATCTGCCCCCTCCTCCCTTCCCCTCACCTCACCACTGTGGCGGCAGCGAGCCCTCTTGTCTCACTAATCCTCTTTGCCCCTCTTGACCCATCATGCCGGCACGCACCCACCCACCCACCCACCTCGCCACCGTTACGGCAGCATGTATGTGAATATCGCTTCACCACTGGAGTCTTCCCTTCCCTGCCCTGCGTCTTTTCCTCGCCCTCGTTACCTTAACCCCCCGCCCCCACACACACCCCAATCACCACCGGGACGGCAGCAAGCGAAGAATGCGGACCCGCGCCTGCTGGAGCTGCACCTGCTGCGGGCGCACTGCTTCCAGCAGGGTGCCGAGATAGCCAGCCCTGACTTTGCGGCGCTGCTGCAGAAGCTCCTGGCCAACGCGACGGAGCTGGAGCCGGAGGTGGGGGGTTGTCTAAGGACGATTATAAAAAATGAAAGGAAATAGTCCTAGATGAGCTTGACTGCTGAGGATGTCTGACACAGGTTGCAGCAATGCAGCTGGAGCCCGAGGTGGTGGCTCATGGCGTAGCGTATCCTTGGTAGTCAACAATAAAGTGGCAGTTAATAATGTATTCCTGGTAGTTAACAATGTTAAGACCTTGTTGGCTGTCTGGCCAGTGGCTATAGTGGCTACAGTGGCTGGAAGCGTACCACGACGCTGGACTTGGAGCCAGAGGGGTGGCTTGGTTGTGATTCGCCCTGCCCAGCTAGCCCCTACTGTTTTGTTGAGGCATGCATGGGGGTGCCTAGTTGCGAATTTGCCTGATTATTCGGTAGCTAGCAGCGGACTCTTTTCCATCTCTCACACATCTCCTTCTTTCATTTTCAATCTATATCCTGACTTGTTTTACATCATGGGTTGATAGTTGTCTGCATGGGGGCAATCGATTATGGGATAGCTTTGGCACCCACGTGACGCAGTCACGTGCTTATTAATTAATCAATGGATTAATACCAATGACGACTTATAGATGTGGTGGATGGTTGTACTCTGTTAATTCACGGCATCAGTTCCCACCAGATTCGGCGGTACTGGTGGCTCCTCTGCCCTGCGTCTTGGCCTGCCCACCCACCCCTGTCCTGGCCCCGCTCTCCTGGCCCCCTACCCCCTACCCCCTACCCCCTGCACCCTGCACCCTGCACCCTGCACCCTGCACCCTACTCCCTCCCCCTGCACCCTGCCCCCTGCACCCTGCACCCTGCACCCTGCCCCCTGCCCCCTGCCCCTCTGTTTCTGACCCCATCCTCTGGTGCTCCCCTCCCCCTCCGGTCCCCCTTTCCCTTGTATCCCCCCCCCCGGCCCCCCAGGCGGTGCGCCTGTCCCTCATCAACGCGTTTGCATGCCTCATGTGGAGCCTGGACCACCCTGAGGGCGCGGCCAGGGTGATCTCCACCCTGGGCGGTGCGCTCATGCGGGCGCTGGAATCGGAGATGGCGGCGGTGGTGGCGCGGCAGCAGCGCAAGGGCGGCGAGGAGGAGGACGACGAGGAGGAGCAGCTGAGGGAGGGGCTGTCCACCACGGTAGGCATCCAATTTTGTTGGAGAAACTCCGACAAGGTTAGTGTATATGATATTTTTATTTAATGTATAGGTGCTGTATAGGTTCTGTATAGGTACTGTATAGGTTCTGTATAGGTGCTGTATAGGGACTGTATAGGGACTGTATAGGTACTGTATAGGTACTGTATAGGTACTGTATAGGTACTGTATAGGTACTGTATAGGTACTGTATAGGGACTGTATAGGGACTGTATAGGTACTGTATAGGTGCTGTATAGGTACTGTATAGGTGCTGTATAGGTACTGTATAGGGACTGTATAGGTACTGTATAGGTGCTGTATAGGTACTGTATAGGTGCTGTATAGGTACTGTATAGGTACTGTATAGGTCTATAGGTAGTATATCATCTAGCGGATACCTAAAGCGGAATGCATCCCAAGGCATTCTCGTGCAGGTTGCCCCCCATGCTCCATTAAGACCCCCCGGCTAGCTTGCGACCTGCATGACTTGCATGGCCCTCACAATGCGAATTTTTTGTAATCAAGGAATGAAACGAAATATGCATATCTTCTCCGTGAAACGCACCCTGCAGGCGGTCCAGGTCTTCACCGACCTGGTCACGGTGTTTGGCCACGCGGTCGGACCGAATCGGCGCAAGGGCGGCGATGCAGCTGATGATGATGATCCAACGGCGCATGCGGAGGGCGACAAGGACGAGCAGGCGGCGCACGAGGCGATGCTGGCGCGCCTGCTGAGGGAACACGCGCTGCCGGTCTCCCAGGCCACCCTGGAGCAGTACTGGTCGATCATCGAGAGGAAGCTCGAGGCAGCAGGTGAGAGAGCGGAGGAGCTATTTTTTTCGACTGCTAGTTTTATAGTATGCATGGTAGTAATATAAGGTGCATGGGTTCCTGGCTTGGATCCCTTGGTGACCGTACTGGAGTGCCATCGACAGGAAGATGGAGGCAGCAGGTGAGGCAGCTGGTGTTGTGGTGCTCGTGCTTTTCTGTCCTCTGGCATGAGTCCCTGGTTTATTTAGCTTTAGAACCGGGGGGATTCTCTAGAGGAAACTCAAGACGACCCGGTAGGACAATGGGTTTTGCAAGTTACTATCGTGTAATGTAATACTATGGAATCAAGTCACTATCGTGTAATATATATTATGGAATCAAGTTACTATCGTGTAATGTAATATTATGGAATCAAGTCACTATCGTGTCATGTAATACTGTCATGTAATATATATTATGGAATCTGCATGGGTTCTTGGGTTTAGCTAACCTGGGCGGTGCCTTGCGCCCTTGCGCACATTACTGGGCCAGCGTCAAGAGGAAGCCATAGGCAGTGAAAGCGTCCCCTTGACGATGGCCCAGAAGGGCTACCACGTGTGCTACCATTTTTTTAGTAGCAAGTAGCCCTTAAATTTATGTGTGGTAGTTCGTGCTTTTGCCCTCTCATCTTAAATCTGATGCTCCCTCCGCTGTCCAACAGTGCCATCGTGTGCACATCAGTTTTATAATTTGACCTCATTTGTACATTTTCAGAATTCTGCCTGATTTTTACGATTTTCAAATGCGGCCCTTTTATCGTTCCATCGCTCAGGCCGGCGTGCTGCCGAGGAGCACGAACAGGAGGAGGAGGAGGAGGAGGAGGAGGAGGGTGCGGCGGAGGATGCGGAGGCTCGACGCGTGGAGTCGGAGGCGGCCGCCGCACGTCTCCTCAAGCTGCCCGCCAAGCTGGTGTTCACGGGGGCGGTGGACCGGGTAGGTGGTGGGAGGGTGGATGCCTGCTATAGCTACTGAGTGCGGCGGGCTTTTTTCTAGTAGCCGTTGTCACTTACTAGTTTTGATATAATTTTTCCAGCCGTTGCACAGTGGGGCGGTGGAACGGGCGGGGTGCCAGTGTGGTTGGTTGCCTGTTAAACTCCTAGCTCAATGGGCGCCCTTTAAGCTTGTAGAGCTGCAGGAAGGTGCCCCTCCAGCTGGTGTACGTGGGGCAGGGGACTGGGTAGGGTGCCTGTGTGGTTGGTTGCCTGATGGTGCAGTAGCTGCTGTGCGTCTTTGTCCACAACTAGTTCGTGCCCGTGCAGAAAGCTGCTGGCCAAACTGGTTTACAAGGGTAGTCGATCGGGTAGGGCGCGGGGGGGGGTATCCCTCAACCGTGTTGGAATCGTGTTCTAACTCATCTACTCGTACTAGTAGTCCTTTTCCTGTCTAACCAGCAGCCAATCCTTGTCTGCAGGCATATGGGCAGTCAAATGTTGCCCATTTTTTGAAGTTTGGCCATCTCACTCTGCTACTTCCCCATGCGCTGCCAACATTCTAATTATAGCTCGCAATCTCCTGCCCATTGCCGCCCCTGCTTCCTCCCTTATGGCTTCCCCCATCACAACTTCTTCACACTCGCGTCCACTCTAAAACACACGCACGCATAAACAAACAAACAACCCCATTGCCGCCCTCACCACCCTGGCAGGCCTACCTGGGCCCCGCGTCGTGGCCCAGTTTGTTCGTTTCGGCAAGCCGGTCGCGGAGCTGGTGCGCCACCTGCTGCTCAAGCTCAAGGCGGTCTCCCCCGATGACCAGTGGCGCCTCTTTCACGCGGCGCTGCTGCATGTGGGTGTTGGGGCTATAATATATATGACAATGTTTTGCCTTTAAGTTACATAGACTGGTTAGATAGCCCGGTCTCCCCCGATGACCAGTGGCGCCTCTTTCACGCGGCGCTGCTGCATGTGGGTGTTGGGGCCATGATATATATGACAATGTTTTGCCTTTAAGTTACATAGACTGGTTAGATAGCCCGTTCTCCCCCGATGACCAATGGCGCCTCTTCCATGTGCCGCTGCTGCATGTGGGTGTTGGGGCTATGACACATGAACAGGCTTGGAATCTTGATGAATATGAACAGGCTTGGATACTTGATTATTATGAACAGGCTTGGATACTTGATTAATATGAACAGGCTTGGGTACCTGATTAATATGAACAGGCTTGGATACTTGATTAATATGAACAGGCTTGGATACTTGATTAATATGAACAGGCTTGGGTACTTGATTAACATCATATATCCGATATTTGTTTAGATTGGGCAGGCTCCCCTAACAACCAATGGCAACTATACATGTGGCAGTGTCTCACGTGGGTGTTGGGGCTGCGGTGTATCACATTGGCTAGCTATTTAGTACAGCATGCTATCTAATAAGGTTACTTAGCTGACAAAGATGCCCACGTTAGGCTGGGAGTTCCTTAGAACTTTAAAAAATAAAATCATCCCCCCCCCTGCCCTCCCTGCCCGTGTTCCCGACGCAGTCCTACGAGCGCTACGCACGCTGCCGCCAGCTGGAGCAAGGCGGCACGGAAGACGACACCCTGGAGGAGGGGGAGCGCGCCCTGCTGGCGGCACGGTCAGGCCGTCTGCTGGCAGACGTGAAGGCTCTGGCCCAGCGCGTGGCACACGTGTACGGCGGGTTTCGTCCGCCAGCGAGAAGGCCAACATGACCCGGCTGGTGAGGGAAACTCAGCTTGAAACGCTTGCTAGGGGGCATTATCTAGCTAATGGGTGCCGACTTGATAACGCGACGGGACTGGTGAGGTGGGGGGGTGGAATAATGGTTATAAGGTGATGTGGTTGGTGAGGGGATCAAGGTACTTGTCAAGTAGGGGCAGGGGCATGTGCTTATCTTCCCAAGGTTTTCACGTGACACTTTTGGGGGGGCATTTGCTGCTACAACCCGCTTCCTCCTCAACTCGGTCCAGCTCAAACGTCCGTTACGACGTGCGGGCGCCCACTAATTCATCCATCCATCCACCCACCCGCCCGCCCGCCTGCCCGCCGTCCAATCCACCCGGCCACCCACCCATGTCTGCCTGCACACGGACACACGTACGCATGCCCCTAGGGCCAGCCTGACAGTTAGCAACCTGATAGTTAGCAACCTGACAGTTAGCATAGCAACCTCCTATGGCCAGCATGCCTCCTCCTCTTGGCAGCCTTCTATGGCCCGCATGCCTCTGCTCTTGGCAACCTTGTATGGTCCACATGCCTCTGCTGTTGGCAACCTTGTATGGTCCGCATGCCTCTGCTCTTGGCAACCTTGTATGGTCCGCATGCCTCTACTGTTGGCAACCTTCTATGGCCCGCATGCCTCTGCTCTTGGCAGGCTTCTATCATCTATGGCCTGCGCACCTCGTATATTCATAACTCTTCCGCGGTACTTCTATTGCTCAAACTTGTCTATTCTGTTGCACGCGTTGGTGCCCATCCGCCCCTTTACTGTGTACTGCCTCCACCCAGGTGTTTGCGGGCGTCAAGTGGGTGATGGAGGAGCAGCCACCTGGTGACCGCCTGGCCTACCTGGAGGCTGCCCTGGCGCCCTTCGTGGCAAGCTGCAGGACGCCGACGCCAAGAACATGTGGGTGACATTCCATGTGTGACATGTTCTTGTTGTGGCAGTCGTGGTGCTAGTGGTGATGGCTGTGGGTGTAGTGATATTTGTGCTGCTGCTGCTGCTGGTGGTGGTGGTAGTAGTGGCGGGGACCTCGGTAGTACTGAGTAGGAAACAATGGGGGGGGCGGCGGCGCTGCGCCAAGAACATGTGGGGGGGGGGGGGGGATTTGGGTGGAGGGGGCGGGGAAAGTGGTGATGCCATCACATTCTGCACTCACAGTATGTGCGGGGCATGTGATATGTACTCCCCACTTACAGTATACACGCTCATGCACATACGAGAAGCGTGTAGTAGCTAGCTCATTGTATGGCTGTGTGCCCCTACAGTGCCGTGCGCCTTTCTTCAAGTCAGGAACCAGTCTCTGACGCGCGGGTCCAAACTCTGCCAATATGTGCAACCGTGGACACGTGTACAAATGCCAGCGTGTTGCACCTTTCTCTACTCACATGTCTGCTCCCATGTGTGGGTCGAAAACGTGCCCCTATGTGCCAGCATATCGCACCTGCAGGCATCCCCCGCCTGGTCCGAGTCGGACGAGTTTGACGAGGCCTCGCGGCCGCTGTTCAACTTTGTGGCGATGCTAGAGGAGAAGACGGGCAAGCGGCCGCCACGCTCGGGTAGGGTGCAGGGTCTAGTATAGTTGTTCTCTATATAGTATAGTATAGTATAGTATACTTTATACAGTATAGTGAGTACGATAGTATCTAGGGTGCAGTATACAGGGTGTGTATCAAAAAATGGAGAGCATATCTATGCTGTGCCAATTGGCATGGTTTCTTGTGCCCCCTTGGTACATTTTCTTTGCCACGTAATCATTCTCAACGTTCCTTATTCCTGTCTGGTTTGACTGGGTTGGTCTTTCCATGAACCCATGGGTCACTTCATGGCACGGGTGTTTC
>RPFO01000386.1:0-13607 GCA_009746045.1 Mesostigma viride
GCCGTCTGGATTTGTACTAGAACACTACTACAAATTGAGATTTTTCAAACTTTGTTATTTAGGGCCTCTCGTAAGTCCAAAGCATGTAGGTTATTGTCCCAACATGTTGTGACACCGTGACACCGTGACACCGTGACACCGTGACACCGTGACACCATAACGCTAGTATTTTACGATTTTGTATGGTGTCACAAGGTAATGTGGCGCCCATGGGGTTGCAACAATGATATTACATTGCCCAGAAGCACTGATTAACATGAGGTGACATTGTGACACCGTGACACCGTGACACCGTGACACGATGGCACCATAACGCTAGTATTTTACGATTTTGTATGGTGTCACAAGGTAATGTGGCGCCCATGGGGTTGCAACAATGATATTACATTGCCCAGAAGCACTGATTAACATGAGGTGACATTGTGACACCACACCGTGACACCGTGACACCGTGACACCGTGACACCGTGACACCGTGACACCGTGACACGATGGCACCATAACGCTAGTATTTTACGATTTTGTATGGTGTCACAAGGTAATGTGGCGCCCATGGGGTTGCAACAATGATATTACATTGCCCAGAAGCACTGATTAACATGAGGTGACATTGTGACACCGTGACACCGTGACACCGTGACACCGTGACACCGTGACACCGTGACACCGTGACACGATGGCACCATAACGCTAGTATTTTACGATTTTGTATGGTGTCACAAGGTAATGTGGCGCCCATGGGGTTGCAACAATGATATTACATTGCCCAGAAGCACTGATTAACATGAGGTGACATTGTGACACCGTGACATCGTGACATTGTGACACCGTGACAGCATGATAGTGACAATATGACACGATAGCACTAGCATTTCATGATTTTGTTGTTTAGTGCCACAAAGTATTAACGCAACATTAATGTATTATGCAACCATGTATAAATAAAAGAAAATTTATGAATATGATGGATGACCAATAATCCCTATTACATGGCCTAGCAAACTTGCATCTGCCAACTGTGTCTCTCTGCCTCTTTAATATCAAATGCAAGATAAAATAATGTATAAATTAGCTTAAACTTACCTGACAATGATTTGCATACAGCTTTCTTTAATGCAGAATCTGGTGCCAAGCAAATGCCGTATCAAAACCATACATGCCCAATCTAATATGAACCATAATAATCGTGTTGCCCCGACTCGTCTACATCTTGCGAGTAGGGTGGCCTTTTCCGCGGTGGAGCCTGGGCATGTGCCAGGTTGTGGGGCCGGCCGGACGTGGGCGTTGTAGGCCCACGTCCCTTGCTCATCAAAATGACTATGACCCATGAAATGAGAATCCCTGGCTGCATAACCTCCTCCCTCATCATGATGTTGCCAGTCTTGCTCCCCGGCGGCCTTGGGGATTTGGGGCCTCGGCTTTGTCTTCCTTGGAGATCTCCTTAGAGGGGGGGCTGCGGCATAACGGTAAGTGCCGTCATTGTAATGCTGCACGGGCTCAGGGTTCTCAACGTAGGTGGTTTGTTGCAATGTGCCGCGACCTCAAGGCTGATGTGTATCAGCTGCCGACCCTTCGCCAGGCTGTGGATCGTACATGCCGGCATGGTATACATAAGCATTGGCCGCTTGCCTGCCAGCGGCAGTAGGCTGGGCATGCATTCCTTGGTCGTACGGCGCGTACACACCGTGCTCGCCGTACGGTTCCCCCTCCCGATCCAGCTGCCTCGGCCCATCCATTGCGACTGCGCGCGCGCGTGGCTCTTGTTGACGGTGTGCTGGTTGCAGTCCTGTCACTTGGCCATGGGCCGCGCTGAAGCTTTCGCGTTGCCCCAACGCGGCAGGCGCAGCGGGCCGGCGAAGCTCCGTGCCAACGCCAGTGCTGGAGCTGGGTGCAGCACTTGCTGGGGTGGATGGCATTCTTCGTTGGTTCTCCAAAGCATTGACCCTCTCGGTCAGGGCCTTAACCTTGACGTACACGTGCGATTTCTTATTCCCCCGCCCTTCATCACCTACGGGTGTCCCCGCATCAACTGCGCTCTCAGTCTCCTCCCCCGTTGGCCGTGCTACGCCCGTTCCATCGTCATGCTCCGCACACAACGGTCTGAAAGTGCCAAAAAACAGCCTTATAACTCCTGTACGATGCAAATATTGTCGAAACATGCTAGATCTTGGTAGGTAGCATGTTCAGGACACCAGTAGAAGGATTGCAACTTTCCGGACTTACCGGACCTCAGCTGACCTATTTTTGGCATTTCTATTTTTAGCAGTTTTCCAGATTTTAATATAAACAAATACATTCTAATATGCAAATAAAGAGTTCTTGACCTGGCTGTTTGCAAGTAAGTTGATACTCATGACTAATGACTGTACACAAGATCTGATGGTCATCCAACCGCATTTGGTAACAAAATGCCACCAAATGCTAGCAAAAATGTGCGTTTTTTGTATTTTTCATCACATTTCATTGCAGTTTCCATACAAGCTGTGCTCGGTTGAGGCTGGAAACTTGTAGGCATCTTAAACATCATTATTCTAGACATCCCACAAAAATTCAGGTCCATCATAGGGTATTTGATGTCAGTTTGCTCACAAATGTTACCAAAAATGCACGTTTTTCGTATTTTTCATCACATTCCATGGCAGTTTCCATACAAGATGTGCTCAGTTCAGGCTGGAAACTTGCATGCATCTTTGCCATCATTATTTTAGACATTCCACAAAAATTCAGAACCATCAGAGGGTATTTGATGTCAGTTTGCTCACAAATGTTACCAAAAATGCACGTTTTTCGTATTTTTCATCACATTTCAGTGCAGTTTCCGTACAAGATGTGCTCTGTTGAGGCTGGAAACTTGCATGCATCTTAGCCATCATGATTTTAGACATTCCACAAAAATTCAGGCCGATCATGTTCTATTTGGTAGAGCTATCAATGCCATACCTGCCAGTTTCCATTACAAATTCTTACCCATGGATGCGAAACTGCCAGTGTGGAATATCAAGGAGACAATCTGGTCAACTCAAATAAGATGACTCACTAAAACATGGAAACCATTCACGAGTGATGTAAGACAACCCGTCCAGGAGACATACATAAAAGTTCATTGATATAGACACAGCTGACAATATGCACATGTGGCCATGTGGATGCTCACGCAATTTCTATTATAGGGAGGAGCTTGCTGAACATAATATTGGCAGCTGTCGCATGCATGGCTAGAAAGGTCATTTTACACGTGCACCCACAGCATGCCAAGTAATGTAGTTGCAAATTACTCAACACGCGGCATGGCGCTGATGCGTTTGCGCGCCCTCATCTCGGTATCGCTAGCTAGGAGGTAGTGGCACCTCCCTGCACAATCTCTGCCTGACCTTGTCAGCCTTCATGCACTGTGTCAACATGGACACCCCCACACCCTTGCCCTTGGCATCACAGCCAAGCTTTCGACGGTGGTTGGTGAAGCTCTTGGTGTCCTCCTTGCGCATGTGGTGCATGTGCAAGTTACTAAGTGAGTGAGTGAGTGAGTGAGTGAGTGAGTGAGTGAGTGAGTGAGTGAGTGAGTGAGTGAGTGAGTGAGTGAGTGAGTGAGTGAGTGAGTGAGTGCGTGCGTGCGTGCGTGCGTGCGTGCGTGCGTGCGTGCGTGCGTGCGTGCGTGCGTGCGTGCGTGCGTGAGTGGGTGGGTGGGGGTGGGTGGGTGGGTGGGTGGGTGGGTGGGTGGGTGGTGGGTGGGTGGGTGGGTGGGTGGGTGGGTGGGTGGGTGGGTGGGTGGGTGGGTGGGTGGGTGGGTGGGTGGGTGGGTGGGTGGGTGGGTGGGTGGGTGGGTGGGTGGGGGGGGGGTGGGTGGGTGGGTGGGTGGGTGGGTGGTGGGTGGGTGGGTGGGTGGGTGGGTGGGTGGGTGGGTGGGTGGGTGGGTGGGTGGGTGGGTGGGTGGGTGGGTGGGTGGGTGGGTGGGTGGGTGGGTGGGTGGGTGGGTGGGTGGTGGGTGGGTGGGTGGGTGGGTGGGTGGGTGGGTGGGTGGGTGGGTGGGTGGGTGGGTGGGTGGGTGGGTGGGGGGGGGGGGGGAGGGAGGGAGGGAGGAGGGAGGGAGGGAGGGAGGGAGGGAGGGAGGAGGGAGGGAGGGAGGGAGGGAGGGAGGGAGGAGGGAGGGAGGGAGGGAGGAGGAGGGAGGGAGGGAGGGAGGGAGGGAGGGAGGGAGGGAGGGAGGGAGGAGGGAGGGAGGGAGGGAGGAGGGAGGGAGGGAGGGAGGGAGGGAGGGAGGGAGGGAGGGAGGGAGGGAGGGAGGGAGGGAGGGAGGGAGGGAGGGAGGGAGGGAGGAGGGAGGGAGGGAGGGAGGGAGGGAGGGAGGGAGGGAGGGAGGGAGGGAGGGAGGGAGGGAGGAGGGAGGGAGGGAGGGAGGAGGGAGGGAGGGAGGGAGGGAGGGAGGGAGGGAGGGAGGAGGGAGGGAGGGAGGAGGAGGGAGGGAGGGAGGGAGGGAGGGAGGGAGGGAGGGAGGGAGGAGGGAGGGAGGGAGGGAGGAGGGAGGGAGGGAGGGAGGGAGGGAGGGAGGAGGGAGGGAGGGAGGAGGGAGGGAGGGAGGAGGAGGGAGGGAGGAGGGAGGGAGGGAGGGAGGGAGGGAGGGAGGGAGGAGGGAGGGAGGGAGGGAGGGAGGGAGGAGGGAGGGAGGGAGGGAGGGAGGGAGGGAGGGAGGGAGGGAGGAGGGAGGAGGGAGGGAGGGAGGGAGGGAGGGAGGGAGGGAGGGAGGGAGGGAGGGAGGGAGGGAGGAGGGAGGGAGGGAGGGAGGGAGGGAGGGAGGGAGGAGGGAGGGAGGAGGGAGGAGGGAGGGAGGGAGGGAGGGAGGGAGGGAGGAGGGAGGGAGGGAGGGAGGAGGGAGGGAGGGAGGGAGGGAGGGAGGAGGGAGGGAGGGAGGGAGGGAGGGAGGGAGGGAGGGAGGGAGGGAGGGAGGAGGGAGGGAGGGAGGGAGGGAGGGAGGGAGGAGGGAGGGAGGGAGGGAGGGAGGGAGGGAGGGAGGGAGGAGGGAGGGAGGGAGGGAGGGAGGGAGGGAGGGAGGGAGGGAGGGAGGGAGGGAGGGAGGGAGGGAGGAAGGGAGTGGATCGGTCACTCACAGCAGTTTATTCCCACCCCAGCAGGGCCCCTCCCTCACATCCGGCTGCAAAATCTGCTTGATGTCGCTTCTCTCTAGAATAAGCCGCACAGCCCTGATGCGAGCAAACGGCTCGCCATCATACTGTCGCTCACTGATGCTTTATACGCGCTTTCCGTAAGATGAAAACATGACGGAAAAGAGAGACTCGGGGAAAGGGGATACGGTGAAATACTTGTCTGCTACCGGCCGGGGTTTCAACAGCGAAGAAATTCGCACCTGAATGTGCACATACCACTCCGTCACGTCGACAACGGTCTTGCATCGCAATCGTTTCACAGACGCGGCAGCAAAAATTGCTGGCGGCATTGACATGCTCGCCGCAGTTAACGAACGTGCGGAGGTCCGTTTTAGCCCCTGACGCCACGGCGTCTTTGATGCCAAGAACGCCTGCAAAAGACACGATATCGGGCACAAAAGCACTTAAAAACGGATTACGGGTCTGCGACGCCTGGCCCAGCCTAGAAATTGGATTAAAAATCGCGCCAGCTCGGTTAAAGCAAACTGAGCCGGTAATGAAAAAAGTGCTTCGGTCAAGGCCTTAAAAACTAAAAAATGCGTCGGTTAGTGTCAAAAACCAGATGTTAGGGCGACTTTCATCGGGAAAATTTTTTGCTGCAGGTAGGTGGGGTCGAGAGAAAATCGGCGACAAAACAGGCACCCACCTGTGAATGACGCCAAAATGGAAGGACTCCGCAGAATTTGTGGCGAAAAAAAATAACGGCAAGTAATATATGACCCTAGGAGCATACACTAAAATTTCCAGCCTCGATACTGCCTTTTTATTCGCTAGCCATTCTTAGCTATCCTGACCAGAATGGCCGATGAATGGTTGATAATTTCCTCGGGGATTGAAAGGAAATACCTGCTGCACACCTTGTGACATCGGTTGTGACACCCATGTCTCAACATGTTTGTAGTTGGTTTGTAGTTGGTGTCTCGGTGTCTCAGAAACTCGTGGTCCGCATTGAGTGGGTGTCACGGTGTCACGACATCTGATTGGCCCGGTTCAGATTCGCCCCAAATTAAAAAAAAAAAAAAACGAATTAAAAAAAAATTAAAAAAAAAACGAATCTGAACCGGGCCAATCAGATGTCGTGACACCGTGACACCCACTCAATGCGGACCACGAGTTTCTGAGACACCGAGACACCAACTACAAACCAACTACAAACATGTTGAGACACCGTGACACCGTGCGCTTTCACCCCGAATTCACGAGAGCGGCAGCGATGGTGATCGCTGCCAAATGAGGTAACATGGGCTAAACAACTCGGGCAGACCGGGCTGGCGTGACATCCCGGTCTGCCATGTTTTATTCCCCCCCACACATGGCGTGGGGATCTACGTTTGCCATCTGCCAACGTAGAAATAGATGGGGAGGGGGGGGACAAATGATGTTTGCAACATTGCCCAGTTGACATAGCCATGGCGAGACCCGGCGTTTTCATGGAGCCCAGTGCGGGGGCGCTGGGTTGGCAGGTTTTGGGAATGTTCTTCTTGCTATTACTCCTGGGCGTCGTCGTGTTCAATATGATGGCGAGGCGCGGGGTCCGGTTATCTGCAGCCGCCGTGTTGGCGAAATGCACCCAGGATTCGTCCTTGGCTGCGGCACTTTGCAGGGACTGGGACTGTGGTTGTGGCCGCCATTGTTTGAGAAGCGTGCATTTCGAGGAGCTCAGGACGATGAGGACCGACATGTGGTCTAAGAAGCCTGCGGATCGGAAAGAGTTTATAAAGAACCAGCTTTTTCAGGCCGGCCAGCGAGAAACTGAAATCCCGGCAAGTGATTTCATGACAAAGTGATTTTGATGGTTGCTTGCATGCATATTAAGTGAGACAGCTATTCCTGGACGCATGGCGTGCCAACATATATAAGTTGTTACCAGATATTAATCACATGCCCTATTGAAGCGACGTTGGACCGCATAAACGAGGAATGGCTGAACTTGTCATGACCCGGCAAGGTACCTACACGCACAACAAGAATACATCAACATGAGACGATATATGGTGAGATGACCGAGATGTATGGAGAAATGAATGTCTCTACTAGGATTATTATGAAGGTGTATACGTGGTATTTGCGGTGTCACGGTGTCACGGTGTCACGGTGTCACGGTGTCACGGTGTCACGGTGTCAGAAGCATAGGTAAAACTTGCAATGACCCATTGAATACATCATCCCCATTAATAATCACTGCATACCTGCAAAGATGTGTGTTTATATGCATTTTGAGGTGTCACGGTGTCACGGTGTCACGATGTCACGGTGTCACGGGTCCTATGAACTTCCCCTTCCTCAGAGACTTAAGTGGAAACTTTAAATTCAATAAAATACAACTTTTCAAAATGAACTACAAATTGCGTGTTCTAGTACAAATCCAGACGAGCTTAGGGCCCGCTCAGCAGCAGCAGCAACGCCGGCGACCTGTGCATGCATGGCCGGAATACCTCCGCCACATTGAAGCAGGACCCCCAGATTAAGCCCAAGGTGTACTGGAGGGGCGGCCGGGACCTGATGATCAACCACAAGATGTGGACACCCCCAGCGCGGGCTAGAATACGGCTTGCATGATAGCCCTAGCTTGTATCCATT
Organism: Mesostigma viride; assembly: GCA_009746045.1. NCBI lineage: Eukaryota > Viridiplantae > Streptophyta > Mesostigmatophyceae > Mesostigmatales > Mesostigmataceae > Mesostigma > Mesostigma viride. The sequence goes on from RPFO01000386.1 coordinate 7,740, forward strand.
GGTAGTCGCTGCCGCTATGGCAGCCATGCTAAGAATGTTTGCCAAGCTGTGCCAACATACCGAATGATTCACGTGCATGCACCGCTAACGCACGGTACACAACCAGCCATATAGCCTTAGCGTAGTCCTTATAATCAGTGTACAGCCATGCTACGTCCTGGCTATGCTCAGATCACTTGCCCACGCTCCTTGTTATGCCATGCTCACATGGGTCTTATTGCACCCACAGATTGCCGGACCATCTACTCGACTATAGCGTGTCCGATTGCAGCTGTGGCATGCCTTTGGCATGAAGGAGAATGGGGGTCTCTGCCCTTTCTCCTAGCTGTTGTGCACGCACAGGGATTAAAAGCACTTCGGTGCTCCGTGACTCCCCAACGGGAGCACGAGTTTAATTATAATAAATTGATTAATCTAAGCCCAGCTCCTCGACATCGACCAGCGCCTCAAGGACAACGCCATCCCCATTGAGTGCCTGCAAAACACCGCAGGCCTCACCGCCCAGGCGGTGAAGGACATCGCCGCCCAGCCGGCATCTGCTGGCCCCGGCGGCCAGCGATGCTCCGATCCCACCCAGCAGCAGACCTGGGCGGGCTTAAGTGCACCACACCACCTCGACCGCCTCCACCCTTGTGGCACAGCTCAAGCAACAAACGCTTGACCTCCGCGAGGAGGCCGACCTAGCTCACCCAGCACAGCCACAATGTCATCGTCAAGCACTTCAGCCAGCCGGCAGGTGAGACCTCGTAGCTAGACTCTTGCCATATATGGTATACCGTATAAGCGCGACATTCTTGCCCCCATGCAACTCGAGTTGCAGCGAGCGTGATCACTGGTGAGCTGCGGATGTCAGCTGTCAGCGCCTTCCCCGCGCGCGGGGTAAGGCTGGCCCGGCTCCCGTGCTCCTCACCTTTAAGTACATGGCGGATAAGTTGTCGTTTCTTATTAACGCCGCAAGCTGAGAAGCTCTCGGGGACTTCCTACATGCACGCTGGACGCCGACTTGACCCTGGCACAGCAACAGTGGCAATGGGAGCTATGGCCGACCTATACCTCCAGCTGCGGCAGAGCGCAGGGGGGAAACCGGTATACTGGAGGGGGGCGGTCATCCACGTCGACCGCAAGCCCTGGCAGGCGCCCCCTGTCATGCACCCCGGCCAGCAAACCCAGTCTAGGGAGATAATGTATCAAGGAGACAACCAGCGCAGGCCATAAATCGGGAGAATCCGGACCATGGTAGCTCGAGCCTGCCGTTATCTTGTCCGAGTTTTCGAGTCGTTCACGATGCATGATGAATAGCCCTGGAATGTATAACAGTAGTGTAGATTAGTCAGGCTTAGCCTAGCACGTGACTGACGTATACGCGCATGTGCGCCTATAATGGGACTCGGACCCATGGATGATGCTATGAGCCACGATGCTACGATTCAGCCCATGGATGATGATAACGAGCCACGGGCCACGAGGTATAGCCATGGCTGACGGCGGAGCTCATAACTTTCACGTTTGAGCCCCGAATTCAGCTGTGAATTATAATAATATCACTATCGCTTCGTCTTTCTAAGACGCACATGCTGATATAATATTCCGAAGCTATTACGCAATATATGACGAGCAAACGCTCCTCGACGCAACGCAGTTAGGCGGATGCGCTCGGCCATGAAAATACGTCTGCAGCTTCGCCCTCAGGTCCGGCAGGCAGCGGTGACACTAGTCGCGCACTGCATGGTGGTCGCCCCGCACCCTCCCGGGCTTAATGCCTCGCCATCTGCATCGCCTGACCCTAAACGCACCCGTTCCGCCGACAAACTGGTCAGGAGGGTCTTCACGCCCCTCAGAACCGCGCTTTAAGCCTGAACCTTTCAAGGTCGATGATCACGACTGGACCAACATGTCCCCGGCAACTGCCCTGCCTCTCTCGTCACAAGAGCTAGGTAATTAATTGCACGACCTCACCTGGACGCTGGATGACGACCTGACCCCCGCTCATGCAGCAACAGCAGCGACGCGACCTGTGGCCGGAATACCTCCGCCATAAGCAGGACCCCCAGAAGCCCAAGGTGTACTGGAGGGGCGGGGACCTGATGATCAACCACAAGATGTGGACGCTCCTGGCAGCGGGCTAGAATAGCACTGATAGCCCTTCTAAGCTTGTAACCATTGGAGTCACTGCCGCTAAGGCAGCCATGCTTAGAATGTTTGCCTGCTAGCTGTACGTGCCAACATACCTAGTCACGTGCCGCCAACGCACGGTACACAACCAGCCATAGCCTTAGCCTAGTAGTCCTAGTACAGCCATGCTACGCCCTGGCTACATATGTTCAGATTACTTGCCCACGCTACTTGTTATGCCACGCTTACGTACATGGGTCGTATTGCACCCACAATTTGCCGGATCGGTAGCCTTCCTTTTAGCTAGCGCGCCCGAATGCAGCTGTGGGCATGCCTTTGGCATGAAGGAGACTGGGGGTCTCTGCGCCCTTTCTCCTGTAGTGCACACACAGGGATTAAAAGCACTTCGGTGCTCCGTGAAGTCCTCCCCATGCAACGGGAGAACGTGTTTAATTAATTAATTAATTAACTGCCCTGCGTTGCATCTTCTACGGGGACTACGCCTCGCTTTACGACCTGTTCCTCCATCTCCACAGCATCGACCGCCTCATCTGCTCGGACGGCACCTGGTGGCACAACCGACCAGCGTTCTGTTTGGGTGCAACCGCCCCTTCCTCCAGCACGCCATCCTCAACTCCCTTCTCATGCGCTCTGACGGCGAGATCTGGGCTCCATCCATCTCCGCCCCCACACTTCGTTCCATTCTAGCTTACGGAAGCCTTTCAGCATGCAGCACGTGACCCCCCTTGCCGCCGATGTGGCCGCAATGGGCGGCACGCTGGCAGTACTGAACTTCCTCATGTGCACCGCCGCCTCCACCTCCACTGCCATTTCCGCCTCCACTGCCGACATCAAAGCCCAGCTCCTCGACCTCGACCAGCGCCTTCAAGCCACCGCCACCGCCACCGCCCTTGAACTCGTGCTTGCATGACACCGCCAGCCTCACCGCCCAAGCGGTGAAGGACATCGCTGCCCAGCCGGCACCTGCTGGCCCGGCCAATGGCACCTGCTCCCTCCACCTGGGCGGACTTACTTGAGCATCACACCACCTCCACCACCTCCACCATCGCGGCACAACTCAAGCAACTTAAGCCCTCGACCTTCGCGAGGAGGCCGACATCACCCAGCGCAGCTGCCACAATGTCATCGTCAAGCACTTCAACCAGCCGCGGCAGGTGAGACCTCGACGAGCCTTCTCATGGCATTTAAGCGCGACATTCTTGCCCCCATGCAACTCACTGGTGAGCTGCGGATGCATGTCGGCTGTCCGCCTCCCCCGCGCGCGGGGTAAGGCTGGCCCGGCACCCGTGCTCCTCACCTTTAAGTACATGGCGGACAAGCTGGCGTTCCTTAAATGCCGCAAGAAGCTCTCGGAGACTCGCTTCACCCTGGACAACGACTTGACCCTGGCCCAGCAACAGCGGCCACGCGAGCTATGGCCGTCGACCTACACATCAAATTTTTCCCGCGGAGAGCCGGCCGGAAAAATCTTGTGGACTTGCCCGACTGAGCTGGACGGTACGGACCAAATTTCGGTGCAGATTGTGGCCAAAAAGCTATGTCGGCTGATTTAATGGCGGTGACCTTGATGGAGGCCTTAAGCATTATTAACGCTGGAAAATTTTGCTGCACATGCTCCGAGATTTTAATCACATCTCATAATATTTTTTTTCTATTTTACCGACGTGCTTAGAGCCAGATAAAAATACTCGCGCGGGGGTGGGTACGAGCCTGCTGATCCGTTTGCCGGCTGTGTGTGTGGAATGCAAAAAAGCACACCGTCGCGGTAGCCCAGCCACCACTGGATCCGCGAGCACTGAGAGCGAATTTCTCTTCGTTGGTATTAACCCCTAAATGGTCTGGCTGCCGATTTTCCGCCTAAAACTGAGTTACAGCCGACACGTCGGCCCCTTCTCGGGGGACCAAATGCCGCGAAAACTATTGAGAATTAGGAAAAGTTTAGCTGAGAAGATCGAAAGTTTATAATTTTCCTCACAGCATGGTACTAGGGTTTGCATACTTCTGACAAAGTTATAGAGGTGTTCTGGTCGGTCAAAGTACAAGGGGTCAGGGTACTTTTTCGCGTACAACGTGCATTCCGGAAAACGACGACCTGGCCATGGCGGCTTGCGCCCACGCATGGCATTTACGTTTTCGTTCGAATTTTCTGACCAAACTCAGGAAATTGATTTTATACGTCCTAAAGATGATACAGGCCAATTTTTGGTTCGCGGGAATGCCATTTGATAGGTGTCGGCAGCGTTCTTGCTGGAAAAAACTGCGATCAGGCCGGACGATAGAAACGTTGACAGCAATACCTTTCCGGCGTATTTTAAAGGATATATTGGTTTCTTTGTACTTTTTATGATACATAGTAGTCGTAAACGTGCAAGGGTGGCCAGAAATCGCCGAATCCAGCGACCATGCTGCACAACTTTGGCGTGCCGAAATGCGCCATTTTGCGGCCACCGCCTGGGCCAAGGTAACGCCATCCATGCCTGGTAAAGCTTAAGCATCGTTTTCCTATCGATGTTTGACGTTCATATATACGTTCTAGCTTGTGTAGCACATTCTTTTTGCATTATTCATGCTCTTTCTTGACCCTGGCCTGGCCCCTTTCTAAAACACCCTTCTTAGATGCTTCCATCAGTCAGTTGACCTGCCACAGGGTGATGGTGATAAGTTTTAGAGTCTGTATGGGTTTGAATACCTCCATATATGTTTGTTATACATTTCCCACACACATATTGCATGAGTGTGAGGCAGTTGGCTGGTCTCTGTGGCATCATCAAGCATGTAACCGGTGAGTAGAAGCTTCCCATTGTCAGCATGTGCCACCAGGTGTGCTGACCATCACCTGTCAAGCTATAGCAGCTTAGGCCTAGTTTATCCTTGCTAGGGCAGGCTGAAATAGGCTTAAAATCACTAGTTTGTTGGTGGCTGCCTCCTAGAATGCATGCCTTGCGTAGGGTATCCGTACCACGTTACCTACGTGCATGGACAAGGTGGCACCTGCACATAGGTGCCATGTAAGGGCAGTGTGATGATGCAGTTATGTTTCCCCATCATTGTGGAAGGGAAATGTATTGTGTGGCATGGTTGGGGGCCATATTAGTAGGTATTAGTAGGTAGTATGCCCACCCCTACCCCCTTGGTTGCTTTTTACCACCGGTACCCCTATGGGCTGTACTGGGTGTAACTGCTGGTATACCCACCCAAATGATGACCCCAATGGCTCAAACTGTTCAGCAACTAATTGTTTATCATCCCTGAAGTGGTAGGTGCCTAGCTCTTATAACATAATTCACAATGCACATTCTACCAAAAATGAAAACGCTCGTCTTGACCCCCCTGACTTTGACGGCAGTTATACATGGCCTACCCTGCATATATGTAAGGTTGTGATATACCAACCCGAAGGGCAACTCATGGACATGCTTGGCCCCCAAGGACAGCCATTGGATATGGGTGGGTTGGATGGCATCTGGTTTGCAAAATTGTGAAGTTACAGCCGATGCATCGGCAGTATTTCTGCCCATTTAGGGGTTAAAGTCTATTTTAGCGTTACCGTGCGCTTTTCCCGAAAAATTTTCAGTTCGGTTTATTTCCTCGTTAAATCTGCTAGTGGGTGCTTCGGAGCTCTAAAACCCCTGAAATCCACCGCCCCCCCCCTCCCCCAGATGCTTCATTTTATTAATTGCTCAGATCATCATGAATTCGACGGAAGGCAACCTGCGCTGTTGCTTACCGGTTGTG
>RPFO01001442.1:0-13598 GCA_009746045.1 Mesostigma viride
TGAACTACCCGGTGCTCCTACATGACCGCAGGTTGCAGCGTGCCGTTGGATGGCTGGAGATAACTGACTACCCGGTGCTCCTACATGACCGCAGGTTGCAGCGTGCCGTTGGATGGCTGGAGATAACTGACTACCCGGTGCTCCTACATGACCGCAGGTTGCAGCGTGCCGTTGGATGGCTGGAGATAACTGACTACCCGGTGCTCCTACATGACCGCAGGTTGCAGCGTGCCGTTGGATGGCTGGAGATAACTGACTACCCGGTGCTCCTACATGACCGCAGGTTGCAGCGTGCCGTTGGATGGCTGGAGATAACTGACTACCCGGTGCTCCTACATGACCGCAGGTTGCAGCGTGCCGTTGGATGGCTGGAGATAACTGACTACCCGGTGCTCCTACATGACCGCAGGTTGCAGCGTGCCGTTGGATGGCTGGAGATAACTGACTACCCGGTGCTCCTACATGACCGCAGGTTGCAGCGTGCCGTTGGATGGCTGGAGATAACTGACTACCCGGTGCTCCTACATGACCGCAGGTTGCAGCGTGCCGTTGGATGGCTGGAGATAACTGACTACCCGGTGCTCCTACATGACCGCAGGTTGCAGCGTGCCGTTGGATGGCTGGAGATAACTGACTACCCGGTGCTCCTACATGACCGCAGGTTGCAGCGTGCCGTTGGATGGCTGGAGATAACTGACTACCCGGTGCTCCTACATGACCGCAGGTTGCAGCGTGCCGTTGGATGGCTGGAGATAACTGACTACCCGGTGCTCCTACATGACCGCAGGTTGCAGCGTGCCGTTGGATGGCTGGAGATAACTGACTACCCGGTGCTCCTACATGACCGCAGGTTGCAGCGTGCCGTTGGATGGCTGGAGATAACTGACTACCCGGTGCTCCTACATGACCGCAGGTTGCAGCGTGCCGTTGGATGGCTGGAGATAACTGACTACCCGGTGCTCCTACATGACCGCAGGTTGCAGCGTGCCGTTGGATGGCTGGAGATAACTGACTACCCGGTGCTCCTACATGACCGCAGGTTGCAGCGTGCCGTTGGATGGCTGGAGATAACTGACTACCCGGTGCTCCTACATGACCGCAGGTTGCAGCGTGCCGTTGGATGGCTGGAGATAACTGACTACCCGGTGCTCCTACATGACCGCAGGTTGCAGCGTGCCGTTGGATGGCTGGAGATAACTGACTACCCGGTGCTCCTACATGACCGCAGGTTGCAGCGTGCCGTTGGATGGCTGGAGATAACTGACTACCCGGTGCTCCTACATGACCGCAGGTTGCAGCGTGCCGTTGGATGGCTGGAGATAACTGACTACCCGGTGCTCCTACATGACCGCAGGTTGCAGCGTGCCGTTGGATGGCTGGAGATAACTGACTACCCGGTGCTCCTACATGACCGCAGGTTGCAGCGTGCCGTTGGATGGCTGGAGATAACTGACTACCCGGTGCTCCTACATGACCGCAGGTTGCAGCGTGCCGTTGGATGGCTGGAGATAACTGACTACCCGGTGCTCCTACATGACCGCAGGTTGCAGCGTGCCGTTGGATGGCTGGAGATAACTGACTACCCGGTGCTCCTACATGACCGCAGGTTGCAGCGTGCCGTTGGATGGCTGGAGATAACTGACTACCCGGTGCTCCTACATGACCGCAGGTTGCAGCGTGCCGTTGGATGGCTGGAGATAACTGACTACCCGGTGCTCCTACATGACCGCAGGTTGCAGCGTGCCGTTGGATGGCTGGAGATAACTGACTACCCGGTGCTCCTACATGACCGCAGGTTGCAGCGTGCCGTTGGATGGCTGGAGATAACTGACTACCCGGTGCTCCTACATGACCGCAGGTTGCAGCGTGCCGTTGGATGGCTGGAGATAACTGACTACCCGGTGCTCCTACATGACCGCAGGTTGCAGCGTGCCGTTGGATGGCTGGAGATAACTGACTACCCGGTGCTCCTACATGACCGCAGGTTGCAGCGTGCCGTTGGATGGCTGGAGATAACTGACTACCCGGTGCTCCTACATGACCGCAGGTTGCAGCGTGCCGTTGGATGGCTGGAGATAACTGACTACCCGGTGCTCCTACATGACCGCAGGTTGCAGCGTGCCGTTGGATGGCTGGAGATAACTGACTACCCGGTGCTCCTACATGACCGCAGGTTGCAGCGTGCCGTTGGATGGCTGGAGATAACTGACTACCCGGTGCTCCTACATGACCGCAGGTTGCAGCGTGCCGTTGGATGGCTGGAGATAACTGACTACCCGGTGCTCCTACATGACCGCAGGTTGCAGCGTGCCGTTGGATGGCTGGAGATAACTGACTACCCGGTGCTCCTACATGACCGCAGGTTGCAGCGTGCCGTTGGATGGCTGGAGATAACTGACTACCCGGTGCTCCTACATGACCGCAGGTTGCAGCGTGCCGTTGGATGGCTGGAGATAACTGACTACCCGGTGCTCCTACATGACCGCAGGTTGCAGCGTGCCGTTGGATGGCTGGAGATAACTGACTACCCGGTGCTCCTACATGACCGCAGGTTGCAGCGTGCCGTTGGATGGCTGGAGATAACTGACTACCCGGTGCTCCTACATGACCGCAGGTTGCAGCGTGCCGTTGGATGGCTGGAGATAACTGACTACCCGGTGCTCCTACATGACCGCAGGTTGCAGCGTGCCGTTGGATGGCTGGAGATAACTGACTACCCGGTGCTCCTACATGACCGCAGGTTGCAGCGTGCCGTTGGATGGCTGGAGATAACTGACTACCCGGTGCTCCTACATGACCGCAGGTTGCAGCGTGCCGTTGGATGGCTGGAGATAACTGACTACCCGGTGCTCCTACATGACCGCAGGTTGCAGCGTGCCGTTGGATGGCTGGAGATAACTGACTACCCGGTGCTCCTACATGACCGCAGGTTGCAGCGTGCCGTTGGATGGCTGGAGATAACTGACTACCCGGTGCTCCTACATGACCGCAGGTTGCAGCGTGCCGTTGGATGGCTGGAGATAACTGACTACCCGGTGCTCCTACATGACCGCAGGTTGCAGCGTGCCGTTGGATGGCTGGAGATAACTGACTACCCGGTGCTCCTACATGACCGCAGGTTGCAGCGTGCCGTTGGATGGCTGGAGATAACTGACTACCCGGTGCTCCTACATGACCGCAGGTTGCAGCGTGCCGTTGGATGGCTGGAGATAACTGACTACCCGGTGCTCCTACATGACCGCAGGTTGCAGCGTGCCGTTGGATGGCTGGAGATAACTGACTACCCGGTGCTCCTACATGACCGCAGGTTGCAGCGTGCCGTTGGATGGCTGGAGATAACTGACTACCCGGTGCTCCTACATGACCGCAGGTTGCAGCGTGCCGTTGGATGGCTGGAGATAACTGACTACCCGGTGCTCCTACATGACCGCAGGTTGCAGCGTGCCGTTGGATGGCTGGAGATAACTGACTACCCGGTGCTCCTACATGACCGCAGGTTGCAGCGTGCCGTTGGATGGCTGGAGATAACTGACTACCCGGTGCTCCTACATGACCGCAGGTTGCAGCGTGCCGTTGGATGGCTGGAGATAACTGACTACCCGGTGCTCCTACATGACCGCAGGTTGCAGCGTGCCGTTGGATGGCTGGAGATAACTGACTACCCGGTGCTCCTACATGACCGCAGGTTGCAGCGTGCCGTTGGATGGCTGGAGATAACTGACTACCCGGTGCTCCTACATGACCGCAGGTTGCAGCGTGCCGTTGGATGGCTGGAGATAACTGACTACCCGGTGCTCCTACATGACCGCAGGTTGCAGCGTGCCGTTGGATGGCTGGAGATAACTGACTACCCGGTGCTCCTACATGACCGCAGGTTGCAGCGTGCCGTTGGATGGCTGGAGATAACTGACTACCCGGTGCTCCTACATGACCGCAGGTTGCAGCGTGCCGTTGGATGGCTGGAGATAACTGACTACCCGGTGCTCCTACATGACCGCAGGTTGCAGCGTGCCGTTGGATGGCTGGAGATAACTGACTACCCGGTGCTCCTACATGACCGCAGGTTGCAGCGTGCCGTTGGATGGCTGGAGATAACTGACTACCCGGTGCTCCTACATGACCGCAGGTTGCAGCGTGCCGTTGGATGGCTGGAGATAACTGACTACCCGGTGCTCCTACATGACCGCAGGTTGCAGCGTGCCGTTGGATGGCTGGAGATAACTGACTACCCGGTGCTCCTACATGACCGCAGGTTGCAGCGTGCCGTTGGATGGCTGGAGATAACTGACTACCCGGTGCTCCTACATGACCGCAGGTTGCAGCGTGCCGTTGGATGGCTGGAGATAACTGACTACCCGGTGCTCCTACATGACCGCAGGTTGCAGCGTGCCGTTGGATGGCTGGAGATAACTGACTACCCGGTGCTCCTACATGACCGCAGGTTGCAGCGTGCCGTTGGATGGCTGGAGATAACTGACTACCCGGTGCTCCTACATGACCGCAGGTTGCAGCGTGCCGTTGGATGGCTGGAGATAACTGACTACCCGGTGCTCCTACATGACCGCAGGTTGCAGCGTGCCGTTGGATGGCTGGAGATAACTGACTACCCGGTGCTCCTACATGACCGCAGGTTGCAGCGTGCCGTTGGATGGCTGGAGATAACTGACTACCCGGTGCTCCTACATGACCGCAGGTTGCAGCGTGCCGTTGGATGGCTGGAGATAACTGACTACCCGGTGCTCCTACATGACCGCAGGTTGCAGCGTGCCGTTGGATGGCTGGAGATAACTGACTACCCGGTGCTCCTACATGACCGCAGGTTGCAGCGTGCCGTTGGATGGCTGGAGATAACTGACTACCCGGTGCTCCTACATGACCGCAGGTTGCAGCGTGCCGTTGGATGGCTGGAGATAACTGACTACCCGGTGCTCCTACATGACCGCAGGTTGCAGCGTGCCGTTGGATGGCTGGAGATAACTGACTACCCGGTGCTCCTACATGACCGCAGGTTGCAGCGTGCCGTTGGATGGCTGGAGATAACTGACTACCCGGTGCTCCTACATGACCGCAGGTTGCAGCGTGCCGTTGGATGGCTGGAGATAACTGACTACCCGGTGCTCCTACATGACCGCAGGTTGCAGCGTGCCGTTGGATGGCTGGAGATAACTGACTACCCGGTGCTCCTACATGACCGCAGGTTGCAGCGTGCCGTTGGATGGCTGGAGATAACTGACTACCCGGTGCTCCTACATGACCGCAGGTTGCAGCGTGCCGTTGGATGGCTGGAGATAACTGACTACCCGGTGCTCCTACATGACCGCAGGTTGCAGCGTGCCGTTGGATGGCTGGAGATAACTGACTACCCGGTGCTCCTACATGACCGCAGGTTGCAGCGTGCCGTTGGATGGCTGGAGATAACTGACTACCCGGTGCTCCTACATGACCGCAGGTTGCAGCGTGCCGTTGGATGGCTGGAGATAACTGACTACCCGGTGCTCCTACATGACCGCAGGTTGCAGCGTGCCGTTGGATGGCTGGAGATAACTGACTACCCGGTGCTCCTACATGACCGCAGGTTGCAGCGTGCCGTTGGATGGCTGGAGATAACTGACTACCCGGTGCTCCTACATGACCGCAGGTTGCAGCGTGCCGTTGGATGGCTGGAGATAACTGACTACCCGGTGCTCCTACATGACCGCAGGTTGCAGCGTGCCGTTGGATGGCTGGAGATAACTGACTACCCGGTGCTCCTACATGACCGCAGGTTGCAGCGTGCCGTTGGATGGCTGGAGATAACTGACTACCCGGTGCTCCTACATGACCGCAGGTTGCAGCGTGCCGTTGGATGGCTGGAGATAACTGACTACCCGGTGCTCCTACATGACCGCAGGTTGCAGCGTGCCGTTGGATGGCTGGAGATAACTGACTACCCGGTGCTCCTACATGACCGCAGGTTGCAGCGTGCCGTTGGATGGCTGGAGATAACTGACTACCCGGTGCTCCTACATGACCGCAGGTTGCAGCGTGCCGTTGGATGGCTGGAGATAACTGACTACCCGGTGCTCCTACATGACCGCAGGTTGCAGCGTGCCGTTGGATGGCTGGAGATAACTGACTACCCGGTGCTCCTACATGACCGCAGGTTGCAGCGTGCCGTTGGATGGCTGGAGATAACTGACTACCCGGTGCTCCTACATGACCGCAGGTTGCAGCGTGCCGTTGGATGGCTGGAGATAACTGACTACCCGGTGCTCCTACATGACCGCAGGTTGCAGCGTGCCGTTGGATGGCTGGAGATAACTGACTACCCGGTGCTCCTACATGACCGCAGGTTGCAGCGTGCCGTTGGATGGCTGGAGATAACTGACTACCCGGTGCTCCTACATGACCGCAGGTTGCAGCGTGCCGTTGGATGGCTGGAGATAACTGACTACCCGGTGCTCCTACATGACCGCAGGTTGCAGCGTGCCGTTGGATGGCTGGAGATAACTGACTACCCGGTGCTCCTACATGACCGCAGGTTGCAGCGTGCCGTTGGATGGCTGGAGATAACTGACTACCCGGTGCTCCTACATGACCGCAGGTTGCAGCGTGCCGTTGGATGGCTGGAGATAACTGACTACCCGGTGCTCCTACATGACCGCAGGTTGCAGCGTGCCGTTGGATGGCTGGAGATAACTGACTACCCGGTGCTCCTACATGACCGCAGGTTGCAGCGTGCCGTTGGATGGCTGGAGATAACTGACTACCCGGTGCTCCTACATGACCGCAGGTTGCCAGGTGCCTATGAAACATATTCCTATGGCATATGTCCCCGATGTCATGTGAGCCATGTGGTTGGCATGAGGGGGCCACCTGTGGTGCCCTCCCTGGCCACCCCGGGTGAGGGCAAGCGCGCGGGGCACTGCGCACACGATGCGATGCTGCCGGCCACCACGGAGCATGAGATGGACAACATCGTCTATGTACACTTCTACATTGGGACACCCTTGCGTTGGGCTCATAGCATGGTGCGCGCGACCAAAAGGGACATGCCCCTAACAGGTAAACATCAGGCAGCGCCAGTTGGGGCGGGTGGTGCCATGTCGTGGGATGCCAACCAAGCAGCCAGCCCACGCATTGTGCGGACAAGTGACCTATCTTTGGATAGGGGCGGGGAGGGCGTGGATGGGCCAGGCATGGAGGGCAAGCAGGTTTGATGAGGGCAATGAGTGGGTGGGTAGGAGGGCTCACGCTTGCTCACCTTGACGGTGCAGGCATCACCGTCGGCGCGACACCTGGCAAGTTCATCCTCCAGCGCCGCCAAACGCTCCTCCAATCGGCTGCATGCTCACAGGGCGGGGATGCAAGTAGTGGGGGGAGCACAGGCAAGGGGGGATGGGATGTTGAGGTGCTCAAGGGAAGTTGCCATGCATGCGGCATGCTCACGGGGGGAGAGCATATGGGAAATCGGGGCAAAGCACATGCTGCCACTTGGCATTACCGCCATGCTGGCTGCTGCTGCTGCTGCTGCTGCTGCTGCTACTGGTCGCTCTTGTGTGCCCCTTGTAGTGGCGCCTAGTCCAGCGGCAAGGAGAAGCGGCGGCGACCCATAGTCCAGCGGCAAGGAGAAGCGGCGACCGATCACGAAAGGTACCGGTCGTACGGCGGCACATGCATCACAGCGCGCCAGAGGGGCTAAAACCATGAATTGCATGTCAGTGTCACTGTGCCACAGCCGCAGTTTCTGTGCGGCGCTCCCCAACGCTTACGTCTTCTCAGCGACTAGTCCCTGGAAGGTGAGCAGGGACGCGTAGGTGAGCGCGATGATGAGCAGGAAGAGCAGGAGGGAGCGCGACAGCTTGGCCACTGGCAGCCGCAACCCATGCATGCTGGCCGCGGCTGCAAACAACGAAGCGAGCAGATTGGGGGGGGGGATGCAGCAACGGCTGGGTGAGACATTACCAAGGGCGCGCATGCCCCAAAACCCTCGATCATGGACTGGATGTGCTCTTCAGACAGGTGGGGATTGCTCGACGAGGGAGGGGGATACAGGCACAGGGTGGGCATGGATTACCAATACTTCAAATCTAACACCTAAAAAGAGATGTCGTGTTATTTTCTGGATATTCTTCAAGTTCATTACCTGCTGCAACACTGAGTGGCAAACCCAAAACGATCGTTTCGTTTTCTTATGGTGCTTGAAGTGTCCTGGCAGATGTCGGAGATAGTTGATGTTCTACTGCCTGTCAGAATGATCAATAAACTTGTCAAAAGCATGCTCGATTATGGACCATCCTACATTGAAAGGGTGGACAGTGACCGGGTAGACAGTGAATCGACCTGCAATGTCGTGCAGAATCACTTCATTCGTATCCTGCCTGCGTTCATTCTGTCCGTTGTACTACGAACAAACGGTGAAAATTTGGAAGCAGGGCCTGGCTGAGGTAATGACTGAGATGACCTATGTAGCTCCATGGAGGGTGATTCCTCGTGTTCAATTGGGTACTTCTATTGAGGGTGATTCCTCGTGTTAAATGGCAGGACAGCGATCGCAGCAGTGGTGCTTACAACTGGGCACTCCTGGCCGCTAGGAACACCTGCCCTGATCACGCAAGGTTGTTTTTAGCTAGACCGTCTAGGTCTCAATGAACGTTAGCCAGCCATAATTTTAATATGTCCACGGCTACACATATCCACCTTCATTCATTTCCATCATCCTGAACGACTAGACAAAATCAGATAAGATAACAGCAGGCTCGAGCTACCATCGACCGGCTTCTTCCAGATTTCTGGCCTGCGCTGGTTGTCTGTTGTCTCTTTGATACGGTGCATCAAACAAATTTAGGACTGTACCTCCTGTCAACAGCTGGTGGCCGGGACATCGCCAAGAAGGTGGAGCCAGGGGACCGGAGAACACACGAAGATTTCCATTTGCAGTCTAGCGAACGTCTTGCAAGTATTTATGCAGTAGGGAGTGTGAATTCTCGGCTGCCTCTTGTCGAATTCATCATGCTTTTCTGTACAAACACAACTAGATACTCTACATAAAAATAGACTCTACGTAAAAGTATATTATCCCATGACAGCAAACATACTCTGCGTCATTGAGTTAGTAAGTAATTACGGCCGTCCATGCAGGCTCTTCCCCTCCTCTCTGGCCATCCTCCACAGCTGGCCTTATCCCTCTTAGATTTACAGCCTTGCATTCACTGAAATGGTCGCCAACTGGTTTGCCGATGTTATCGCACTCAACGCATCTGCTGCGATTCTACTAATACTATGCAGCAGTCTCTTACTTTAAGCACAACGTTCGGGTGTGATGGGCATGTGTGGAGCCTGAAGTTTACTGATCATATTGAAGGAGGACAATTGCCATCAGTCGCACTTTTGCAATCCAGATTACAACCTAACTTAATCGAAGACGAAGAGTTCTGTCCAGCCTGACCGGTATAATGCTGATTGCAGGTATTTTTACAACGCCAGAAAATTCATAACGTGAAATACGTGATATAAAAGATAATAATAACAGCGCAAATTGACCGTGGCCGCGTACGAGCCACCGGGTGACCAGGTTACGTAAATTACATTTCGAGCCCTCGTTCGAGCGCGTAATTAAAATTATTACAGATGCAGATGGCCGATACGTGTATGTCGGGCTACAGTATGACCGGCGTGGGATCCTTCATCTCTGTGTAGTGTGTAGTTTGTACTGAACTGTGAATTGTACACAGATGACACTCATGACAGAAGCCACTGTCTACAAGGTCAACAGCTGTCGAATGGCAGCAGAAGGAAAAGGGGTTTCACTGACACCGCTGGACGACAAGAATAGCTTCCGGAGCTACGAGGGTGGACTTCGCTGTTTGCTCCGGGCATGGCCGAGCTGTGCGTAATTATAATTGCCTGAGGACACGCAAATGGAATGCGGTGCATTACTAGCGAGTATGGTAGCCTCTAATAACAGATTACTACCAAAATGTAATTGGCGAAAGATTTAAATTGACTTGGCAAAGCTTGCCAATCTGAGTGGTTTACTATGAAGATCTGTTGGGATATCACAATTGACAGGAACTTATCCAGGCAATAGGACGATTAGGAAAATTTCAAGGCTTTACTGCATCTAAGGACAAAGCTTCTGTCTACGCGAGCTAGTTCCTATCCATCATGGTGCGTTCCATGAAGCGCAGCGGCATAAGAGCCAAGTCGTATCCATTTTGCTTGCTTGTTTCGAAGCCTAGATTCTCCTCCAAATTGTCCGCTAGTTCTTTATTCTCCCTATTGCCAGTTTGTGCGACAATCACACGGC
This sequence comes from Mesostigma viride, assembly GCA_009746045.1. NCBI lineage: Eukaryota > Viridiplantae > Streptophyta > Mesostigmatophyceae > Mesostigmatales > Mesostigmataceae > Mesostigma > Mesostigma viride. Next base: position 10,289 of record RPFO01001442.1, read on the forward strand.
CAATGCAGGCAAAATTGCTAGTTTGGGCAGATTTAAGCCGGCAACAGGTGGAGCATCTTCTCAGGCTCTCTGCCAAAGCGAGTGATGTGCCAATGCTCCGAAAGTAAGTTGCACAAGCGAAGTTATATGCATTATCCATTTCCTCGTTACCAAATCCGCGCCAGGTTGTCGCCCTTTGATCTGCTTTAAGGGTATGCTTTTTGTCTGATGTCGTTCTCAATGGGCATCTCCCCACACATGCCTGCCACAACTGTCTGCAGGACGGTGGACGAGTATATGGGTCTCGATGACGTCCAATCCAACCATGAGCAAGCTGCGCTGGAGGATCTGTACTTCAACACCATTCAATATCCTTCCCAAGAATGCATATCTTCATGCTGCACCGTGGATGTGTGCATGGGTTGATCGTCACATAAAAACTCCAATCCATGACATGCAGAAGATAACATGGTACCTGTCATTCATCGCATACTGCTCCCTGGGAAAACTCTCAAGCTCAATCTAATCTACATTTGTGACCTGTCATCACGTTTGTGACCTCTCAGTGCGTCTTCGTTCCCGTTCCTTAACCCTGCTGCCCCTCGGTGCCCCTGTCGGGCGCCTCCAACATCCATTTGATGCCTGTCCTTGGTCTGGCGGCGGCGGTACGGGAAGCACGTTTGCGTGGAAGCTGGGGTTTACGCCGGAGAAGGTGTCCGCTTTCTTTTCCATCATGAAGCGCACCCACTTTGACGCCGTGGGTACGTGCTCCCCACCCCGCCACCCTGCGTGCGCTCTCACGGCTTTTGTCAAGGTTGGCTGTCGCGGCTGCCCCTTGCCAGGAGATGCTTCTCCCCTGTCAGCAGTTGCTTGCCCGTTGTCAGAAGTTGTTGACCCCCTGCCAGTCGGGGGTATGCTTGCTCTGCAGTTCACGCCAGGGTTATTCGAATGACAATGAAACAAGCAAAAATGTGTGTGCGTAGTAGGGCGACGAATGGAGCTCTGCGCATGCCTGGGCCAGCTCGATGCCACCTGAATGGCTTGGCAAGGTGACCGCTGGACATGTACCTGCACGCCTGGCACCGCCGCCCTCATGCTAGGCGTGCCGCACAGGCATGCATGTCCCTGACCATGATGGGCCTTGCTCCCCACACGCACACCGCCCTCCTCCCCCTCTTGGCTGTTGCTTGCAGGAGGCCGGCTAACGCTGCGGAAGAGTTTTGCCGCGTTCCAGGACCTGCTGCTGGCGCACGCGGTGCAGCGGCCGCCCTACAGCGTGGGCATCTTCTCCCTCCACGACGTACAGGTGCTCACCGACTACGCCATCAACAGGTGAGCGCTGCATGCGTGGGAGTAGGTGGTTGGAGGGGGGAGGGGGGAGGGGGACAGGTGCATGACTCGGCACGTGTGTGGTGGCGTGCACCATGCCGTTTCCTGCTGATGTTGCCAGCCTGCCTCCTGCGGATTGTGCCAGCATACCTCCTTGGCGCGCATTGCTGTGGCCACTCAACCACCCAATATCCCCCCACCTTCCGTTGTCCCCCCTCTCCTCCCAACGTGCTGTTGCCCCCCTTCCTCCCACCGCATCATCACCGCCATGTCCTCTACCCCCCATCCCCCCCCCGCAGCTACTTCCGTCACTACAAGCTCTACCAGTACGCCTTCACCAGCCGCTTCACCCTCAGCCTGGCCACCATACCGGCCGTGGTGCTGCAGTTCCCCCCCCCGCTGCGCCCGCTATCGGCCGCCGTCACTGAGGAGGAGTGGCAGGGGGAGAGGCACAAGAGCGAGGAGGAGCGCAAGGTGGGTGCCGCGAGACCTCAGCTGGCCGCCCGTTTGCTGGCATCAACACGGGGTCGGCCCCCTTTCTGGTTGTGTGCCCTGCGGTGTCCGCTGCCAGCCAACAGGCTCGCCATGGCTGGGGCGTGGTCCCCACCTCCCCGTAGCATTTTAAGTGTCAAGTGATTCCCCCCTCCCCAGCTGGCCGGGTTCGCCTGCCTCTGGGCCCCGCCACCCACGTGGCCGCGCGTTTATGTCATAGTGCAGGCGGTGGGTGCCACCTAGCCGGTCATCTTCTGCCATCGTAGCATTTTCCGGCATTACCGTTCTCCCCTCTTGTGCGCAGGGTCATCATATAGTGACTGCGTCGGCGTCTGACAGCCTGAAAGACCTGACCGGTGAAAGTTGGGCTACTTGCGTGTAATGTCTTTGTTCTGATTTGCACTTTTAAGTTCGCCAAAGTGGGGCCTGCATTCCCAGTAGTTGTCCGTGGGCCTGCAAACACCCACACTGACAAATACCCACAAGGCACAAAGGCATGGGTGGCGAAGGGTGGCCTGCTTCGGTGGGACAGTGCGACACGGCGTGCGAGCACGGGATGGTTGACTCCCTGCCCTTGGCGGTATGTCGTGGCTGTGGCGATGTGGTACGCTGGTGTGTGGCTGGCTGGTCCCGGCAGGTGGCGCAGAAGCGGCAGGATGAGGAGCTGCTGGCACAGGCGGAGGTGGCGCGTGAAGCGGCCATCCGCGCCGCCTATGATGGTGGGTGCACGCCCCACGCACATGCTGTGATTGCAAGGCATACGCACACCCCTTGCCGCAGCGTTTGATTAAGGTTTTTGCAGTCAGCCACGTGTGGCGTTTTGAACTTTGTATACTGGTGTCGCTCGGCCACTTGTGTGGCGTTTTGACCAGTAAGATTGGTTTCGCCACGGCCACGCGTGGCGGGTTTAGTGGCGGGCGCCCGTATTTAGCGTACTGTGCGTCAGCTCCCGCCAGAGGGACGGCGCGGCGCTGGTTGTCACTTGCCGGCGGCGCCCATTTTCGGAAGAACCAAATGTTCGAAGTTCGAAGAAGGGGCGAAGCCAATTTTTTTGTCAGCGTGTGACGAAGGGACGCAATTTGAGCATTTCCATTGGCGTCTACTGATTGATGATGGATCTTGGGCCTTGGCGCAAAACTCCTGACTCTGCGGCCAAGATGGTACGACGAAAACAGGATAGAAGGATTTTGGGGAAAGCTCACGTCAAACCCATCCATCCACCACCTATCCATCCGTCCAAATAATTAGCGCATCTTCGCAAACATAAGTCCTGGCGAGGCGTGCGGTGAGCTGGCGAGTGCCCAAGTCCTGGCGAGACGTCCTGAGAGTCGAGGAGTCTCATTTATGTGCCAAGATCCTGTTGTTGTCAGTCTTGCCATCTTGGCCACCTCAGGAAGTACCCATGCTACCTGTTGTCACACGCCACAGTTTCCACATGCCATTCCCTCCGCGGATACTTGTGACGTGTGACGGATTGCTAGGACCCACCAAGCAGTGTTCAGCGCGGGTA
>RPFO01001219.1:0-13578 GCA_009746045.1 Mesostigma viride
AGAGGGAGAGGGAGAGGGAGAGGAGAGGAGAGGGAGAGGTAGAGGGAGAGGAGAGGAGAGGGAGAGGGAGAGGGAGAGGGAGAGGGAGAGGAGAGGGAGAGGGAGAGGAGAGGGAGAGGGAGAGGGAGAGGGAGAGGGAGAGGGAGAGGGAGAGGGAGAGGGAGAGGGAGGAGGGAGAGGAGAGGGAGAGGGAGAGGAGAGGGAGAGGGAGAGGGGAGGGAGAGGGAGAGGGAGAGGGAGAGGGAGAGGGAGAGGGAGAGGGAGAGGAGAGGGAGAGGAGAGGGAGAGGGAGAGGGAGAGGAGAGGAAGAGGGAGAGGAGAGGGAGAGGGAGAGGGAGAGGAGAGGGAGAGGGAGAGAGAGGAGAGGGAGAGGGAGAGGAGAGGGAGGGAGAGGGAGGAGGGAGAGGGAGAGGGTAGGAGAGGAGAGGAGGGAGAGGGAGAAGGGAGAGGGAGAGGGAGAGGGAGAGGAGAGAGGGAGAGGGAGAGGGAGAGGAGAGGGAGAGGAGAGGGAGAGGGAGGGCGTAAGCGGAGAGGGAGAGGGAGAGGAGAGGGAGACGGAGAGGGAGAGGGAGAGGGAGAGGGAGAGGCGAGGGCGTAAGCGAAGCGTAAGCCTAAGCGTAAGCGTAAGCGTAAACCTAAGCGTAAGCATAAACCGTAAGCGTAAGCGTAACCGTAGGGAGAGGAGGGCGTAAGCGTAAGCGTAAGCGTAAGCGTAAGCGTAAGCGTAAGCGTAAGCGTAAGCGTAAGCGTAAGCGTAAGCGTAAGCGTAAGCGTAAGCGTAAGCGTAAGCGTAAGCGTAAGCGTAAGCGTAAGCGTAAGCGTAAGCGTAAGCGTAAGCGTAAGCGTAAGCGTAAGCGTAAGCGTAAGCGTAAGCGTAAGCGTAAGCGTAAGCGTAAGCGTAAGCGTAAGCGTAAGCGTAAGCGTAAGCGTAAGCGTAAGCGTAAGCGTAAGCGTAAGCGTAAGCGTAACCGTAAGCGTAAGCGTAACCGTAAGCGTAACCGTAAGCGTAAGCGTAACCGTAAGAGGGATGGAGGGATGGAGGGAGGAGGGAGGGAGGGATGGATGGAGGGAGGGAGGGAGGGAGGAAGGGAGGGAGGGAGGGAGGGAGGGAGGGAGGGAGGGAGGGAGGGAGGGAGGGAGGGAGGGAGGGAGGAGGGAGGGAGGGAGGGAGGGAGGGAGGGAGGAGGGAGGGAGGAGGAGGGAGGGAGGGGAGGGAGGGAGGGAGGGAGGGAGGGAGGGAGGGAGGGAGGAGGAGAGGGAGAGGGAGAGGGAGAGGGAGAGGGAGAGGGAGAGGGAGAGGGAGAGGAGAGGGAGAGGGAGAGGGAGAGGGAGAGGGAGAGGGAGAGGGAGAGGGAGAGGAGAGGAGAGGGAGAGGAGAGGGAGAGGGAGAGGAGAGGGAGAGGAGAGGGAGAGGAGAGGGAGAGGGAGAGGGAGAGGAGGGAGGAGAGAGAGAGAGAGAGAGAGAGGGAGAGAGAGAGAGAGAGAGAGAGAGAGAGAGAGAAGGAGAGAGAGAGAGAGAGAGAGAGAGAGAGAGAGAGAGAGGAGAGGAGGGAGGGAGGAGGGAGGGAGGGAGAGGGAGAGGGAGGGAGAGAGGAGAGAGGGAGAGGGAGAGGAGAGGGAGAGGGAGAGGGAGAGGGAGAGGGAGAGGAGAGGGAGAGGGAGGGTTTAGCCACATCGTGTTTTGTTCTTGGATTGATGACGCACCGCACGCAACGCTCGTGACCTGCACCCGCAGGCGAAAAAGAACGAACCACAATGATAGCATGGTTGTGAGTGACAATTGACGACATCACGCTACAAGGAGCATGACGCAAAAGGGATTAAAAATCGGCATGAAAAACCTGGTGAAAAATAAGAGGGAGAGGGGGGGAGAGGGAGAGGGAGAGAGAGTCGTCGTTCAGGAAGCCGGCATGACGCAAAATGGGATGAATACTCAACATGACAGGTGAAAAAACATGAGAAAAACAACGTACATAAAATCCCGCAACTCACTCTTGTTGTTGCTGATGCTGCTGTCGTTGTTCTTGTTGTCAGGCCCGTTGTTCTTGATTTAATGATGTAAGTGCTGCTCGTACGCAACGCTCGTGACCTGCACCCGCAGGCGAAAAAGAACGAACCACAATGATAGTATTGTTGTGAGTGACAATTGACGACATCACGCTACAAGGAGCATGACGCAAAAGGGATTTAAAATCGGCATGAAAAACCTGGTGAAAAATAAGAGGGAGAGGGGGGGGAGAGGAGAGGGAGAGAGAGTCGTCGTTCAGGAAGCCGTCATGACGCAAAATGGGATGAATACTCAACATGCCAGGTGAAAAAAAAAATAGAAAAACCACGTACGTAAAATCCCGCAACTCACTCTTGTTGGAGCTGATGCTGCTGTCGTTGTTGTTGTTGTCAGGCCCGTTGTTCTTGATTTCCAAAGAAGAAAGCCGTGAAGCTGCTCGTACGCATTATGGGGGCTGCACCCTGTCAAGGACATGGTCCTTGTATTTGTACCCACCTGACCTGGCTAGATAGATAGAGGCTCTTGTACAGGAGCCACTGTTTTTTATCCCGTTGGATTTGGCCTACAAATGAGAAAGTTGTGGCCAGTTTTAGTAATCAGGGATTAGTACCTATGCCAAGTGGATCCTTATAGGCAGCTGACAAATCTGTCTATGTCAGCTGACCTATGACATGTCAGATGAGAATCTATGACAGGACAGTTGACTGATTGACATGTACACTGTGCATGTCAGATGTGGCGCTGATATGTTCACGCCAGATTTACTTCATCATCATCAGATCACACACAGAGAGATCTTTTATTAAATAGTTAGATTACTGTGCAGCAGTTACAAGTTAAGACTGTACATCAGTTACAAGATAAGGCTGTACAGCAGTTACAAGATAAGATTTATTCTTGTCTAGATCTGATTGGTAGCCTGTACACTGACCTAACCTGATTGGTGGCCTGAGTATTACATGAGAATATTCCTAGGCACATTCCTAGCCAGCCAATCAGGTCATTCCAGTTTTCTGCCTGTGTTTTTTCCTCGAGTTAATAAAACAACTGAGGAGCCTTGCCAAAGGTACTCCTCACTATCATTCTGCCTCAAACTGAGTCTCTGTCTCTTTGCTTCCATCCTCCATAGCCTGTACCTGCAAGGACAGGCACATTTGGGTTCCAATCACAAGCATTGTAGAAGGCAAACCCATTAGTTCTTTCAACATGGTATCGGAGGTTTGATGCCTACCCTGCATTTGAGGAGCAGAGACATTCATCTGACTACCCCAGAGACAACACCCAGACCCAGATCAACCATGGAGGATCAAGACACCCAAACTGCTACCAGACAGCCTGACTACACCTCTCTTGTTTCAACAGTTGCCAAGAGCTGCAAGAAATTTGTTGGTGCAGCTGGTGATGATTACAGCAAGTGGGAGGAGTGGAAGAATTTGTTTTTGGCTGTTGTCAGTCTTTTCAGTTTGGATGCTGTCCTGCTGGGTACTGAGGAGAATGACAGGGCTGATAAGGCCCTGTGGGCAGCTTTGCTCACCTGTCTAACAGGTGAAGCTGCACGCCTAATGGCCACTGTGGCCAACAAAACTGGTAGCCAAGCATGGCAGTGTCTCATGGAGAACTATGAGCAAACCAGGCTAACCAAGAGTCACAGGTTTGAGCTGAGGAGCAAGCTGCACCGCCTACAGAAGCTTCCTAACGAGACCATGCAACAGCTTGTGAGGAGGGCGGAGCTTCTACGTGCTGACTACCAGGCTGCAGGGGGAGTCATCCAGGACCGTGATTTTGCTGCCATTCTACTGGGAGCACTGACAGACGAGTACCGCCCTGCGCTGGTGTCTGTACGGTTCAACGAGGAGGACCCACTACCTGTGGTGAAGAGGGCACTCATGGAGGCGGAGGATCTGCTCAAGGGGGGACGTGCTGTGGTGAAAAAGGAGAGTGCTGGCACTGGCCAGGCCTACCACACCAACAGCAAGGGGAACGGGGGGACCAAGAAATGCAGTCACTGTGGCCTGTCAAATCACAAGGACAAAGACTGCTGGAAGGAGCATCCTGAGAAGGCCCCACGCTGGTACCCCAACCAGCACAGGGGGGCAAGGGCGGCAACCGAGGGAACCAGAACAAGGGACGCAACGCACCTGCTGGATCCGCTGCCAACGCAACTCAGGAGGCGGCTGAACTGCCGCCTGGCTTCTGCATGGTCACCATCGCCGAGGAGTCGCCGTCGACGCCGCTGGAGGCTGCTGCTCTCACGCAGTATACGTGCGACAACCTCACCTGGGTGCTGGACTCGGCTGCGAGCAGCCACATGTCCCCGTGCCGTTCTGACTTTGTGTCTCTGACCCCCCACAGCAGGGCAATCGCTGGCTCCGGCGGACAGCTGCACGCTACCGGCCAGGGCACCATCGCTGTGGAGCTTCCTGGCCACAGCGTGCGCTTGCAAGGAGCGCTGCTTGTACCTGGCCTGAATGCACGACTCCTTTCAGTCGCGCAACTCGCAAAGGCAGGTCACAAGGTGGATTTCCACAAAGAGACAGTGGTGCTGGATAACAAGCATCACAAGATCGCCATGCAGAACAACATCTACGTGTTACCTGCGGCGAAGACAGCGCCAGCGATGGCTGCTGTGACGGTGGAGCGGCCGGTTAACCTGCTGCTGCACTGGCGTTTGGGCCATGCTGGTGCCGACCGCATCAAGAAGCTGGTTGCCATCCCTGCATCCAACTTGACGACGAGGAGTCCAACTGCTCCTGGCTGCCCATCCTGCCCGGCTGGCTTCATCAAGCGCCAGCCATTTCCGCCAGGGCAGCGGCGATCCACTGTGCCGCGCGCCAAGCTTCATGGCGACCTGCTGGGCCCGATGAGCGTCGAGTCGCTGGGGGGAGCCCGCTACTTCTTGGGCATCACTGACGATGCCACTCGGTGGCGATGGGGGTTTGCGCTCAAGACCAAGGACGAGGCGGTGGGGCGGTTTGCAGAGCTGCTCGTCCGCGATATTCGCCCCTTCTACGCCGGCTCTGTCGTGCTGCGCACCGACAATGACGCGGTCTTCACCGGTCAAGCCTGGCGGGCGGTGTGTGCTGAACACCGCGTCCACCAGGAGTTCTCCGCGCCTTACTGCCCTGAGCAGAACGGCGTAGCGGAGCGGCTCTGGGGCCTGGCAATGGGCATGACTCTAGCGATGTTGACACACGCCGGCCTGGGGAAGGCATACTGGGCATTGGCACTCCAGTGTGCTATTTATATCTGAACCGCCTGCCGTGCTCCTCGAATCCTGGTGATGCCACGCCACACTTTTTGCTGACAGGTCATCACGCTGATCTGTCGCACATGCGCATTTTCGGCTGCCCAGCCTGGCATCGTGTGGAAGGGCATCGTGGCAAGCTGGAGGCCAAGGCCATGCCTGGCATTTTTGTCGGTTATGCTCCCGACTCGCCGGCATATCTGATCCTGGACTCCGCCACTCGCACTTTGGTGCAACGTCGCCACGTGGCCTTCAATGAGGCCTGGCGCAACGACGCCCTGCCATCACCTCAGCTGCTGCCGGCACTGGTGGAGGGGGAGGAGGCTTCCGAGCTTCTGCTGCCACCGGTCACTGAGAATTCTGTCCCTGGGCCTGATACTACTCTGGCCCTACCGCCCTCTGGTCCTGTGACTAGAGCCATGGCGCGGCGCGCCGCTGCCAGCAGTGAGGACGCTGCTGTGGGCGCTGCCAGCAGTGGGGGCACTGCTTTGGGGGATGCCAGTGGTGAGGGGGGCTCGCCACTGGAGGCTTTGTCGGGGGATGCCAGTGGTGAGGGGGGCTCGCCACTGGAGGAGGCGCCAGCGCCAAGTCCTGAGCCCAAACCCGCTGAGTCTGAGTCTGCACCTGTTTTCGCACCAAGTCCTGCGCTGGAGGCGTCGTCGGCTTCTACCTCTACACCACCTGGACACGTGTCGACGGCAGACACACCTGCTGCTGAATCTCCTTCTTCGTCCCAGCTACACAAATTAGTGCAGGCCCTCCGCGGCAAGCAACCGGCTGCCGCTATGGCCACTGCTGCACTGGTGTCCGACGGCGTTGCACATGATCCCCTCGCTCAGGTGTTACCCACAACCCCTCTTGATCGTGTTTCCCCTAAATGGGCTCGTTTTTACCCTGACTACATGAGTGTGCGTGATCTGTTTGATACTTTCTCACTCCACACTAGCTCAGGTTCCACGTCCATCCCCTCCTCTTTTGCTGAGGCCCATGCTAGCCCTGAGTGGCGTGCTGCGATGGATAGTGAGCTTTCTAGCATTCGCGAACATGCAGTATATTCACTCGTTTCTTCCAAGTCTCTTCCTCGCACTGCCAAGGTCCTTCCATCTCGGTGGGTGTTTGCTGTCAAAAGCGATGGCCGTTTCAAGGCCCGTTTTGTTGTGAAGGGCTTTGCTCAGCGGGAAGGCATAGATTTCACTGAGGTCTTTAGCCCTACTGTTCGTTCCTCCACCATTCGTTTGGCACTAGCTTTTGGTGTCTCGTCTGGGTATGTGCTGAAGCAACTTGATGTTCGCACTGCGTTTTTGTACGCCCCACTTTCTGAGGACGTCTATGTGCGTCCTCCTGCTGGCTTTGAGCAGCGTGATGCCGCTGGTGATGTGCTGGTGTGGAAGCTGCAACGCAGCCTCTATGGCATCAAGCAGGCACCACGTAACTGGCACAAAACATTTAGTGCCTATCTTCTCTCCGATGGTGCTGTACAAAGCCCAACGGATTCCTGCCTGTACGTGTATCCCACGTCTCGTACGTTTGTGTTTGTCCATGTCGACGACATTATTGCAGGCAGTCCTTCCTCTTCCTGGCTGGCCTCGTGGTCTCATCGTTTGGCCAGCAAGTTTCAGATCACCGAGTCCGATGACCCTTCTTTTTTCCTCGGTGTTTCTCTCCATGTCGACCCTGTTTCCCGGTCTCTTTCCTTGCACCAAACTGTGTATATTGAGGCCCTGGCTGCCCGCTTTGGGCTTTCTCCCTCCTTCCCTGTACGCACCCCGGTCAGTGTGTCCCGTGTTAGTCCCCAACGCGAGGGGGGAATGCAGCTCAATGCCCCGGACACCCAGCTGTATCAGTCCAAAACCGGTGCCGTGCTGTATGTCGCGCTGTGGACACGTCCAGACATTGCTTTTGCTGTCAACCAACTGGCTCAGCACATGCAGGCACCCACGGCAGCCCACATGGAGGCTGCCGACCGCCTGATCCGGTACCTCTACACCACGAGGGACAAGGGTCTGCGGTATGGTCAGGAAGGGGGGCTGGAGGCCTGGACTGACGCTGACTGGGCTAACTGCCCAGAGTCCAGACGCTCTGTGACGGGCAACCTGGTCCTGTTCCGGGGTGCGCCCGTGGAGTGGTGCAGCCGCAAGCAACCCATTGTTGCTCTGTCTTCCTGCGAGGCAGAGTACATTGCTGCGAGCAGCGTCACCCAGCTGGTGCTGCCACTCAGGCGCCTGCTGGGAGACCTGGGTGCACCGGTGGAGGGGCCCACGACCGTGCTGTGCGACAACACTGGCGCGGTGGCCCTGGCCAAGGATCCTGTGCACCCCAAGCGCACCAAGCACATCGACGTGCGCTACCACTTCATCCGTGAGCAGGTGGAGGGGGGCTCCATCTGCATGCGTCACTGCCCTGGCAAGGACAACCTGGCTGACATCTTCACCAAGGCCCTGGGAAGGGCACGGTTCATCACCCTGCGGGACAAGCTGCTGGTGTCTACTTAGATATGCAGTTGTATATGCCCACAGGGGCTGAGAGCTTTTTTGCTCTAAGTGTTATACTTGACAGGATAGCACTAGAGCAAGGTCATGTGTTGTAAGGGGGGTGTCAAGGACATGGTCCTTGTATTTGTACCCACCTGACCTGGCTAGATAGATAGAGGCTCTTGTACAGGAGCCACTGTTTTTTATCCCGTTGGATTTGGCCTACAAATGAGAAAGTTGTGGCCAGTTTTAGTAATCAGGGATTAGTACCTATGCCAAGTGGATCCTTATAGGCAGCTGACAAATCTGTCTATGTCAGCTGACCTATGACATGTCAGATGAGAATCTATGACAGGACAGTTGACTGATTGACATGTACACTGTGCATGTCAGATGTGGCGCTGATATGTTCACGCCAGATTTACTTCATCATCATCAGATCACACACAGAGAGATCTTTTATTAAATAGTTAGATTACTGTGCAGCAGTTACAAGTTAAGACTGTACATCAGTTACAAGATAAGGCTGTACAGCAGTTACAAGATAAGATTTATTCTTGTCTAGATCTGATTGGTAGCCTGTACACTGACCTAACCTGATTGGTGGCCTGAGTATTACATGAGAATATTCCTAGGCACATTCCTAGCCAGCCAATCAGGTCATTCCAGTTTTCTGCCTGTGTTTTTTCCTCGAGTTAATAAAACAACTGAGGAGCCTTGCCAAAGGTACTCCTCACTATCATTCTGCCTCAAACTGAGTCTCTGTCTCTTTGCTTCCATCCTCCATAGCCTGTACCTGCAAGGACAGGCACATTTGGGTTCCAATCACAAGCATTGTAGAAGGCAAACCCATTAGTTCTTTCAACACACCCGCAGGCGAAAAAGAACGTGGACCACAGTCGGTCACTGGACGTGCGGTGGCGGGCGTGGTGGGCGCATCCGGCGGTGCGCGCCTGCAAAACACCGCATCAATTACCTGGGCGGGCTGGGTGCGCACCTTCCAAAGTCCCTGGTGTGTGTCAGTGCAGCGTCGACATGGCATGCGAGGATATGTGCGTACGTACGACGAATCATGTGAAACGACTGGTCCAACCTGAAAAATTTTAAATTTTTGCCGTGTCCAGTAACGGTCCTAGGTTGCACCCGCGGGACGTTCCGACAGCTGTACAGAAAAGATCACAAAGATACGCCGCGCAACGACGCCTGTGCCCGGCAAATCATTTGTGAGCCCGGAACTGAACAGTCACTGCAAATGTCGAGTATTTATTGCTCCATCCCCACAAAAAAGCGTTCCGGACCTGTTCGAAGCGAAGAGCACTGACAGGGATCGGACCCGAGCCAGATTTGTGTGCGGACCATGATGGCTGGCCTCCCTCACTCCGCAACCTCACTCTGGACGCAGGTTCGGATCCTGTCAGTGCTATTCGCTTCGAACAGTTCCGGAACGCTTTTTTTGGGGGGGTGGAGCAATAGATTTTCGACGTTTGTAGTGACTGTTCAGTTCCCGACTCACATTTGCCGGGCACTGGCGTCATTCCGCGGCGTATCTTTCTGATCTATTCTGTACAGCTGCCGGAACGTCCCGCGGGTGCAACCTAGGACCGTTACTGGACACGGCAAAAATTCAAAATTTTTTTAGGTTGGACCAGTCGTTTCACACCAAACGACTTTTTGCACCAATAGGAGTCGACACTGCGTGTTCAGACTCCCAAGTACTCGGGCACCCACACCTGCCGGGGGAGTACATTGTAATGCTATTCACTAGAACAGTTCCGGATGTAGCGTTAGTGATGATGTTGTACAATATATTTCAATCACGTTTGTCAGAGTGTGCGTTTTTCCGACATGTAGGGCAGGTTGTACAACATTCTGTGCGCCAACCATGTGTACTACATGTATCGATTAGTATCACTACATGTATATTCCGTCATGATCGCAGGATTAGTAACTACTGGGCTACATGTTAGTGTACCCTTACTAGGCTACTATGTAGAACCTTCAGAACCTGATTCTACCTTCCAAAATTCTAATTATGCGCCATGGATCAGTTTTGAAATGTAGAACGAGCCTACGTGGAGGGCATGACATCAGTCCAGCTGGCACCGCCGCGCACCATGACCGAGGGAACACGCCGTCACGTGCATGTAATGCAATGTTTGGAGACGACGGGCATGCATGCATGGTTAATTTTTGGCGGCGAATATTTTCCGCGCCAAAAAAATTCCGCGGTACCCTCCGTACCGTGAAAAGTGGGTGCACGGTGCGCGCACCCCTTGCGGAAGTGGCCATGGCGACTGCTTTTAGACGAAACGTGACAAATCTGGCTCGCGGAAAGCAGAAAAAATGCTCGATTCTTGGAGAAAATTAGTTACTGATTCTAATTTATGGTGGGATAGTTGCGATCTATAATGTCGCGGGCTCTTTTTTTCTTTACCATCGGCAGGGGGGGTCCGGCCTGAATTTCTGTCGGGATGAATAAAGTATAATTGATGCCTGCAGGTGTGATTGTCGATTGTTGCCAGTTTTGATGGTCCTAATGGAAGCTAGTTTAATGATGTTTCTAAAGCCGTAAAAATTCCCGCTGCTATCTTTACCTTTCCCGTCATTTTGCGGTAAGATAACATTAGGCCTGCGCCATGCGCGCCCGACCTCTCCATGAAAGGGTGGCCTTTCTTGTGCGCCTGGGCACGAATAAATGCCCGTTATGGTACGTTCTTGTATTAAACGTCCTAAGATAGCGCTTTCCTGCTTTCTTACCTCGTTGAGCGTAAGCTTTTTGCCTTCTTTCCGGCCAGATGCAGCCATGAAGTTGCGGGTCCTGGCGCTGCATCGCTGGATTCCTGGATGTTTTTAAGCAAGTTCGTCTGTGACGTGGCTGGCTTGCTGCAGCGCGTGGCCCACAACCTGTCGGGAAGGTGTAATGCTTTTATTTCCATGCTTCTCTGAAATTTCTTTTGCTTTATAGACAGTTGTGTTCGAGGAAATTCACGCGGTCTTCCTAAGCAGCGGCATCATTTTCCCCAGACACTGACGAGCTGGCACCTGTCTCCTAAAGAGAGCGGCTCGTGCTTGTTAGAAAGGAGGCAGTGTGCATTTTGCGGGACACAATGCTTTGGTGGCACATGCGTCAGGTAGGCTGTTCCAATGGTCTCTTCACCTTTCCCACTGAGTAAATGTTAGCATTTGTCATGCTAACCAGAGCAGCTAGCCACAGGTTGGCTGGATAAAAAGTCAGCTTATTTTCTCTTTATATACTGCGTGTGTGGTCCTCCACGTGTCCGGCTTGTTGGGCATTTTGGAAGAGGGTTTATAATGTGTTGTTGGGTGGAACAACTTGGTTGTTGGCACAAAATCACACATTATTAGCCTGAGATAGGCATGACATATGCTGCTCAGGCGTGTCGTCCTACCAGCCTTGTTGTTAAGGGTAGACTCACAAGGCTGGCTGTGCCGATGGAGGGGTGGGGCGTGCTAGCCCCCCCCCACACCCACGCATGCATGCTAGCCCACCCCCACACCCACGCATGCATGCTAGCCCCGGCCCCGGCCCCCCCACACCCACGCATGCATGCTAGCCCCCCCCCACACCCACGCATGCATGCTAGCCCACACTCACACCCACGCATGCATGCTAGCCCACCCCCACACCCACGCATGCATGCTAGCCCCCCCACACACCCACGCATGCATGCCAGCCCCCCCACACACCCACGCATGCATGACCGCCCCCCCCACACCCACGCATGCATGCTAGCCCACCCCCACACCCACGCATGCATGCTAGCCCCCCCACACACCCACGCATGGATGCCAGCCCCCACACACACCCACGCATGCATGACAGCCCCCCCACACACCCACGCATGCATGCTAGCCCCCCACACACACCCACGCATGCATGCCAGCCCCCATACACACCCACGCATGCATGCCAGCCCCCCCCCACACTTACGCATGCATGCTAGCCCCCCACACACACCCACGCATGCATGCCAGCCCCCCCCCACACCCACGCATGCATGCCAGCCCCCCCCCACACTTACGCATGCATGCTAGCCCCCCACACACACCCACGCATGCATGCCAGCCCCCCCCCACACCCACGCATGCAGGCTAGCCCAACCCCACACCCACGCATGCATGCCAGCCCACCCCCACACCCACACGTGCATGCCAGCCCACCCCCACACCCACGCATGCATGCCAGCCCACCCCCACACCCACGCGTGCATGCCAGCCCACCCCTAGCTTGAGCGTGCTTGTAAAGTTTTTGCATGGTTTATTAAAATGAGTGGAATATGTATTTATTGCATTAAATGTTAATTTTATTGATCATGAATGAAAATGGTCAACATTGCCGAAGTGCCCCTAAATTGCTCAATATTGTGTGCTCAAGAATTCAATGAGGATTGTCATCATGGAAACCCGCACAAATTCACGATTCCGGGCATGCATGTGAAAGTATCAAGAACAATTTTCAATTAAGAATGGTATCTCATTGTTCCATGAATCAATATGACTCCATGTACGTAGACAAGCCATGATGACCCCATGGGAGCCTAAATCCTCATCATTAAATACATAAATGCCACCCATGTACGTAGACGGGCCATGATGACACCAATGGAGCCTGAATCCTCATCATTAATTACATAAATGCCAACCATGTACATAGACAAGCCATGATGACACCATGGGAGCCTGAATCCTCATCATTAAATACATAAATGCCAACCATGTACGTAGGCCAGCCATGATGACACTATGGGAGCCTGAATCCTCATCATTAATTTCATACATGCCAACAACACGTAGACGGGCCATAATGACACCACGGGAGCCTGAATCCTCATCATTTATTTTATGAGACATCCATGTACGTAGGCCAGCCATGATGACACCATGGGAGCCTGAATCCTCCACATTTTTTTTCTGAGACATCCATGTACGTAGGCCAGCCATGATGACACCATGGGAGCCTGAATCCTCATCATTAAATACATACATGCCATCCATGTACGTAGACAGGCCATGATGACACCATGGGAGCCTGAATCCTCATCATTAATTACATAAATGCCAACCATGTACGTAGACGGGCCATGATGACACCATGGGAGCCTGAATCCTCATCATTTTTTTTATGAGACATCCATGTACGTAGGCCAGCCATGATGACACCATGGGAGCCTGAATCCTCGTCATTTTTTTTTCTTTGACATCCATATACGTAGACGGGCCATGATGACACCATGGGAGCCTGAATCCTCATCATTAATTACATACATGCCATCCATGTACGTAGACGGGCCATGATGACACCATGGGAGCCTGAATCCTCATCATTTACTATTCCTTGACATCCATGTACGTAGGCCAGCCATGGAGACATTATGGGAGCCTGAATCCTCATTACATAAATGCCAACCATGTACGTAGACAAGCCATGATGACACCATGGGAGCCTGAATCCTCATCATTTACTATTCCTTGACATCCATGTACGTAGACGGGCCATGATGACACCATGGGAGCCTGAATCCTCATCATTAATTACATGGATGGCATTTATGTATTTAATGATGAGGATTCAGGCTCCCATGGTGTCTCCATGGCTGGCCTACGTACATGGATGTCAAGGAATAGTAAATGATGAGGATTCAGGCTCCCATGGTGTCATCATGGCCTGTCTACGTACATGGATGGCATGTATGTAATTAATGATGAGGATTCAGGCTCCCATGGTGTCATCATGGCTTGTCTACGTACATGGTTGGCATTTATGTAAATTAATGAGGAGGATTCAGGCTCATGGTGTCATCATGGTTGTCTACGTTACATGGTGGCATTTATTT
>RPFO01001999.1:0-13578 GCA_009746045.1 Mesostigma viride
TTTGTCCTTGTCCTTGTCCTTGTCCTTGTCCTTGTCCTTGTCCTGTTGTCCTGTCCTTGTCTTGTCAGCCCTTGCCTTGTCCTTGTCCTTGTCCTTGTCCTGTCCTTGTCCTTGTCCTTGTCCTGTGCCAGCACCTTTTGTCCTTGTCCTTGTCCTTGTCCTTGTCCTTGTCCTTGTCCTTTCCTTGTCCTTGTCCTGTCCTTGTCCGTCCTTGTCCTTGTCCTTGTCCTTGTCCTTGTCCTTGTTTGTCCTTGTCCTTGTCCTTGTCCTTTCCTTGTCCTTGTCCTTTGCTGTTCCTTGTCCTTGTCCTTGTCTTGTCCTTCCTTGTCCTTTGTCCTGTCCTTGTCCTTGTCCTGTCCTTGTCCTGTCCTTGTCCTTGTCCTTGTCCTTGTCCTGTCCTTGTCCTTGTCCTTGTCCTTGTGCCAGCACTTGTCCTTGTCCTTGTCCTTGTCCTTGCCTTGTGCTTGTCCTCGTCCTTGTCCTGTCTTGTCCTTTCCTTGTCCTTGTCCTTGTCTTGTCCTTGTCTTGTCCTTTGTTTGTCCTTGTCCTTGTCTTGTCTTGCCTTGTCCTTGTCTTGTCCTTGTCCTTGTCCTTGTCCTTGTCCTTTGTCCTTGTCCTTGTCCTTGTCCTTGTCCTTGTCCTTGTCCTTGTCCTTGTCCTGTCCTTGTCCTTGTCCTTGTCCTTGTCCTTGTCCTGTCCTTGTCCTTGTCCTTGTCTGTCCTTGTCACTTGTCCTTGTCCTTGTCCTTGTCCTTGTCCTTGTCCTTGTCCTTGTCCTTGTCTGTCCTGTCCTGCTTGTCCTTGTCCTTGTCCTGTCCTTGTCCTTGTCCTTGTCCTTGTCCTTGTCCTTGTCCTTGTCCTTGTCCTTGTCCTTTCCTTGTCCTTGTCCTTGTCCTTGTCCTTGTGCCAGCACCGTTTCCTCCTGTCCTTGTCCTTGTCCTTGTCCTTGTCCTTGTCCTTGTCCTTGTCTTGCCTTGTCCTTGTCCTTGTCCTTGTCCTTGTCCTTGTCCTTGTCTTGTCCTTGTCCTTGTCCTTGTCCTTGTCCTTGTCCTTGTCCTTGTCCTTGTCCTTGTCCTTTCCTTGTCCTTGTCCTTGTCCTTGTCCTTGTCCTTGTCCTTGTCCTTGTCCTTGTCCTTGTCCTTGTCCTGTCCTTGTCCTGTCCTTGTCCTTGTCCTTGTCCTTGTCCTTGTCCTCGTCCTTGTCCTCGTCCTTGTCCTTGTCCTTGTCCTTGTCCTTGTCCTTGTCCTTGTCCTTGTCCTTGTCCTTGTCCTTGTCCGTCCTTGTCCTTGTCCTTGTCCTTGTCCTGTCCTTGTCCTTGTCCTTGTGCCAGCACCTTGTCCTTGTCCTTGTCCTTGTCCTTGTCCTTGTGCTTGTCCGTCCTTGTCCTTGTCCTTGTCCTTGTCCTTGTCCTTGTCCTTGTCCTTGTCCTTGTCCTTGTCCTTGTCCTTGTCCTTGTCCTTGTCCTTGTCCTTGCTTGTCCTTGTCCTTGTCCTTGTCCTTGTCCTTGTCCTTGTCCTTGTCCTTGTCCTTGTCCTTGTCCTTGTCCGTCCTTGTCCTTGTCCTTGTCCTTGTCCTTGTCCTTGTCCTTGTCCTTGTCCTTGTCCTTGTCCTTGTCCTTGTCCTTGTCCTTGTCCTTGTCCTTGTCCTTGTCCTTGTCCTTGTCCTTGTCCTTGTCCTTGTCCTTGTCCTTGTCCTTGTCCTTGTCCTTGTCCTTGTCCTTGTCCTTGTCCTTGTCCTTGTCCTTGTCAGCACCTTGTCCTTTGCCAGCACCTTGTCCTTGTCCTTGTCCTTGTCCTTGTCCTTGTCCTTGTCCTCCTGTCTTGTCCTTGTCCTTGTCCTTGTCCTTGTCCTTGTCCTTGTCCTTGTCCTTGTCCTTGTCCTTGTCTTGTCCTTGTCCTTGTCCTTGTGCCAGCACCTTGTCCTTGTCCTGTCCTTGTCCTTGTCCTTGTCCTTGTGCCAGCACCTTGTCCTTGTCCTTGTCCTTGTCCTTGTCCTTGTCCTTGTCCTTGTCCTTGTCCTTGTCCTTGTCCTTGTCCTTGTCCTTGTCCTTGTCCTTGTCCTTGTCCTTGTCCTTGTCCTTGTCCTTGTCCTTGTCCTTGTCCTTGTCCTTGTCCTTGTCCTTGTCCTTGTCCTTGTCCTTGTCCTTGTCCTTGTCCTTGTCCTTGTCCTTGTCCTTGTCCTTGTCCTTGTCCTTGTCCTTGTCCTTGTCCTTGTCCTTGTCCTTGTCCTTGTCCTTGTCCTTGTCCTTGTCCTTGTCCTTGTCCTTGTCCTTGTCCTTGTCCTTGTCCTTGTCCTTGTCCTTGTCCTTGTCCTTGTGCTTGTCCTTGTCCTTGTCCTTGTCCTTGTGCCAGCACGTTGTCCTTGTCCTTGTCCTTGTCCTTGTCCTTGTCCTTGTCCTTGTCCTTGTCCTTGTCCTTGTCCTTGTCCTTGTCCTTGTCCTTGTCCTTGTCCTTGTCCTTGTCCTTGTCCTTGTCCTTGTCCTTGTCCTTGTCCTTGTCCTTGTCCTTGTCCTTGTCCTTGTCCTTGTCCTTGTCCTTGTCCTTGTCCTTGTCCTTGTCCTTGTCCTTGTCCTTGTCCTTGTCCTTGTCCTTGTCCTTGTCCTTCTTGTCCTTGTCCTTGTCCTTGTCCTTGTCCTTGTCCTTGTCCTTGTCCTTGTCCTTGTCCTTGTCCTTGTCCTTGTGCCAGCACCTTGTCCTTGTCCTTGTCCTTGTCCTTGTCCTTGTCCTTGTCCTTGTCCTTGTCCTTGTCCTTGTGCCAGCACCTTGTCCTTGTCCTTGTCCTTGTGCCAGCACCTTGTCCTTGTCCTTGTCCTTGTCCTTGTCCTTGTCCTTGTCCTTGTCCTTGTCCTTGTCCTTGTCCTTGTCCTTGTCCTTGTCCTTGTCCTTGTCCTTGTCCTTGTCCTTGTCCTTGTCCTTGTCCTTGTCCTTGTCCTTGTCCTTGTCCTTGTCCTTGTCCTTGTCCTTGTCCTTGTCCTTGTCCTTGTCCTTGTCCTTGTCCTTGTCCTTGTCCTTGTCCTTGTCCTTGTCCTTGTCCTTGTCCTTGTCCTTGTCCTTGTCCTTGTCCTTGTCCTTGTCCTTGTCCTTGTCCTTGTCCTTTCCTGTCCTTGTCCTTGTCCTTGTCCTTGTCCTTGTCCTTGTCCTTGTCCTTGTCCTTGTCCTTGTGCCAGCACCTTGTCCTTGTGCAGCACCTTGTCCTTGTGCCAGCACCTTGTCCTTGTCCTTGTCCTTGTCCTTGTGCTTGTCCTTGTCCTTGTCCTTGTCCTTGTCCTTGTCCTTGTCCTTGTCCTTGTTCCTTGTCCTGTCCTTGTCCTTGTCCTTGTCCTTTGTGCCAGCACCTTGTCCTTGTCCTTGTCCTTGTGCCAGCACCTTGTCCTTGTCCTTGTCCTTGTCCTTGTCCTTGTCCTTGTCCTTGTCCTTGTCCTTGTCCTTGTCCTTGTCCTTGTCCTTGTCCTTGTCCTTGTCCTTGTCCTTGTGCTTGTCCTTGTCCTTGTCCTTGTCCTTGTCCTTGTCCTTGTCCTTGTCCTTGTCCTTGTCCTTGTCCTTGTCCTTGTCCTTGTCCTTGTCCTTGTCCTTGTCCTTGTGCCAGCACCTTGTCCTTGTCCTTGTCCTTGTCCTTGTCCTTGTCCTTGTCCTTGTCCTTGTCCTTGTCCAGCCTTGTCCTTGTCCTTGTCCTTGTCCTTGTCCTTGTCCTTGTCCTTGTCCTTGTCCTTGTCCTTGTCCTTGTCCTTGTCCTTGTCCTTGTCCTTGTCCTTGTCCTTGTCCTTGTCCTTGTCCTTGTCCTTGTCCTTGTCCTTGTCCTTGTCCTTGTCCTTGTCCTTGTCCTTGTCCTTGTCCTTGTCCTTGTCCTTGTCCTTGTCCTTGTCCTTGTCCTTGTCCTTGTCCTTGTCCTTGTCCTTGTCCTTGTCCTTGTCCTTGTCCTTGTCCTTGTCCTTGTCCTTGTCCTTGTCCTTGTCCTTGTCCTTGTCCTTGTCCTTGTGCCAGCACCTTGTCCTTGTGCCAGCACCTTGTCCTTGTGCCAGCACCTTGTCCTTGTCCTTGTCCTTGTCCTTGTGCTTGTCCTTGTCCTTGTCCTTGTCCTTGTCCTTGTCCTTGTCCTTGTCCTTGTCCTTGTTCCTTGTCCTAGTCCTTGTCCTTGTCCTTGTCTTTGTGCCAGCACCTTGTCCTTGTCCTTGTCCTTGTGCCAGCACCTTGTCCTTGTCCTTGTCCTTGTCCTTGTCCTTGTCCTTGTCCTTGTCCTTGTCCTTGTCCTTGTCCTTGTCCTTGTCCTTGTCCTTGTCCTTGTCCTTGTCCTTGTCCTGTCCTTGTCCTTGTCCTTGTCCTTGTCCTTGTCCTTGTCCTTGTCCTTGTCCTTGTCCTTGTCCTTGTCCTTGTCCTTGTCCTTGTCCTTGTCCTTGTCCTTGTCCTTGTCCTTGTCCTTGTCCTTGTCCTTGTCCTTGTCCTTGTCCTTGTCCTTGTCCTTGTCCTTGTCCTTGTCCTTGTCCTTGTCCTTGTCCTTGTCCTTGTCCTTGTCCTTGTCCTTGTCCTTGTCCTTGTCCTTGTCCTTGTCCTTGTCCTTGTCCTTGTCCTTGTCCTTGTCCTTGTCCTTGTCCTTGTCCTTGTCCTTGTCCTTGTCCTTGTCCTTGTCCTTGTCCTTGTCCTTGTGCCAGCACCTTGTCCTTGTCCTTGTCCTTGTCCTTGCCAGCCTTGTCCTTGTGCCAGTCCTTGTCCTTGTCCTTGTCCTTGTCCTTGTCCTTGTCCTTGTCCTTGTCCTTGTCCTTGTGCTTGTCCTTGTCCTTGTCCTTGTCCTTGTCCTTGTCCTTGTCCTTGTCCTTGTCCTTGTCCTTGTCCTTGTCCTTGTCCTTGTCCTTGTCCTTGTCCTTGTCCTTGTCCTTGTCCTTGTCCTTGTCCTTGTCCTTGTCCTTGTCCTTGTCCTTGTCCTTGTCCTTGTCCTTGTCCTTGTCCTTGTCCTTGTCCTTGTCCTTGTCCTTGTCCTTGTCCTTGTCCTTGTCCTTGTCCTTGTCCTTGTCCTTGTCCTTGTCCTTGTCCTTGTGCCAGCACCTTGTCCTTGTCCTTGTCCTTGTCCTTGTCCTTGTCCTTGTCCTTGTCCTTGTCCTTGTCCTTGTCCTTGTCCTTGTCCTTGTCCTTGTCCTTGTCCTTGTCCTTGTCCTTGTCCTTGTCCTTGTCCTTGTCCTTGTCCTTGTCCTTGTGCCAGCACCTTGTCCTTGTCCTTGTCCTTGTCCTTGTCCTTGTCCTTGTGCCAGCACCTTGTCCTTGTCCTTGTCTTTGTGCCAGCACCTTGTCCTTGTCCTTGTCCTTGTGCCAGCACCTTGTCCTTGTCCTTGTCCTGTCCTTGTCCTTGTCCTTGTCCTTGTCCTTGTCCTTGTCCTTGTCCTTGTCCTTGTCCTTGTCCTTGTCCTTGTCCTTGTCCTTGTCCTTGTCCTTGTCCTTGTCCTTGTCCTTGTCCTTGTCCTTGTCCTTGTCCTTGTCCTTGTCCTTGTCCTTGTCCTTGTCCTTGTCCTTGTCCTTGTCCTTGTGCCAGCACCTTGTCCTTGTCCTTGTCCTTGTCCTTGTCCTTGTCCTTGTCCTTGTCCTTGCTTGTCCTTGTCCTTGTCCTTGTCCTTGTCCTTGTCCTTGTCCTTGTCCTTGTCCTTGTCCTTGTCCTTGTCCTTGTCCTTGTCCTTGTCCTTGTCCTTGTCCTTGTCCTTGTGCCAGCACCTTGTCCTTGTCCTTGTCCTTGTCCTTGTCCTTGTCCTTGTCCTTGTCCTTGTCCTTGTCCTTGTCCTTGTCCTTGTCCTTGTCCTTGTCCTTGTCCTTGTCCTTGTCCTTGTCCTTGTCCTTGTCCTTGTCCTTGTCCTTGTCCTGTCCTTGTCCTTGTCCTTGTCCTTGTCCTTGTCCTTGTCCTTGTCCTTGTCCTTGTCCTTGTCCTTGTCCTTGTCCTTGTCCTTGTCCTTGTGCCAGCACCTTGTCCTTGTCCTAGTCCTTGTCCTTGTCCTTGTCTTTGTGCCAGCACCTTGTCCTTGTCCTTGTCCTTGTGCCAGCACCTTGTCCTTGTCCTTGTCCTTGTCCTTGTCCTTGTGCTTGTCCTTGTCCTTGTCCTTGTCCTTGTCCTTGTCCTTGTCCTTGTCCTTGTCCTTGTCCTTGTCCTTGTCCTTGTCCTTGTCCTTGTCCTTGTCCTTGTCCTTGTCCTTGTCCTTGTCCTTGTCCTTGTCCTTGTCCTTGTCCTTGTCCTTGTCCTTGTCCTTGTCCTTGTCCTTGTCCTTGTCCTTGTCCTTGTCCTTGTCCTTGTGTCCTTGTCCTTGTCCTTGTCCTTGTCCTTGTCCTTGTCCTTGTCCTTGTCCTTGTCCTTGTCCTTGTCCTTGTCCTTGTCCTTGTCCTTGTCCTTGTCCTTGTCCTTGTCCTTGTCCTTGTCCTTGTTGTCCTTGTCCTTGTCCTTGTGCCAGCACCTTGTCCTTGTCCTTGTCCTTGTCCTTGTCCTTGTCCTTGTCCTTGTCCTTGTCCTTGTCCTTGTCTTGTCCTTGTCCTTGTCCTTGTCCTTGTCCTTGTCCTTGTCCTTGTCCTTGTCCTTGTCCTTGTCCTTGTCCTTGTCCTTGTCCTTGTCCTTGTCCTTGTGCCAGCACCTTGTCCTTGTCCTTGTCCTTGTCCTTGTCCTTGTCCTTGTCCTTGTCCTTGTCCTTGTCCTTGTCCTTGTCCTTGTCCTTGTCCTTGTCCTTGTCCTTGTCCTTGTCCTTGTCCTTGTCCTTGTCCTTGTCCTTGTCCTTGTCCTTGTCCTTGTCCTTGTCCTTGTCCTTGTCCTTGTCCTTGTGCCAGCACCTTGTCCTTGTCCTTGTCCTTGTCCTTGTCCTTGTCCTTGTCCTTGTCCTTGTCCTTGTCCTTGTCCTTGTCCTTGTCCTTGTCCTTGTCCTTGTCCTTGTCTTGTCCTTGTCCTTGTCCTTGTCCTTGTCCTTGTCCTTGTCCTTGTCCTTGTCCTTGTCCTTGTCCTTGTCCTTGTCCTTGTCCTTGTCCTTGTCCTTGTCCTGTCCTTGTCCTTGTCCTTGTCCTTGTCCTTTTGTCCTTGTCCTTGTCCTTGTTTTTTCCTTGTCCTTGTCCTTGTCCTTGTCCTTGTCCTTGTCCTTGTCCTTGTCCTTGTCCTTGTCCTTGTCCTTGTCCTTGTCCTTGTGCCAGCACCTTGTCCTTGTCCTTGTCCTTGTCCTTGTCCTTGTCCTTGTCCTTGTCCTTGTCCTTGTCCTTGTCCTTGTCCTTGTCCTTGTCCTTGTCCTTGTCCTTGTCCTTGTCCTTGTCCTTGTCCTGTCCTTGTCCTTGTCCTTGTCCTTGTGCCAGCCTTGTCCTTGTCCTTGTCCTTGTCCTTGTCCTTGTCCTTGTGCCAGCACCTTGTCCTTGTCCTTGTCTTTGTGCGGCAGCACCTTGTCCTTGTCCTTGTCCTTGTGCCAGCACCTTGTCCTTGTCCTTGTCCTTGTCCTTGTCCTTGTCCTTGTCCTTGTCCTTGTCCTTGTCCTTGTCCTTGTCCTTGTCCTTGTCCTTGTCCTTGTCCTTGTCCTTGTCCTTGTCCTTGTCCTTGTCCTTGTCCTTGTCCTTGTCCTTGTCCTTGTCCTTGTCCTTGTCCTTGTCCTTGTCCTTGTCCTTGTCCTTGTCCTTGTCCTTGTCCTTGTGCCAGCACTTGTCCTTGTCCTTGTCCTTGTCCTTGTCCTTGTCCTTGTCCTTGTCCTTGTCCTTGTCCTTGTCCTTGTCCTTGTCCTTGTCCTTGTCCTTGTCCTTGTCCTTGTCCTTGTCCTTGTCCTTGTGTCCTTGTCCTTGTCCTTGTCCTTGTCCTTGTCCTTGTCCTTGTGCCAGCACCTTGTCCTTGTCCTTGTCCTTGTCCTTGTCCTTGTCCTTGTCCTTGTCCTTGTCCTTGTCCTTGTCCTTGTCCTTGTCCTTGTCCTTGTCCTTGTCCTTGTCCTTGTCCTTGTCCTTGTCCTTGTCCTTGTCCTTGTCCTTGTCCTTGTCCTTGTCCTTGTCCTTGTCCTTGTCCTTGTCCTTGTCCTTGTCCTTGTCCTTGTCCTTGTCCTTGTCCTTGTCCTTGTCCTTGTCCTTGTGCCAGCACCTTGTCCTTGTCCTAGTCCTTGTCCTTGTCCTTGTCTTGTGCCAGCCTTGTCCTTGTCCTTGTCCTTGTGCCAGCACCTTGTCCTTGTCCTTGTCCTTGTCCTTGTCCTTGTGCTTGTCCTTGTCCTTGTCCTTGTCCTTGTCCTTGTCCTTGTCCTTGTCCTTGTCCTTGTCCTTGTCCTTGTCCTTGTCCTTGTCCTTGTCCTTGTCCTTGTCCTTGTCCTTGTCCTTGTCCTTGTCCTTGTCCTTGTCCTTGTCCTTGTCCTTGTCCTTGTCCTTGTCCTTGTCCTTGTCCTTGTCCTTGTCCTTGTCCTTGTCCTTGTCCTTGTCCTTGTCCTTGTCCTTGTCCTTGTCCTTGTCCTTGTCCTTGTCCTTGTCCTTGTCCTTGTCCTTGTCCTTGTGCCAGCACCTTGTCCTTGTCCTTGTCCTTGTCCTTGTCCTTGTCCTTGTCCTTGTCCTTGTCCTTGTCCTTGTCCTTGTCCTTGTCCTTGTCCTTGTCCTTGTCCTTGTCCTTGTCCTTGTCCTTGTCCTTGTCCTTGTCCTTGTCCTTGTGCCAGCACCTTGTCCTTGTCCTTGTCCTTGTCCTTGTCCTTGTCCTTGTGCCAGCACCTTGTCCTTGTCCTTGTCCTTGTCCTTGTCCTTGTCCTTGTCCTTGTCCTTGTCCTTGTCCTTGTCCTTGTCCTTGTCCTTGTCCTTGTCCTTGTCCTTGTCCTTGTCCTTGTCCTTGTCCTTGTCCTTGTCCTTGTCCTTGTGCCAGCACTGTCCTTGTCCTTGTCCTTGTCCTTGTCCTTGTCCTTGTCCTTGTCCTTGTCCTTGTCCTTGTCCTTGTCCTTGTCCTTGTCCTTGTCCTTGTCCTTGTCCTTGTCCTTGTCCTTGTCCTTGTCCTTGTCCTTGTCCTTGTCCTTGTCCTTGTCCTTGTCCTTGTCCTTGTCCTTGTCCTTGTCCTTGTCCTTGTCCTTTCCTTGTCCTTGTGCTTGTCCTTGTCCTTGTCCTTGTCCTTGTGCCAGCACTTGTCCTTGTCCTTGTCCTTGTCCTTGTCCTTGTCCTTGTCCTTGTCCTTGTCCTTGTCCTTGTCCTTGTCCTTGTCCTTGTCCTTGTCCTTGTCCTTGTCCTTGTCCTTGTCCTTGTCCTTGTCCTTGTCCTTGTCCTTGTCCTTGTCCTTGTCCTTGTCCTTGTCCTTGTCCTTGTCCTTGTCCTTGTCCTTGTCCTTGTCCTTGTCCTTGTCCTTGTCCTTGTCCTTGTCCTTGTCCTTGTCCTTGTCCTTGTCCTTGTCCTTGTCCTTGTCCTTGTCCTTGTCCTTGTCCTTGTCCTTGTGCCAGCACCTTGTCCTTGTCCTTGTCCTTGTCCTTGTCCTTGTCCTTGTCCTTGTCCTTGTCCTTGTCCTTGTGCCAGCACCTTGTCCTTGTCCTTGTCCTTGTCCTTGTCCTTGTCCTTGTCCTTGTCCTTGTCCTTGTCTTGTCCTTGTCCTTGTCCTTGTCCTTGTCCTTGTCCTTGTCCTTGTCCTTGTCCTTGTCCTTGTCCTTGTCCTTGTCCTTGTCCTTGTCCTTGTCCTTGTCCTTGTCCTTGTCCTTGTCCTTGTCCTTGTCCTTGTCCTTGTCCTTGTCCTTGTCCTTGTCCTTGTCCTTGTCCTTGTCCTTGTTGTCCTTGTTTCCTTGTCCTTGTCCTTGTCCTTGTCCTTGTCCTTGTCCTTGTCCTTGTCCTTGTCCTTGTCCTTGTCCTTGTCCTTGTCCTTGTCCTTGTCCTTGTCCTTGTCCTTGTCCTTGTCCTTGTCCTTGTCCTTGTCCTTGTCCTTGTCCTTGTCCTTGTCCTTGTCCTTGTCCTTGTGCCAGCACCTTGTCCTTGTGCCAGCACCTTGTCCTTGTGCCAGCACCTTGTCCTTGTCCTTGTCCTTGTCCTTGTGCTTGTCCTTGTCCTTGTCCTTGTCCTTGTCCTTGTCCTTGTCCTTGTCCTTTTCTTGTCCTAGTCCTTGTCCTTGTCCTTGTCTTGTGCCAGCACCTTGTCCTTGTCCTTGTCCTTGTTGCCAACCTTGTCCTTGTCCTTGTCCTTGTCCTTGTCCTTGTCCTTGTCCTTGTCCTTGTCCTTGTCCTTGTCCTTGTCCTTGTCCTTGTCCTTGTCCTTGTCCTTGTCCTTGTCCTTGTCCTTGTCCTTGTCCTGTTGTCCTTGTCCTTGTCCTTGTCCTTGTCCTTGTCCTTGTCCTTGTCCTTGTCCTTGTCCTTGTCCTTGTCCTTGTCCTTGTGCCAGCACCTTGTCCTTGTCCTTGTCCTTGTCCTTGTCCTTGTCCTTGTCCTTGTCCTTGTCCTTGTCCTTGTGCCAGCACCTTGTCCTTGTCCTTGTCCTTGTCCTTGTCCTTGTCCTTGTCCTTGTCCTTGTCCTTGTCCTTGTCCTTGTCCTTGTCCTTGTCCTTGTCCTTGTCCTTGTCCTTGTCCTTGTCCTTGTCCTTGTCCTTGTCCTTGTCCTTGTCCTTGTCCTTGTCCTTGTCCTTGTCCTTGTCCTTGTCCTTGTCCTTGTCCTTGTCCTTGTCCTTGTCCTTGTCCTTGTCCTTGTCCTTGTCCTTGTCCTTGTCCTTGTCCTTGTCCTTGTCCTTGTCCTTGTCCTTGTCCTTGTCCTTGTCCTTGTCCTTGTCCTTGTCCTTGTCCTTGTCCTTGTCCTTGTCCTTGTGCCAGCACCTTGTCCTTGTGCCAGCGCCTTGTCCTTGTGCCAGCACCTTGTCCTTGTCCTTGTCCTTGTCCTTGTGCTTGTCCTTGTCCTTGTCCTTGTCCTTGTCCTTGTCCTTGTCCTTGTCCTTGTTCTTGTCCTGTCCTTGTCCTTGTCCTTGTCTTTGTGCCAGCACCTTGTCCTTGTCCTTGTCCTTGTGCCAGCACCTTGTCCTTGTCCTTGTCCTTGTCTTGTCCTTGTCCTTGTCCTTGTCCTTGTCCTTGTCCTTGTCCTTGTCCTTGTCCTTGTCCTTGTCCTTGTCCTTGTCCTTGTCCTTGTCCTTGTCCTTGTCCTTGTCCTTGTCCTTGTCCTTGTCCTTGTCCTTGTCCTTGTCCTTGTCCTTGTCCTTGTCCTTGTCCTTGTCCTTGTCCTTGTGCCAGCACCTTGTCCTTGTCCTCCTGTCCTTGTCCTTGTCCTTGTCCTTGTCCTTGTCCTTGTCCTTGTCCTTGTCCTTGTCCTTGTCCTTGTCCTTGTCCTTGTCCTTGTCCTTGTCCTTGTCCTTGTCCTTGTCCTTGTCCTTGTCCTTGTCCTTGTGCCAGCACCTTGTCCTTGTCCTTGTCCTTGTCCTTGTCCTTGTCCTTGTCCTTGTCCTTGTCCTTGTCCTTGTCCTTGTCCTTGTCCTTGTCCTTGTCCTTGTCCTTGTCCTTGTCCTTGTCCTTGTCCTTGTCCTTGTCCTTGTCCTTGTGCCAGCACCTTGTCCTTGTCCTTGTCCTTGTCCTTGTCCTTGTCCTTGTGCCAGCACCTTGTCCTTGTCCTTGTCCTTGTCCTTGTCCTTGTCCTTGTCCTTGTCCTTGTCCTTGTCCTTGTCCTTGTCCTTGTCCTTGTCCTTGTCCTTGTCCTTGTCCTTGTCCTTGTCCTTGTCCTTGTCCTTGCCCTTGTCCTTGTCCTTGTCCTCATCCTTGTCCTTGTCCTTGTCCTTGTCCTCGTCCTTGTCCTTGTCCTTGTCCTTGTCCTTGTCCTTGTCCTTGTCCTTGTCCTTGTCCTTGTCCTTTTCTTGCTTGATTTTCTTGCGCCAACGGCCGTTGCAATTTGGAAATTAGGGTGTTATTTTTTTTTTTGCCCAACGGCCGTCGGAACCTTGAAATTAGGGTGTGATTTTCATGCGCCAACGGCCGTTGGAACCCGTAAAATTAGGGTGTGATTTTCATGCGCCAACGGCCGTCGGAACCTTAAAATTAGGGTGTGATTTTCATGCGCCAACGGCCGTTGGAACCTGGAAATTAGGGTGTTATTTTTCTGTCGCCAACGGCCGTTGGAACTGGAAATGAAGGTGTCATTTTTCTCGCGCCAACGGCCGTTGGAAACTGGAAATTAGGGTGTGATTTTCATGCGCCAACGGCCGTTGGAACCTGGAAAATAGGGTGTGATTTTTTCTCGCGCCAACGGCCGTTGGAACCTGGAAAATAGGGTGTCATTTTTCTCGCGCCAACGGCCGTTGGAACCTGGAAATTAGGGTGTGATTTTTCTGTCGCCAACGGCCGTTGGAACCTGGAAATTAGGGTGTGATTTTCATGCGCCAACGGCCGTTGGAACCTGTAAATTAGGGTGTGATTTTCATGCGCCAACGGCCGTTGGAACCTGAATTAGGGTGTGATTTTCATGCGCCAACGGCCGTCGGAACCTTAAAATTAGGGTGTGATTTTCATGCGCCAACGGCCGTTGGAACCTGGAAATTAGGGTGTTATTTTTCTGTCGCCAACGGCCGTTGGAACCTGGAAATTAGGGTGTGATTTTCATGCGCCAACGGCCGTTGGAACCTGTAAATTAGGGTGTGATTTTCATGCGCCCACGGCCGTTGGAACCTGGAAATTAGGGTGTTATTTTTTCTGTCGCCAACGGCCGTTGGAACATAGTACTGACCTTCCGGCTATCTGTATGTTTTTTGCATGTGATCAGGGGCGTCCGTCAAGGCAGAGAACGGACGAAGAGCGGAGGAAGTGGGCTTACAAGATTGAACATAACTGTTCGGAAAGGCATCTCACAACATTTTTTGAGGACTGGCGCCAACGAGCACCGGGCACCGACTTATGGTCGGTTATTGTGAAGACCTTTGAGAGGAAGGGGCTGCTGACGACACGTGCTGGAAATGCGAAGCCCAGCATTTTGGACTCCTGGGAGCCAGCGCCGTCCTCTCAAGTGCACGACAAGAATCTAACTGACACCATACAGGCGGCGTTTCATCTGCGGCAGAAGATACGCCTAGTTCCAGACGATGTCGACATCGTGGGGGGGTCCGCGATTGCGACTCAAGTACGGGCCCCCACGGAGAACTTGTGCCAACTCCCGGAACTCATGCGGCACCGGAGTGACGGTGCGGAATTGTAGGGGGCTCGCGCCGTGGTTCGTGGGGGCCGGCACAAGTCTGACAAAAGCAAAATGTGCCGTGCCGATCTTCCGGTTTGCGTGGCAGGTGCTGGCAGACCGTGATCCAGGTCTCTACAATTTATGGGTGCAGAGGAGTGAAAAGTTCCTTACCACATTAAAATACTGACGGGGGACGACAGTGACCGTGCCGTGCAGAGGTTCGGATACTATCGTTCGCCAACGGCCGAGGAAGCCATGTCCATTCTCCGGACGGACTCCCTGAAGGACATGGCGGCCGCTTGCTCAGACGAGTTGATCACCATGGAGTTGGATCCGTCCGAGTGGTCAAATGAATCTGAGCGTAGGCAGTAGTTGACCTGACGAATCCGCGCTGGGGAGCTTGAACATCTCGGACCATGCCGGCCTTAAGGGGTAAATTTCGAGACCAGACGCCTTGCGTGTTTGTGCAGTTTGCCGTGCTGGACGGCAACACTACACACAGATGTTGAAGTCCGTGATTTTCGAGG
>RPFO01001584.1:0-13537 GCA_009746045.1 Mesostigma viride
TGATGATCTTCCCCCACATGACATGCTCACCTTAGCTGGGCATAGCGTGATAGATCATGAGGTGCAGGTGCCCTGTGCACCTAGAGCAAGGTAGCTTACACTTCCACCCTTGCATGAAAGTAGCCTAGAATGGCTGGTGGCCATGAGTTTGCTCAGTTGGCCAAGAGTTTGCTCACTTGACGGCCAGTATTCCAACTTTGTGTGAAATCAATAGAATAATACCACCTACCTCCCTCAAGTGTTCCCCAAAGCGCGCCCCCCCCCCCCCCCCCCCCCCCCCCCCCCCCCCCCCCCCCCCCCCTCCCCCCCTAGCCAGGTATGGTTTGTAGCCACTTGTGCACGAAGCTTTGACATGTTTAGTTTCCACAGAAAAACGATGCAAATTGTAGTCATGACATGCACCATAATAATTATAAATCGTTAAGACGGCAGTTCCACTAAAAATCATGAAAGTTCAATAAGACGGCAGCTCCACCACGTTACTTTTTTGTCGTTACAATACCAATGTCACAATCTAACGAAGAACGCCCATGAGATGAAGCCCAACAAGGCGATTAAGGTTCAAGCTAGGCTCGGCTGTGCCTCCCATTCCGCCTATGCCCATGCCCATGCCCATGCCCATGCCACCACCCATGCCAGCCATGCCCATGCCGCCGCCCATGCCCATGCCACCACCGCCCATGCCCATGCCACCACCGCCCATGCCCATGCCACCACCGCCCATGCCCATGCCACCACCGCCCATGCCCATGCCACCACCGCCCATGCCCATGCCACCACCGCCCATGCCCATGCCACCACCGCCCATGCCCATGCCACCACCGCCCATGCCCATGCCACCACCGCCCATGCCCATGCCACCACCGCCCATGCCCATGCCACCACCCATGCCAGCCATGCCCATGCCCATCCCACCGCCGCCCATGCCAGCCATGCCCATGCCAGCGCCACCCATGCCAGCGCCACCCATGCCAGCCATGCCCATGCCACCACCCATGCCCATGGCACCGCCCATGCCCATGCCCATGCCACCGCCCATGCCCATGCCCATGCCACCGCCCATGCCCATGCCCATGGCACCACCCATGCCCATGCCACCACCCATGCCCATGCCCATGCCCATGGCACCGCCCATGCCACCGCCCATGCCCATGCCCATGCCACCACCCATGCCCATGGCACCGCCCATGCCCATGGCACCGCCCATGGCACCGCCCATGCCCATGCCCATGCCACCGCCCATGCCCATGCCACCGCCCATGCCCATGCCCATACCACCGTCCATGCCCATGCCAACGCCGCCCGTGCCCGCGCCACCCATGGCAGCGCCGCCCATGCCAGCGCCACCCATGCCAGCGCCACCCATGGCAGCGCCGCCCATGCCAGCGCCACCCATGCCAGCGCCACCCATGGCAGCGCCGCCCATGCCAGCGCCACCCATGCCAGCGCCACCCATGGCACCGCCGCCCATGCCAGCGCCACCCATGCCAGCGCCACCCATGCAAGCGCCGCCCATGCCAGCGCCACCCATGCCAGCGCCACCCATGCCAGCGCCGCCCATGCCAGCACCACCCATGCCAGCGCCACCCATGCCACCGCCGCCCATGCCCGCGCCACCCATGCCAGCGCCGCCCATGCCAGCACCACCCATGCCAGCGCCACCCATGCTAGCGCCACCCATGCCACCGCCCATGCCTGTGGTGCATCCCTTGCCAGTGCCGTCTGTGTCACTGCTGGTGCCCATCCCATCGGCAACCATGTCTGCCGTGCCCATGTCCTTGTCGTTCCTGTGCTCGACCTTGGAGGCACTTGCACTCTTCAAGGCTAGTGCCGCCACAACTTGCTGGGCGACTTGCTGGGCTTGGTCTTTAAAAGCTACAGATAGATTCTCAAGCGCGTCCAGAACCTTGCCGGTAACCATGTCCTCACATGGCCCGGCATGATTTCTCTGAACTGGGTGAACTTCCAGTTTGGGTTTCTTTGGCGCGGGCTTGACTTCTGGCACATCCTTTGGCACATTTGTGAGGTCTGCTAAGGCTGCCCTGGTTGATCTCTTGGAGGGAGTCTTCCCGCTAGACGTGGGCGAGGGCCCCGCCAGCTGTGCAGTCTTCCGGGTCGACGTGGGCGTGGGCGGTGCCATCTTTTCAGGCAACAAGCTCGCCGTGGGCGAGGCCTTCCCGAAACGCGCCGACCCGCGCCTGGGTTGCTTGTCCTCCTCCTCGTCGTAAGGAAATGGAAGAAAGTCGGATCCCACCCGGCAGTAGGTCGCTGGGTACGCGGCGAAGGCATCCACCTGCAGTGGTGCCAAAAGTGGCGTTGCCACCGCCATCGTGGCCTGCCAGGATGGCCCCCGCAAGGTGTACGGGGAACCATTAGGCTCCATGAGTTGGTTGAATGGTTTGCCGATTGGCAATTTGGAAAACACTACCTGAGCAGAGCCATCGATGATAGGCTTATCGCTCCTGCGGACTCTGATGTTCTTGGCAAGGGCAAGGACAGTTTTTGCCATAAAGGCGCCCTTGCTTGGAATCACCGAGATTGCCACGAAGGTTGCGTGGGGCTTGCTCGTTGAAAAGATGCAGCCCGGCTGCAAGGTCGGCGTTGACCCGGATGGAAGCGGCGGCTGGTTGATATTAGCCGGACGCCGTGCATTCCCCATCCCACTGCCGTGACTGCTGTGGCTACCATCCTTGCCTTCCGTGCCACCGTCGCCCCCGCTGGCCCCCCGCCGTCGCCCCCCCGCCATCGCCCCCGCTGTCGCCCTCGCCGTCGCCCCCCCCTCGCCCCCGCCGTCACCCCCGCCGTCACCCCCGCCGTCGCCCCGGCCGTCCCCCCGCCGTCGCCGCGGCACCCCCCCCGCTGTCGCCCCCGCCATCGCCGCGGCCCCCCCCCGGCTGTCGCCCCCGCCGTCGCCCCCGCCGTCGCCCCCGCCCTCTCCCCCGCCGTCACCCACGCCGTTGCCCCCGCTGCCGCGCCCACCGCCGCCCCCACCATCGCCATCGCCGTCGCCCCCGCCGTCGGTGTCGCTATCGCCATCGCCATGGCCATCGCCATCGCCATCGCCATCGCCATCGCCATCGCCATCGCCGTCGCCGTCGCTATAACCATGGCGATGGCGATCAACTGGCGCCCCCCAGCGCCCTCCTGCGTAAACATGTCGCGAAGCAGCAGCAAAATATACCATGACGTGTTGTTAAACCACCAACCCTAATTTTGAGGGGGTTTATACAAACGCCGGACAACCCATGACACCCTAACTCCTTTTAGTAATGCAACGACAAGAACTGTGCCTGGCAAGCCAAAAAAAAAAATTTACCCTCGCGGGGGCGCTGGAAAACGGCAAAGGCAAAGCGGAGCCCGCCGCCTTTGGGCGGGCCGGAGCCTTTGCCGTTTTCCAGCGCCCCCGCGAGGGGAAATTTTTTTTTTTGGCTTGCCAGGCGCTGTAGCGTTTCTCATACAGATTTCTCAAATCAGGGCAGCAATAAGATGATTTGCATCCCAAAGGCGCTGTAGCAATGCTCATACAGATTTCTCAAAACAGGGCAGCGATAAGATGATTTGCATCCCCAAGGAGGAAGGGAAGAACAAGAGCATGTCATACAGTATTCCGTCCGCTTACCGACCTGCTTTTTGCCCGTGGCATCCATCACGTGCTTGCCGGTTCTGCCCGTCTTGCCTAACAAGTAGGCGTCTACATCGTCCAGGCCATCCCCTTCTAGTATGGCCTGCTCGCCGGCTAGGAGGGCCATGTCCTCAGCTTCCTCTTTGTCATCGTCTTTATCCTCATCACAGGCGGCTTTAGTGGGGCCCGCCGGCTGTGGCTTGTCCTGTTTTTTAGTCTCGCCCCCCTGCTGGCATTTCGTGCAGATCCTCACTTGGCCATACCCCTCTTCTCCCTGGCCGATGCCACAAATCCCGTGCATCCACACACCGCATGTGCACTTATGGGCAGCTCCTGTCAACTCAGGACAACCCCCACATAATTGCAGGGGAATGTCCTCCATGGAAACTAGCGTCCGCGATGTCTGTCGTGTGTGCGTCCGCGATGTCTGTCGTGTGTGCGCCTGTGCAGAGCCCATTGCTGTCTATAGCCGTGTCGAAATTTAAATGACGCGCGCGTCTCTGGCTGTGTGCGCCTGGTAGCCGGCCGGTAGGGCTGGCAGGCACGTGTCTATAGCCAGGTCGTAGCCCAGCCATTTTCTGTTTAGCGCCAAAATGTCCAAGTCCAGGTCGATCATCTATGCTACAGAGAGGCTACCGGTATGCGCTATAGCCAGGCTACCGACCAGGCCATTCTGTAGCCGGGCTATAGCCAGGCTACCGACCAGGCTATAGCCTGCTCTTGCCCAAGCCATTTTCCCTGGTTATTGTACGGTGCTGAGCTATGATTGGGCTACGAACGGTTACAAAAAAGGGTGCTTAGCTACGATTGGGCTACGAACGGTTACAAAGTTCAGGTCTCTAGTGTAACCGTTCGTAGCCCAATCATAGCTCAGCACCCTTTTTTGTAACCGTTCGTAGCCCAATCATAGCTCAGCACCGTACAATAACCAGAGAAAATGGCTTGGGCAAGAGCAGGCTATAGCCTGGTCGGTAGCCTGGCTATAGCCCGGCTACGAACGGTTACAAAAGAGGTGCTGAGCTATGATTGGGCTACGAACGGTTACAAAAAAGGGTGCTTAGCTACGATTGGGCTACGAACGGTTACAAAGTTCAGGTCTCTAGTGTAACCGTTCGTAGCCCAATCATAGCTCAGCACCGTACAATAACCAGGGAAAATGGCTTGGGCAAGAGCAGGCTATAGCCTGGTCGGTAGCCTGGCTATAGCCCGGCTACAGAATGGGCTACGAGCCTGCGACCTGGCGGCTGGCTACGACCTTCATAGCCGGGGAACCCGGCCTCAGCAGCCTGCATGCGGCACAGCCGATCCAGATCAAGGAGACAGCCAGCGCAGGCCAGAAAGGATTCGTCGCCACCATGAGCAAGGGCACGCCGCGGTTGCCGCCTTGCAACCGCGGCGTGCTCAGTATTTATTTCGATAATGAATGGCATCCTCATCAGGCATCATAAGCAACTATCATGGATGAATCAGCCCAGAATCTTCGTGCTGCAAAGCCCGGAAGGCGCTCAGCATTGGTCACATACGCATCTCGTATTGACCCAAGATCTATCAATGAAGATCTATCCATAGATTGCAAGTGTAGTGCAAGGTGCTTGCGAGATCCCCGGCATGCCATTAGACTAGTGTCGGTTCCGCCTGCGGCTAGGCAACTATTCTGGCTAGCACACAACCAGAGCTTGCGTCAAGACTTCGTGACGTCGCTGCTTCAAAGGGCAGGGGTTCAGCATATCGTAATAAAGGAACCAGGTTCGTTCTTTTTTCGTTATGTTGTAAACTGGTACC
The DNA here is from genome assembly GCA_009746045.1 of Mesostigma viride. NCBI lineage: Eukaryota > Viridiplantae > Streptophyta > Mesostigmatophyceae > Mesostigmatales > Mesostigmataceae > Mesostigma > Mesostigma viride. Next base: position 5,405 of record RPFO01001584.1, read on the forward strand.
CTAGTTATAGACATCCGCGCCCCTAGTAGCTGGGCCATGGAAGACCCTGATCCTATGGCTTTGAATCTTGCATTGTTCCAGGTGTCCAGTAAATTAGAACGCCATTTTCTGCGTATGTCAAGCATGTTCTTGCATTGATTTTCTTTGCAATGCTTCCAATCTGTGAAAGGCCACTACTCCGAGCACGAACGCCATCCGGCTTTTTCAGCCCTTACACGTTTTTCTAGGCGTCGTAATGGCGAAATTTTCTGTTTTGCTGGGACGTTTCGTTGTTACGGCTGAGTAGTAAGTAAAAGAGACCTAAATAACTAGTACACATGCTGTTATGGCTAGTAAGGGTGCCAGCTAACTAGGGGCCAAGCTATCATGTCGGTACGTGTTATGTTGAATAACATGTTTTCCGCTTTGCTTTGGGGGTGCTTGTTGGTTGGACTTTTGCAGCTCCCGGGGGGAGCCAAAAATCCTATGACGTCAACGTGCCACTTATTCTGGACGTGCCTGTGGGGAACGACATCATCGAGGTCAAATGCTGTCATCGGGCCATGCGGCAGCTGTTGGGCATTCAGCATTCGGTTTGGCGCACTTACCTTGCACAGGCGGCGGCCAGTTTCTCCATGCCGGTGGATGGGGATGTCTTGGATTATCATGGGCTCACTGAGGAGGACCTGGCCGATGTCGCCAAGCATCCGGGCGGCTCTTCGGCGAAGGAGTGGTGTGCAGCGTGGCAGATGGACTTCGCAAAGGAATGTGGGGACTACGACCCTGCGAGAGCGGCCAACGAGATTCTCTTGGGTGACTTGAATATGAAGCAATGCTGGGAACACGAGTACAAGGAGGACCTCAGGTTAGAATGCGGGGAAGATGAGGCCCTGTTCAAGTCTCTATGTCTCAGCTACAGTCCCTTTATGAAATGCTGGAAGCAAGTAGCCCTTGGAAACTATTGGCCAGGTAGTCCTAAGATTCGCATGCTGGAGTACACGAGGAATGTGGGTGTCTGCCAGACGTGCGTTCTTTTGCGGACGCTGCGCCGAGGTGCCGGTTCTGGAGAGCGGCGAAAACGCTATGACCTGGAGCGCCGGAAGCACATGGCTTTGGTCCGCCGCGAAAGACGTGAGTACGCGAGGCTGTGCCGCCTGGCGATCAAGGGGCTAATCTTGCTTTTCTGCTTAGACAAGATTGACAGCACCAAGACCTTGTCACCCCTGGTAGCTAATGCACCTAAGGGCTGGGAGCAGAATCGGGCTAAATGCCTTGAATTCAGTTTGTATTGCGGCATCATATTGGGTGGCACCTCGACGTTTTTTCCCGTGTGGCCATGGGTGGAGGTACATGGGCAGTCTGGCAGCGTGACGTGCACGATGCTAGAGTGCATGTTGGCTGACTGGGAGGCGGCCAAGTCGTGGGAGGCTGCCAGCCAGCCTCGTCCAACGGAAGCCCATTTTCAGCTGGACGGAGGGAGCGAGAACAGGAATGACACCGTATTGCTCTGGGCAGCCAAGTTGGTGGAGGATGGCCGCTTCGACAAGGTTCACATCCACAGGTTGATGCGTGGGCATTCTCACGTTGATCCTGACCAGCGCTTCGGCCACTTGTGGGCAACGGTGGCCAAGAGTGGACGTGGCAAGGACGTGGTTGTCTACGGTGCGCCTGACGACTTCTTTGATGCCATCTTGAGCGCTTTTGAGCATGCGGACGTGGTGGCAGCTGAAGACATGAGCGCCAAGACTCCAGCTGGGACCCGGGTGAAGGTTTTAGGCTGCGTGTATGATGTCGCGGCCTGGCTGCTGCACCGGAAGGAACCAAACTTAGCTGGCTGGAGCATGGCACTAGACTACATGCCTCCAAGCGCTGACTCTGAAGATGGTCTCCCTACGCGGACTGGCAAGGCTGCTCGCTGCCACCACACCTCATTTCGGAAAGTGCAAGGCAACCCAGAGGTGTGGATGAGCTACCAGTGCTACATCGTCACGCAGCCGCGGCCAGATGGTGTACTCTCAGGGCGTGTTCTCGCCTATGATCAGCAGGGGCGTCCCCTGTATGGCATTCGCGTGTTTGATCCGGACATTCCTTGCGCGACCGCAGGGCCCCTGCTGGCTGGTCTCAACCTGCGATACCTGGAGGTGAGTAATTTGAATCATGGTGAAGCTGTAAGCATTTGCTACCAAGTTTGCTTTCATTACTCGTCATACCTCTTGGTTATTTGATGTATTCTTTGTCCATTGGTGCAACCTTATCTAAATTTGGCCTCGGATATGCTCGACTTAAGTACTCCTTGTCCATGTCGCACTGCTCTGCCCATGCATGCAGGAGAACATCCCAAGAATCAAGCTATTCGTGGGCGGGCTGCATGGTACCGTGTGGGCTCAGTATTTCGTCGACGCGAAGACAAAGGTGAACCGGTTGATCCGGTGGGCAGAATTTTGGCCAAAGGTCCCCAAGGGCATTGACACTGTCCCCGCGGAGTGGAGGCCTCCTGAATGGCCCCGCCCTTCCCCGCGCAGTGCGCCGACGCCTCTGCCAGCAGCAACATACGAGGAGGAGGAACTGGCTTTGGCCATCGCGGCTGCTGTAGAGCCGTTGGTGCCTTCTGTACGACATGCGGGCTTTACGCAGGCGCAGTGGGATGAGGCGAATAGGGCCATAGCCTTCGACATAGCTGCAGCCCAAGCGTCTGTAGGCCTTGAAGAGGGGCACCCAGTTATTGTAGCCCATCCTTGTTTGGCTGAAGGCAACACCAAGTTTACGTGGACACCTGCTCTGTACGGTGTAGTCCACAAGACGCCTGCGCCAGGGACACGACCGTCTTGGTAGAATGTTTTCATGCTGATCACTACGCTGCCAAGTGGCTCAGGTGGCATCCATCATCTGCCGGCGTACCGGTGTCATCATCATTGCCCGTCCATGTGTATGCGGTGCCCAAGGGGGACGTGCTCCTTTCGTCGTGGCCAGGGCCCACCAAGGCGAAGCCAAACACCGTAAAGCTTACAAAGGGGGGGTGCCTGGCTGCAGCCACTGTAGATGCCCTGCAACAAGTAGTGAAGGATGACAGACTTTGTTTTGCAGAGTACAAGAATGCAGCAGCTGCTAGGGCTAGGAACAGCGAGGCTTGGGAGAAGCGGGTAGCGGATGGTATCATGGTGTCCACTCCCATCTGTAGATGGTATGCTGTGGGAGCTGGCAAAAAAAGATTTCACGGTAGGGTAACAGCAATAGACGCGGGCTCTCGCTTGGCCGCCGTGCTGTGGGATGACGGTGAGAAGGACGTGCTTCCGTATGATGATCTACAAGCAGTCCTTTGTTCTTGCCCAGGTGCTGTGCTGCCCGAGCTTCTAGCCACGGACCACAATGCCGGGCAGGAGCTCTTGAGTAATACAGCTAGAGACGAGCGTGTGGCCCCTCCAGCCCCCCTGAGCGTAGGCAGCAGCTAACTAGGGGGTGCCGCCGTAGCGCGCCCGTCGATTCCCCGGGCAGCGATCAGGCAAGTGAGGGGGAAGAGTCTGAGGATGAGGAGCCCAGTGCTGAGGACAGTGCCACATCTGAATCTGATACGTCTGTGGACTAGTCTAGTGAACCAAATGGTCACGGTTTAAGTTCCATCTGTGGGTTGCATCACTTGGTTGGCATAAGTGATCTGTTTTTGTCAAATATGTTATTGCAGTGTGGGAAGAAATTCAACAATTTGTTGTTTATCGATTATCTTTGGTGTTTATGCATAATATAAGCCTTAACTAATGATAAACCTAACTAGAATAAAACATGCACTTTCATGTCCACATGGTGTGACTGTGCAAATTGCATGATTTATGGGGCTTTAGTGGGTCTCTATAGTCAAGGGGTGTGTTTCCAACCCCCACTAGGTACCAAACTCCGCCACAATGCATGACAACCCATAAAATAACCCAAGACATGTATAAATTGACACGTAGGACGCAAAATGTGCATACTTTGAGTTTGCTCACTTGACAGACATGGCCAAGTTGTGCTGCTTCTTGGCGTCTGACTGCTGCGACTTGTTGTTTTACATCCTGAGAAACTTGCTCCGGATATTCGGTGGAATTTTGTCGCAGGGTAACATCCCTTCCCCTGCGATTCCGGCAAAGTGTGCACGGACTCGGAATACGCTGATTGCCCCCGCCCCGTATGAGAACTTCTTGTTGCAAAATGAGCAGAACTTATTCGACACAAACTGCGTTTTGTTACTAACAGCATCTGTGACTGCTTCTTTCTTCTCGAGAACGAAATCCCATTCAGGCCCTTTCTTCCTCATGGCTGCAAATCGAAAATGGCTGCACACTGTCGCACAGTCGCACTGGCCTCGTCGTCGCTATAATTGCATTACACCGTCAGTAGCACAGCTGGCATTTGCTGGCACACTGATATTATGCGTTACGTACCTAGTCCTAGCTGTCTCCTACCGGCCAAACATTTTGCAAGGCTTGCGCTTTATGAAAAGAACTGTACGCATCTACTTCTAGTAGTAAAAATCTCAAATGTGCAGTGAGCGCGCCGCGCCCAGAATCTGGGCACCGCGCCAGTGCCCGCTGCCCGCTGGTACCCCCGAAAAATTCTAAGTCCAAACCGCGTGGTCAGACGTAAAATACGCGTAAAATACGTCGAGGCCCATAATATGCTTTATCCCGCATTTTATCGCAAAAGTGCGGCGTACATAACAACCCGGTGGCCAACTGAGCAAACTCATGGCCACCAGCTCTCCCCAAAGAAATTCAACATAAATGCATGCTTGGTACCAAGGGGTGGCCAGAAATGGCTTTTAGGCCATACACAACAAATGTGCAAAGATGTGCAACTCAGTCCGTTTTTTAGGACTGAGTTGCTACGGTTTAAGGGTTAATGCATTCTGGGCTACTTCCTGCAAGGGTAAGGTGTAAACTACACCAGCTCTGGGTGCACAAAGTGCACCTGCACCACTATGTATTCCAGCAGCTAAGGTGCGGGCATATAGGGTGGAAGATGATCATGGCTAAAGAATGGCTAGGGCATGGCATTTTGAGCAGAGATCAGCAACTCGCTGCCGATGGCAAAGCATTACTGAATAATGCTATGTGTCATCTGGTGTGGAGCCCATCAGGCCTATATAGGCACACTTGTCCCCAGCGTGGGACAAGCGCACAGCCAAAGTCCCGGCCGCCTCAGTGCGATCACAATGATTCCTTTTTGGCTGGTACCACTCGCAGATTTGACCGTCAGATATTCGGCCCGGCTCCAGTCTGAACTCAGTGTAGAATCTTATTAGTTTCGAAACAAACTATGATACTTTTGTAACTTAGGTGCCGTTTTGGGAAACTATGGAAAAGGTGGCGCCGGCTGGCGCGGTCAGGTTTGTGGCCGTAGATCCTGAATGATCGGACGGTTCAGCCGGATGAGCAGAAACCCAGAACGCGAGGTCTATGTGGTGGAGAGCAATGTAACCTAGCGCCGAAAATCCTGGACAGAAGGGCGGGGCTGTGGAGGGGTGGCCAAGGAACCGCGGCGGTTACAAAAGGCGGCATGACGAGGCCAGGGGTGAGCACTGGACTTGTCAGCCTGGATCAGTTGCCATTCAGCACGAATATTCTGCCGGCAGCCCATGCTTCTCATGTCCGGGCCTGGACACTTTGTAGATTTTGGGTCGGAATCTGTAGTCGGTCTGGCCCACTCTGGTCCGTTAGACAACCTCTACTAAAATGTCAGCCTGCATGCATAATAAAGATTCTATCATGGCTCCAGAAGTTACATGGTGGATTCTAATCCAGTTTTTTATTTCCACGAGGCGGATTTGTCCAGTCCTGGCTTGACTTTTCCACCTGGCTGATCAGCCGACACTGAATTGTCACACTCTTGACAACTTGTCACACAATTTTTCACTACTAGTAGGCCTGCAATCAGTCAGATCCCACCACGCCGGTCATAGCCATAGGCCTGCAGTGTTGAAATTATTGAAATTGAGTCACAGGTTGTCTCCTTGATAGGCCTGCAGTGTACGCTGCATGTCTTGTTATTCAAGCGGATCACTGAACGCTTCACGCGGACAAACAACAGGTAGGTACTGCACCCTGGTTCAAATTAAAAGCGACTTCCGGCCGGCTCCCTGGCAAAGTTAACCCCCGACCAAGACGGGGCATGTGCAGGGTGTAGATTCCGTAACGTCTTTATTTGATGTCCATCTACGGACGCCGAACACGAGCGGAACCCGGCGGTGCCGACGGGAGTACCTGTCGGCCCTGGACGCCCGGGCGGTCCGACGTCGACGAGCTGGACAAGGGTGCCCCCAACGCCGCCATTTTTGCGGGCTTTGCGGCCCGTGCCCCATTGCTGGCGGCCCCGCGGCACCTGCCGGCCATGCCCCGCCGCCGCCCCGACCCGCTCTACCGCCAGGACCCCAAGGTCTTGGCCGCCCGGCACCGCCTCAAGCGTAACCGGGACCCGCTGCAGAAACCAGTGCTCAAGGCCGCCCTCGTGGAGGCCTACGAGCACGCTCAGGACGCGGAGGCGGCCCAGTGCATCGCGGATGCCAAGGCCTGCATGCCAGGCTCGCAACCAGGGCAAGGACATGTGGTACCACCTCGACCAGCTCGGCGGCCGGCGGCGGCGCACCCCGGTGGAGCACACGGGGGACGGCACGGCGCCGGTCAGCCTTGACCGCTGGTTGGCCCACAATGTTTCCTTGACCGGTGGGGCTCGCGCCCCCCCCCCGCCGCTTCACCCCGAGACGGCCGCCCGCCTCGGGGTCGCCGGACCCCGCCGCCGCCAGCGCCCCCCTCCTCGGCCGCGGACTTTACCAAGTCCCCGCCTTGCAGGAGGGCTGCCTTGCCACTGACGACGTCGTCCCCCCCTTCACTTTGAAGGAATTGGACGGCGCCCTGGCTCGCCTGCGGTACGATGCGGCGGTCGGTGCCGACCACCTTTCTGCTGAGCTGCTGAAGACCCCTGATTCGGCGGTTAGGGATCTTCTGCTGGCGTTCTGCAACCGTGTCCTGCTCTCTGACGAGCCTCCGCCTGCTGAGTGGCAGACGGCCATCCGCGTCATGCTGTACAAGAAGGGCTCTGCTGCTGACCCCGGTAACTACCGGGGTGTCTGCCTCCAGAGCGCCGCGCTGAAGGTCTTCATGCGCATGATGCTGCACAGGCTCCGCGCCGCGCTGGACCCACACCTGGGTGAGTCTCAGATGGCGGGTTTCCGTCGTGGTCGTAACACTGTCATGGCTGTGTTTGTCGCGCGCCGATTGATGGAGGAGGTGCGTCGCCTTCCCCCTGACAGTTTGCCGCTCGTCTTCATTTTTGTTGACTATATCGAAGCCTTTGACACGGTTCTCTGGGAGGCTCTTTGGGCCATCCTAGCTCTGGATCGGGTGCCACCTGCGTTTATTGCTGCCATTCGCCGACTGTATGAGGGCTCACAGGCAGTAGTGCGGACTGCGGAAGGCACCACCCACCATTCCCCCTCCACCACGGCGGGGTGTGGCAAGCCGGTTGTGTCCTGCTTGTCCCCATACCTGTTCATTATTGTCGTGGATCACGTCATGCGCCGGGCACGTGCGCGCTTTACTGGTTCGAGCCAGGCTTGGACATCCTTAACGTGAAAGAGCACGGCGGGGTTAGACCTGGTTACCGCCTTGCCGACCTGATTTATGCGGATGATACCACCCTCATCGAGAGCCCCGAGCACATTCAGACCTGGCTGGACTGCCTGGGCCTGGAGGCGCGGGCGGTAGGGTTGGAGATTAGTGTCAAAACCGAGGCGATGGTGATTGGGCCTCCAGTAAACCACCGCTGCCGCGCCTGCTCGACGGGACGAAGGTCCCGTTCCGCGACCGCTTCAAGCTGTTGGGGAGCTGGCTTCCTGACACCGCCGACGATGTGGACACCCGCATCGGCCTTGCCTGGGCCAAGTTCCGTTCGCTCACACCCTACTGGCGCTCGAAGGGCCTGCCAGGGCGGGCACCGCAAGCGCATGCTCTTCAAGGTCCTCGTCCTCACGGTGCTCACGTATGGCGCCGAGGCGTGGACCCTCCCACCCAAACTGGCAGCTAGGCTAGACGGCACAGCTCGGATGAGGATTACATCCCCATCAAGTGCTTAACGGTTGGGGGATGATATTTGTTTAAACTTTTGTGTAATTATTTTTCTAATGAA
>RPFO01001246.1:0-13488 GCA_009746045.1 Mesostigma viride
AAGCGCAAGGTTCACGGTGCAAGCGCAAGGTTCCTCACGGTGCAAGCGCAAGGTTCCTCACGGTGCAAGCGCAAGGTTCCTCACGGTCAAGCGCAAGGTTCCTCACGGTGCAAGCGCAAGGTTCACGGTGCAAGCGCAAGGTTCCTCACGGTGCAAGCGCAAGGTTCCTCACGGTGCAAGCGCAAGGTTCCTCACGGTGCAAGCGCAAGGTTCCTCACGGTGCAAGCGCAAGGTTCCTCACGGTGCAAGCGCAAGGTTCCTCAGCGCAAGGTTCCTCACGGTGCAAGCGCAAGGTTCCTCACGGTGCAAGCGCAAGGTTCCTCACGGTGCAAGCGCAAGGTTCACAGTTCCTCACGGTGCAAGCGCAAGGTTCCTCACGGTGCAAGCGCAAGGTTCCTCACGGTGCAAGCGCAAGGTTCCTCACGGTGCAAGCGCAAGGTTCCTCACGGTGCAAGCGCAAGGTTCCTCACGGTGCAAGCGCAAGGTTCCTCACAAGCGCAAGGTTCCTCACGGTGCAAGCGCAAGGTTCCTCACGGTGCAAGCGCAAGGTTCCTCACGGTGCAAGCGCAAGGTTCCTCACGGTGCAAGCGCAAGGTTCCTCACGGTGCAAGCGCAAGGTTCCTCACGCAGCGCGCAAGGTTCCTCACGGTGCAAGCGCAAGGTTCCTCACGGTGCAAGCGCAAGGTTCCTCACGGTGCAAGCGCAAGGTTCCTCACAAGCGCAAGGTTCCTCACAAGCGCAAGGTTCCTCACGGTGCAAGCGCAAGGTTCCTCACGGTGCAAGCGCAAGGTTCCTCACGGTGCAAGCGCAAGGTTCCTCACGGTGCAAGCGCAAGGTTCCTCACGGTGCAAGCGCAAGGTTCCTCACGGTGCAAGCGCAAGGTTCCTCACGGTGCAAGCGCAAGGTTCCTCACGGTGCAAGCGCAAGGTTCCTCACGGTGCAAGCGCAAGGTTCCGGTAAGCGCAAGGTTCCTCACGGTGCAAGCGCAAGGTTCCTCACGGTGCAAGCGCAAGGTTCCTCACGGTGCAAGCGCAAGGTTCCTCACGGTGCAAGCGCAAGGTTCCTCACAAGCGCAAGGTTCCTCACAAGCGCAAGGTTCCTCACGGTGCAAGCGCAAGGTTCCTCACAAGCGCAAGGTTCCTCACGGTGCAAGCGCAAGGTTCCTCACGGTGCAAGCGCAAGGTTCCTCACGGTGCAAGCGCAAGGTTCCTCACGGTGCAAGCGCAAGGTTCCTCACGGTGCAAGCGCAAGGTTCCTCACGGTGCAAGCGCAAGGTTCCTCACGGTGCAAGCGCAAGGTTCCTCACGGTGCAAGCGCAAGGTTCCTCACAAGCGCAAGGTTCCTCACGGTGCAAGCGCAAGGTTCCTCACGGTGCAAGCGCAAGGTTCCTCACGGTGCAAGCGCAAGGTTCCTCACGGTGCAAGCGCAAGGTTCCTCACGGTGCAAGCGCAAGGTTCCTCACGGTGCAAGCGCAAGGTTCCTCACGGTGCAAGCGCAAGGTTCCTCACGGTGCAAGCGCAAGGTTCCTCACGGTGCAAGCGCAAGGTTCCTCACGGTGCAAGCGCAAGGTTCCTCACGGTGCAAGCGCAAGGTTCCTCACGGTGCAAGCGCAAGGTTCCTCACGGTGCAAGCGCAAGGTTCCTCACAAGCGCAAGGTTCCTCACGGTGCAAGCGCAAGGTTCCTCACGGTGCAAGCGCAAGGTTCCTCACGGTGCAAGCGCAAGGTTCCTCACGGTGCAAGCGCAAGGTTCCTCACGGTGCAAGCGCAAGGTTCCTCACGGTGCAAGCGCAAGGTTCCTCACAAGCGCAAGGTTCCTCACGGTGCAAGCGCAAGGTTCCTCACGGTGCAAGCGCAAGGTTCCTCACGGTGCAAGCGCAAGGTTCCTCACGGTGCAAGCGCAAGGTTCCTCACAAGCGCAAGGTTCCTCACGGTGCAAGCGCAAGGTTCCTCACGGTGCAAGCGCAAGGTTCCTCACGGTGCAAGCGCAAGGTTCCTCACGGTGCAAGCGCAAGGTTCCTCACGGTGCAAGCGCAAGGTTCCTCACGGTGCAAGCGCAAGGTTCCTCACAAGCGCAAGGTTCCTCACGGTGCAAGCGCAAGGTTCCTCACGGTGCAAGCGCAAGGTTCCTCACGGTGCAAGCGCAAGGTTCCTCACAAGCGCAAGGTTCCTCACGGTGCAAGCGCAAGGTTCCTCACGGTGCAAGCGCAAGGTTCCTCACGGTGCAAGCGCAAGGTTCCTCACGGTGCAAGCGCAAGGTTCCTCACGGTGCAAGCGCAAGGTTCCTCACAAGCGCAAGGTTCCTCACGGTGCAAGCGCAAGGTTCCTCACGGTGCAAGCGCAAGGTTCCTCACAAGCGCAAGGTTCCTCACGGTGCAAGCGCAAGGTTCCTCACGGTGCGCAAGGTTCCTCACGGTGCAAGCGCAAGGTTCCTCACGGTGCAAGCGCAAGGTTCCTCACGGTGCAAGCGCAAGGTTCCTCACGGTGCAAGCGCAAGGTTCCTCACGGTGCAAGCGGTTCCTCACGGTGCAAGCGCAAGGTTCCTCACGGTGCAAGCGCAAGGTTCCTCACGGTGCAAGCAAGGTTCCTCACGGTGCAAGCGCAAGGTTCCTCACGGTGCAAGCGCAAGGTTCCTCACGGTGCAAGCGCAAGGTTCCTCACGGTGCAAGCGCAAGGTTCCTCACGGTGCAAGCGCAAGGTTCCTCACGGTGCAAGCGCAAGGTTCCTCACGGTGCAAGCGCAAGGTTCCTCACGGTGCAAGCGCAAGGTTCCTCACGGTGCAAGCGCAAGGTTCCTCACGGTGCAAGCGCAAGGTTCCTCACGGTGCAAGCGCAAGGTTCCTCACGGTGCAAGCGCAAGGTTCCTCACGGTGCAAGCGCAAGGTTCCTCACGGTGCAAGCGCAAGGTTCCTCACGGTGCAAGCGCAAGGTTCCTCACGGTGCAAGCGCAAGGTTCCTCACGGTGCAAGCGCAAGGTTCCTCACGGTGCAAGCGCAAGGTTCCTCACGGTGCAAGCGCAAGGTTCCTCACGGTGCAAGCGCAAGGTTCCTCACGGTGCAAGCGCAAGGTTCCTCACGGTGCAAGCGCAAGGTTCCTCACGGTGCAAGCGCAAGGTTCCTCACGGTGCAAGCGCAAGGTTCCTCACGGTGCAAGCGCAAGGTTCCTCACGGTGCAAGCGCAAGGTTCCTCACGGTGCAAGCGCAAGGTTCCTCACGGTGCAAGCGCAAGGTTCCTCACGGTGCAAGCGCAAGGTTCCTCACGGTGCAAGCGCAAGGTTCCTCACGGTGCAAGCGCAAGGTTCCTCAAAGGTTCCTCACGGTGCAAGCGCAAGGTTCCTCACGGTGCAAGCGCAAGGTTCCTCACGGTTCGCAAGCGCAAGGTTCCTCACGGTGCAAGCGCAAGGTTCCTCACGGTGCAAGCGCAAGGTTCCTCACGGTGCAAGCGCAAGGTTCCTCACGGTGCAAGCGCAAGGTTCCTCACGGTGCAAGCGCAAGGTTCCTCACGGTGCAAGCGCAAGGTTCCTCACGGTGCAAGCGCAAGGTTCCTCACGGTGCAAGCGCAAGGTTCCTCACGGTGCAAGCGCAAGGTTCCTCACGGTGCAAGCGCAAGGTTCCTCACGGTGCAAGCGCAAGGTTCCTCACGGTGCAAGCGCAAGGTTCCTCACGGTGCAAGCGCAAGGTTCCTCACAAGCGCAAGGTTCCTCACGGTGCAAGCGCAAGGTTCCTCACGGTGCAAGCGCAAGGTTCCTCACGGTGCAAGCGCAAGGTTCCTCACAAGCGCAAGGTTCCTCACGGTGCAAGCGCAAGGTTCCTCACGGTGCAAGCGCAAGGTTCCTCACGGTGCAAGCGCAAGGTTCCTCACGGTGCAAGCGCAAGGTTCCTCACGGTGCAAGCGCAAGGTTCCTCACAAGCGCAAGGTTCCTCACGGTGCAAGCGCAAGGTTCCTCACGGTGCAAGCGCAAGGTTCCTCACGGTGCAAGCGCAAGGTTCCTCACGGTGCAAGCGCAAGGTTCCTCACGGTGCAAGCGCAAGGTTCCTCACGGTGCAAGCGCAAGGTTCCTCACGGTGCAAGCGCAAGGTTCCTCACGGTGCAAGCGCAAGGTTCCTCACGGTGCAAGCGCAAGGTTCCTCACGGTGCAAGCGCAAGGTTCCTCACAAGCGCAAGGTTCCTCACAAGCGCAAGGTTCCTCACGGTGCAAGCGCAAGGTTCCTCACAAGCGCAAGGTTCCTCACGGTGCAAGCGCAAGGTTCCTCACGGTGCAAGCGCAAGGTTCCTCACGGTGCAAGCGCAAGGTTCCTCACGGTGCAAGCGCAAGGTTCCTCACGGTGCAAGCGCAAGGTTCCTCACGGTGCAAGCGCAAGGTTCCTCACGGTGCAAGCGCAAGGTTCCTCACGGTGCAAGCGCAAGGTTCCTCACGGTGCAAGCGCAAGGTTCCTCACGGTGCAAGCGCAAGGTTCCTCACGGTGCAAGCGCAAGGTTCCTCACGGTGCAAGCGCAAGGTTCCTCACGGTGCAAGCGCAAGGTTCCTCACAAGCGCAAGGTTCCTCACAAGCGCAAGGTTCCTCACGGTGCAAGCGCAAGGTTCCTCACGGTACAAGCGCAAGGTTCCTCACGGTGCAAGCGCAAGGTTCCTCACGGTGCAAGCGCAAGGTTCCTCACGGTGCAAGCGCAAGGTTCCTCACGGTGCAAGCGCAAGGTTCCTCACGGTGCAAGCGCAAGGTTCCTCACGGTGCAAGCGCAAGGTTCCTCACGGTGCAAGCGCAAGGTTCCTCACGGTGCAAGCGCAAGGTTCCTCACAAGCGCAAGGTTCCTCACGGTGCAAGCGCAAGGTTCCTCACGGTGCAAGCGCAAGGTTCCTCACGGTGCAAGCGCAAGGTTCCTCACGGTGCAAGCGCAAGGTTCCTCACGGTGCAAGCGCAAGGTTCCTCACGGTGCAAGCGCAAGGTTCCTCACGGTGCAAGCGCAAGGTTCCTCACAAGCGCAAGGTTCCTCACGGTGCAAGCGCAAGGTTCCTCACAAGCGCAAGGTTCCTCACGGTGCAAGCGCAAGGTTCCTCACGGTGCAAGCGCAAGGTTCCTCACGGTGCAAGCGCAAGGTTCCTCACGGTGCAAGCGCAAGGTTCCTCACGGTGCAAGCGCAAGGTTCCTCACGGTGCAAGCGCAAGGTTCCTCACGGTGCAAGCGCAAGGTTCCTCACGGTGCAAGCGCAAGGTTCCTCACGGTGCAAGCGCAAGGTTCCTCACGGTGCAAGCGCAAGGTTCCTCACGGTGCAAGCGCAAGGTTCCTCACGGTGCAAGCGCAAGGTTCCTCACGGTGCAAGCGCAAGGTTCCTCACGGTGCAAGCGCAAGGTTCCTCACGGTGCAAGCGCAAGGTTCCTCACGGTGCAAGCGCAAGGTTCCTCACGGTGCAAGCGCAAGGTTCCTCACGGTGCAAGCGCAAGGTTCCTCACGGTGCAAGCGCAAGGTTCCTCACGGTGCAAGCGCAAGGTTCCTCACGGTGCAAGCGCAAGGTTCCTCACGGTGCAAGCGCAAGGTTCCTCACGGTGCAAGCGCAAGGTTCCTCACAAGCGCAAGGTTCCTCACAAGCGCAAGGTTCCTCACGGTGCAAGCGCAAGGTTCCTCACGGTGCAAGCGCAAGGTTCCTCACAAGCGCAAGGTTCCTCACAGCGCAAGGTTCCTCACGGTGCAAGCGCAAGGTTCCTCACGGTGCAAGCGCAAGGTTCCTCACGGTGCAAGCGCAAGGTTCCTCACGGTGCAAGCGCAAGGTTCCTCACGGTGCAAGCGCAAGGTTCCTCACGGTGCAAGCGCAAGGTTCCTCACGGTGCAAGCGCAAGGTTCCTCACGGTGCAAGCGCAAGGTTCCTCACGGTGCAAGCGCAAGGTTCCTCACGGTGCAAGCGCAAGGTTCCTCACGGTGCAAGCGCAAGGTTCCTCACGGTGCAAGCGCAAGGTTCCTCACGGTGCAAGCGCAAGGTTCCTCACGGTGCAAGCGCAAGGTTCCTCACGGTGCAAGCGCAAGGTTCCTCACGGTGCAAGCGCAAGGTTCCTCACGGTGCAAGCGCAAGGTTCCTCACGGTGCAAGCGCAAGGTTCCTCACGGTGCAAGCGCAAGGTTCCTCACGGTGCAAGCGCAAGGTTCCTCACGGTGCAAGCGCAAGGTTCCTCAAAGCGCAAGGTTCCTCACGGTGCAAGCGCAAGGTTCCTCACGGTGCAAGCGCAAGGTTCCTCACGGTGCAAGCGCAAGGTTCCTCACGGTGCAAGCGCAAGGTTCCTCACGGTGCAAGCGCAAGGTTCCTCACGGTGCAAGCGCAAGGTTCCTCACGGTGCAAGCGCAAGGTTCCTCACGGTGCAAGCGCAAGGTTCCTCACGGTGCAAGCGCAAGGTTCCTCACAAGCGCAAGGTTCCTCACGGTGCAAGCGCAAGGTTCCTCACGGTGCAAGCGCAAGGTTCCTCACGGTGCAAGCGCAAGGTTCCTCACGGTGCAAGCGCAAGGTTCCTCACGGTGCAAGCGCAAGGTTCCTCACGGTGCAAGCGCAAGGTTCCTCACGGTGCAAGCGCAAGGTTCCTCACGGTAAGCGCAAGGTTCCTCACGGTGCAAGCGCAAGGTTCCTCACAAGCGCAAGGTTCCTCACGGTGCAAGCGCAAGGTTCCTCACGGTGCAAGCGCAAGGTTCCTCACGGTGCAAGCGCAAGGTTCCTCACGGTGCAAGCGCAAGGTTCCTCACGGTGCAAGCGCAAGGTTCCTCACGGTGCAAGCGCAAGGTTCCTCACGGTGCAAGCGCAAGGTTCCTCACGGTGCAAGCGCAAGGTTCCTCACGGTGCAAGCGCAAGGTTCCTCACGGTGCAAGCGCAAGGTTCCTCACGGTGCAAGCGCAAGGTTCCTCACGGTGCAAGCGCAAGGTTCCTCACGGTGCAAGCGCAAGGTTCCTCACGGTGCAAGCGCAAGGTTCCTCACGGTGCAAGCGCAAGGTTCCTCACGGTACAAGCGCAAGGTTCCTCACAAGCGCAAGGTTCCTCACGGTGCAAGCGCAAGGTTCCTCACGGTGCAAGCGCAAGGTTCCTCACGGTGCAAGCGCAAGGTTCCTCACGGTGCAAGCGCAAGGTTCCTCACGGTGCAAGCGCAAGGTTCCTCACGGTGCAAGCGCAAGGTTCCTCACGGTGCAAGCGCAAGGTTCCTCACGGTGCAAGCGCAAGGTTCCTCACAAGCGCAAGGTTCCTCACAAGCGCAAGGTTCCTCACGGTGCAAGCGCAAGGTTCCTCACGGTGCAAGCGCAAGGTTCCTCACGGTGCAAGCGCAAGGTTCCTCACGGTGCAAGCGCAAGGTTCCTCACGGTGCAAGCGCAAGGTTCCTCACGGTGCAAGCGCAAGGTTCCTCACGGTGCAAGCGCAAGGTTCCTCACGGTGCAAGCGCAAGGTTCCTCACGGTGCAAGCGCAAGGTTCCTCACGGTGCAAGCGCAAGGTTCCTCACGGTGCAAGCGCAAGGTTCCTCACGGTGCAAGCGCAAGGTTCCTCACGGTGCAAGCGCAAGGTTCCTCACGGTGCAAGCGCAAGGTTCCTCACGGTGCAAGCGCAAGGTTCCTCACGGTGCAAGCGCAAGGTTCCTCACGGTGCAAGCGCAAGGTTCCTCACAAGCGCAAGGTTCCTCACGGTGCAAGCGCAAGGTTCCTCACGGTGCAAGCGCAAGGTTCCTCACGGTGCAAGCGCAAGGTTCCTCACGGTGCAAGCGCAAGGTTCCTCACGGTGCAAGCGCAAGGTTCCTCACGGTGCAAGCGCAAGGTTCCTCACGGTGCAAGCGCAAGGTTCCTCACGGTGCAAGCGCAAGGTTCCTCACGGTGCAAGCGCAAGGTTCCTCACGGTGCAAGCGCAAGGTTCCTCACGGTGCAAGCGCAAGGTTCCTCACGGTGCAAGCGCAAGGTTCCTCACGGTGCAAGCGCAAGGTTCCTCACGGTGCAAGCGCAAGGTTCCTCACGGTGCAAGCGCAAGGTTCCTCACGGTGCAAGCGCAAGGTTCCTCACGGTGCAAGCGCAAGGTTCCTCACGGTGCAAGCGCAAGGTTCCTCACGGTGCAAGCGCAAGGTTCCTCACGGTGCAAGCGCAAGGTTCCTCACGGTGCAAGCGCAAGGTTCCTCACGGTGCAAGCGCAAGGTTCCTCACGGTGCAAGCGCAAGGTTCCTCACAAGCGCAAGGTTCCTCACGGTGCAAGCGCAAGGTTCCTCACGGTGCAAGCGCAAGGTTCCTCACGGTGCAAGCGCAAGGTTCCTCACAAGCGCAAGGTTCCTCACGGTGCAAGCGCAAGGTTCCTCACGGTGCAAGCGCAAGGTTCCTCACGGTGCAAGCGCAAGGTTCCTCACGGTGCAAGCGCAAGGTTCCTCACGGTGCAAGCGCAAGGTTCCTCACAAGCGCAAGGTTCCTCACGGTGCAAGCGCAAGGTTCCTCACGGTGCAAGCGCAAGGTTCCTCACGGTGCAAGCGCAAGGTTCCTCACGGTGCAAGCGCAAGGTTCCTCACGGTGCAAGCGCAAGGTTCCTCACGGTGCAAGCGCAAGGTTCCTCACGGTGCAAGCGCAAGGTTCCTCACGGTGCAAGCGCAAGGTTCCTCACGGTGCAAGCGCAAGGTTCCTCACGGTGCAAGCGCAAGGTTCCTCACGGTGCAAGCGCAAGGTTCCTCACAAGCGCAAGGTTCCTCACGGTGCAAGCGCAAGGTTCCTCACGGTGCAAGCGCAAGGTTCCTCACGGTGCAAGCGCAAGGTTCCTCACGGTGCAAGCGCAAGGTTCCTCACGGTGCAAGCGCAAGGTTCCTCACGGTGCAAGCGCAAGGTTCCTCACGGTGCAAGCGCAAGGTTCCTCACGGTGCAAGCGCAAGGTTCCTCACGGTGCAAGCGCAAGGTTCCTCACGGTGCAAGCGCAAGGTTCCTCACGGTGCAAGCGCAAGGTTCCTCACGGTGCAAGCGCAAGGTTCCTCACGGTGCAAGCGCAAGGTTCCTCACGGTGCAAGCGCAAGGTTCCTCACGGTGCAAGCGCAAGGTTCCTCACAAGCGCAAGGTTCCTCACGGTGCAAGCGCAAGGTTCCTCACGGTGCAAGCGCAAGGTTCCTCACAAGCGCAAGGTTCCTCACGGTGCAAGCGCAAGGTTCCTCACGGTGCAAGCGCAAGGTTCCTCACGGTGCAAGCGCAAGGTTCCTCACGGTGCAAGCGCAAGGTTCCTCACGGTGCAAGCGCAAGGTTCCTCACGGTGCAAGCGCAAGGTTCCTCACGGTGCAAGCGCAAGGTTCCTCACGGTGCAAGCGCAAGGTTCCTCACAAGCGCAAGGTTCCTCACGGTGCAAGCGCAAGGTTCCTCACGGTGCAAGCGCAAGGTTCCTCACGGTGCAAGCGCAAGGTTCCTCACGGTGCAAGCGCAAGGTTCCTCACGGTGCAAGCGCAAGGTTCCTCACGGTGCAAGCGCAAGGTTCCTCACGGTGCAAGCGCAAGGTTCCTCACAAGCGCAAGGTTCCTCACGGTGCAAGCGCAAGGTTCCTCACAAGCGCAAGGTTCCTCACGGTGCAAGCGCAAGGTTCCTCACGGTGCAAGCGCAAGGTTCCTCACGGTGCAAGCGCAAGGTTCCTCACGGTGCAAGCGCAAGGTTCCTCACGGTGCAAGCGCAAGGTTCCTCACGGTGCAAGCGCAAGGTTCCTCACGGTGCAAGCGCAAGGTTCCTCACGGTGCAAGCGCAAGGTTCCTCACGGTGCAAGCGCAAGGTTCCTCACGGTGCAAGCGCAAGGTTCCTCACGGTGCAAGCGCAAGGTTCCTCACGGTGCAAGCGCAAGGTTCCTCACAAGCGCAAGGTTCCTCACGGTGCAAGCGCAAGGTTCCTCACGGTGCAAGCGCAAGGTTCCTCACGGTGCAAGCGCAAGGTTCCTCACGGTGCAAGCGCAAGGTTCCTCACGGTGCAAGCGCAAGGTTCCTCACGGTGCAAGCGCAAGGTTCCTCACGGTGCAAGCGCAAGGTTCCTCACGGTGCAAGCGCAAGGTTCCTCACGGTGCAAGCGCAAGGTTCCTCACGGTGCAAGCGCAAGGTTCCTCACAAGCGCAAGGTTCCTCAAAGCGCAAGGTTCCTCACGGTGCAAGCGCAAGGTTCCTCACGGTGCAAGCGCAAGGTTCCTCACAAGCGCAAGGTTCCTCACAAGCGCAAGGTTCCTCACGGTGCAAGCGCAAGGTTCCTCACGGTGCAAGCGCAAGGTTCCTCACGGTGCAAGCGCAAGGTTCCTCACGGTGCAAGCGCAAGGTTCCTCACGGTGCAAGCGCAAGGTTCCTCACGGTGCAAGCGCAAGGTTCCTCACGGTGCAAGCGCAAGGTTCCTCACGGTGCAAGCGCAAGGTTCCTCACGGTGCAAGCGCAAGGTTCCTCACGGTGCAAGCGCAAGGTTCCTCACGGTGCAAGCGCAAGGTTCCTCACGGTGCAAGCGCAAGGTTCCTCACGGTGCAAGCGCAAGGTTCCTCACGGTGCAAGCGCAAGGTTCCTCACGGTGCAAGCGCAAGGTTCCTCACGGTGCAAGCGCAAGGTTCCTCACGGTGCAAGCGCAAGGTTCCTCACGGTGCAAGCGCAAGGTTCCTCACGGTGCAAGCGCAAGGTTCCTCACGGTGCAAGCGCAAGGTTCCTCACGGTGCAAGCGCAAGGTTCCTCACAAGCGCAAGGTTCCTCACGGTGCAAGCGCAAGGTTCCTCACGGTGCAAGCGCAAGGTTCCTCACGGTGCAAGCGCAAGGTTCCTCACGGTGCAAGCGCAAGGTTCCTCACGGTGCAAGCGCAAGGTTCCTCACGGTGCAAGCGCAAGGTTCCTCACGGTGCAAGCGCAAGGTTCCTCACGGTGCAAGCGCAAGGTTCCTCACGGTGCAAGCGCAAGGTTCCTCACAAGCGCAAGGTTCCTCACGGTGCAAGCGCAAGGTTCCTCACGGTGCAAGCGCAAGGTTCCTCACGGTGCAAGCGCAAGGTTCCTCACGGTGCAAGCGCAAGGTTCCTCACGGTGCAAGCGCAAGGTTCCTCACGGTGCAAGCGCAAGGTTCCTCACGGTGCAAGCGCAAGGTTCCTCACAAGCGCAAGGTTCCTCACGGTGCAAGCGCAAGGTTCCTCACAAGCGCAAGGTTCCTCACGGTGCAAGCGCAAGGTTCCTCACGGTGCAAGCGCAAGGTTCCTCACGGTGCAAGCGCAAGGTTCCTCACGGTGCAAGCGCAAGGTTCCTCACGGTGCAAGCGCAAGGTTCCTCACGGTGCAAGCGCAAGGTTCCTCACGGTGCAAGCGCAAGGTTCCTCACGGTGCAAGCGCAAGGTTCCTCACGGTGCAAGCGCAAGGTTCCTCACGGTGCAAGCGCAAGGTTCCTCACGGTGCAAGCGCAAGGTTCCTCACGGTGCAAGCGCAAGGTTCCTCACGGTGCAAGCGCAAGGTTCCTCACGGTGCAAGCGCAAGGTTCCTCACGGTGCAAGCGCAAGGTTCCTCACGGTGCAAGCGCAAGGTTCCTCACAAGCGCAAGGTTCCTCACGGTGCAAGCGCAAGGTTCCTCACGGTGCAAGCGCAAGGTTCCTCACGGTGCAAGCGCAAGGTTCCTCACGGTGCAAGCGCAAGGTTCCTCACGGTGCAAGCGCAAGGTTCCTCACGGTGCAAGCGCAAGGTTCCTCACGGTGCAAGCGCAAGGTTCCTCACGGTGCAAGCGCAAGGTTCCTCACAAGCGCAAGGTTCCTCACAAGCGCAAGGTTCCTCACGGTGCAAGCGCAAGGTTCCTCACGGTGCAAGCGCAAGGTTCCTCACGGTGCAAGCGCAAGGTTCCTCACGGTGCAAGCGCAAGGTTCCTCACGGTGCAAGCGCAAGGTTCCTCACGGTGCAAGCGCAAGGTTCCTCACGGTGCAAGCGCAAGGTTCCTCACGGTGCAAGCGCAAGGTTCCTCACGGTGCAAGCGCAAGGTTCCTCACGGTGCAAGCGCAAGGTTCCTCACGGTGCAAGCGCAAGGTTCCTCACGGTGCAAGCGCAAGGTTCCTCACGGTGCAAGCGCAAGGTTCCTCACGGTGCAAGCGCAAGGTTCCTCACGGTGCAAGCGCAAGGTTCCTCACGGTGCAAGCGCAAGGTTCCTCACGGTGCAAGCGCAAGGTTCCTCACAAGCGCAAGGTTCCTCACGGTGCAAGCGCAAGGTTCCTCACGGTGCAAGCGCAAGGTTCCTCACGGTGCAAGCGCAAGGTTCCTCACGGTGCAAGCGCAAGGTTCCTCACGGTGCAAGCGCAAGGTTCCTCACGGTGCAAGCGCAAGGTTCCTCACGGTGCAAGCGCAAGGTTCCTCACAAGCGCAAGGTTCCTCACGGTGCAAGCGCAAGGTTCCTCACGGTGCAAGCGCAAGGTTCCTCACGGTGCAAGCGCAAGGTTCCTCACGGTGCAAGCGCAAGGTTCCTCACGGTGCAAGCGCAAGGTTCCTCACGGTGCAAGCGCAAGGTTCCTCACGGTGCAAGCGCAAGGTTCCTCACGGTGCAAGCGCAAGGTTCCTCACGGTGCAAGCGCAAGGTTCCTCACAAGCGCAAGGTTCCTCACGGTGCAAGCGCAAGGTTCCTCACGGTGCAAGCGCAAGGTTCCTCACGGTGCAAGCGCAAGGTTCCTCACGGTGCAAGCGCAAGGTTCCTCACGGTGCAAGCGCAAGGTTCCTCACGGTGCAAGCGCAAGGTTCCTCACGGTGCAAGCGCAAGGTTCCTCACAAGCGCAAGGTTCCTCACGGTGCAAGCGCAAGGTTCCTCACAAGCGCAAGGTTCCTCACGGTGCAAGCGCAAGGTTCCTCACGGTGCAAGCGCAAGGTTCCTCACGGTGCAAGCGCAAGGTTCCTCACGGTGCAAGCGCAAGGTTCCTCACGGTGCAAGCGCAAGGTTCCTCACGGTGCAAGCGCAAGGTTCCTCACGGTGCAAGCGCAAGGTTCCTCACGGTGCAAGCGCAAGGTTCCTCACGGTGCAAGCGCAAGGTTCCTCACGGTGCAAGCGCAAGGTTCCTCACGGTGCAAGCGCAAGGTTC
Organism: Mesostigma viride; assembly: GCA_009746045.1. Lineage (NCBI taxonomy): Eukaryota > Viridiplantae > Streptophyta > Mesostigmatophyceae > Mesostigmatales > Mesostigmataceae > Mesostigma > Mesostigma viride. The sequence goes on from RPFO01001246.1 coordinate 13,003, forward strand.
CTCACGGTGCAAGCGCAAGGTTCCTCACGGTGCAAGCGCAAGGTTCCTCACGGTGCAAGCGCAAGGTTCCTCACGGTGCAAGCGCAAGGTTCCTCACGGTGCAAGCGCAAGGTTCCTCACAAGCGCAAGGTTCCTCACGGTGCAAGCGCAAGGTTCCTCACGGTGCAAGCGCAAGGTTCCTCACGGTGCAAGCGCAAGGTTCCTCACGGTGCAAGCGCAAGGTTCCTCACGGTGCAAGCGCAAGGTTCCTCACGGTGCAAGCGCAAGGTTCCTCACGGTGCAAGCGCAAGGTTCCTCACGGTGCAAGCGCAAGGTTCCTCACAAGCGCAAGGTTCCTCACAAGCGCAAGGTTCCTCACGGTGCAAGCGCAAGGTTCCTCACGGTGCAAGCGCAAGGTTCCTCACGGTGCAAGCGCAAGGTTCCTCACGGTGCAAGCGCAAGGTTCCTCACGGTGCAAGCGCAAGGTTCACGGTCAAGCGCAAGGTT
>RPFO01000612.1:0-152349 GCA_009746045.1 Mesostigma viride
TAGTGAAGGCCTGCTGGATCTCAGCATAAGCATCCTGGATGGCGGTGAGGAAGGGTAGGGCTGGCGGGGTCCAAGAGGCCAGGCTCCGCCATAACCAAAAGGGGAAGGAGCCGACAGATTTCCGCCCTGACTGAGCGACGGAGCCCTAAAAAGCTGCCGGGGCCAGCCGGGGTTGTATATATAGACCCATGCGGTCTAGATCCCTCCCAGGCCTGCATGGTGGGCCGGCAGCGATGTTGCTGTGCGTCGTAGTTTTTTTATGTAGTTAGTTGTACCTTGTGCAGCTGGCGTGATCCTTGGATGTCCGTGTCAGGTTACTATTAATTTCTTCACGGTTCTTCTCCTTTTGGGGGTTTACAGTTATGTTGCATGCCAATCTCAACTCCGTAATTCATCATTCTCAATGAATATATTAAAAATTATAATAACTTACATCAGAGTGAAAGCACCCAATCAAACATGAACAAAGCCAACGCTAACAAGAGATATCACGCTAACAAGAGAAGTGAATGTATATATGTATGGGTACTCCGGGGGTATGACATATCCCCATGCACCTGGCAGGGAAAGTGAGGGCAGTAACTAGATACACACACGAAGGAAAAACCATGTGTCCAGGAGGTTCCCTTGCGCACGAACGTGCATTTCTTGGCTGCTTCTGACCACCCGTGCTGCTGTGCTGCCCCTTCTGGGCCTGTCTCGGCGCCCTTTGGCCACCGTGCAGGTTTCCTGCCGCGCTACCAGTTCCGGAACGGTGCCGTGGACAGCAAGCACTGCTGTTTGTGGGAGGTTGCGTGCCGGCACGCAGACCTCAAGTACACCTGCAGCAGCCGGTGAGCCCAGCAGCCCATTACCTTTTGCCAGCACTCTTTCTTGTGTACGCTCCACCTCTGGTCCGGCCACCCCCCGTTCAGGTCACTCTGTCTTGACAACCCCTCCTCACAAACATGCACGATTCCTTCATTACAAGTGCATTTATCGCGAATGGGCTGATGCACATTCCAGTTTTGCGGCTACTTTTTTGGGGAAGTGCTGCAACTGACGTTCAGCCAATGTGGGGGCTGGGTCTTGAAAATGAAGCTTGTTTTCTGGTTCACACGCCGTGCGCAGACAAGTAACTTGTCTCTTTTTGTACAAAAGATGTGTCGTTTACTTTGTCAAAGGGACGTGAACATGGCCCATGGCGACATTTGGCCTCATCTCATGACCTTTCCGGGCTCCTGCGGCCTGCCCACTTCTGCTTTCCCGTGCCACTCTCTCAGGGAGCTGCGCCACTGCGACAAGCAGCCCCCCTTCAAGCGCAGCGATAAGTGCGTGGCGTGCCTCCAGTGCAGAGCCCCAGGTGGGTGGGTGACTCGTAGGCAGCTACCTGACAGTATCATGGTTTAATGTAGCGGAGAGTAAAGTACTTCTGTAATGCTGCATGCCTACACGCGGCCTGCCACGCCCACGGTAAAGTAGGCTTCACGGTGTCGAGACATGGCACATCGGCGGGTGACTTGCACTGGCATCTCTGGTCCATTTTTCGGAGACCGTCATCGAATTGATTGGATGTCATGCCTCTTTCAGGAGCCCTATCCATGGCTTACCTCCCTGGGCTATGATTGGATGGTTATATAGACATTAACTGCAGCTATATGGGTAGTAGTAGCTATATGGGTAGTACTATTTAGATATTAGTAGCCATATGGGTAGTGCTATATGGGTGGTAGTACAATATGGCTAGTACCATATGGAAGTATTAGCTATGTGAAGAGTAGTAGCAACCAACTTCAGCAAATGCGCAATCAAACCTTAGCACTTGCGTTGGCTTTTCCGAGACATGTGCTACTGTGCATGGATTGGTTTGCGTCCCCCTTGCATGGGCATGAAACGGATGGAGGAATAAACACGCTCAATGCATGCTCCCTTTGGTCCTGCTTGGCCTCCCCATGTGCAGCGCACGCGCGGGCGCAGGAGGCTGCCATGTGGCAGCGTAAGGCCACGTCATCCGTGCCGTGTGCCGCCTATGCGTGTAAGGTGAGGGTTGGGACCTTCCTGCTATCATGGCACAAAAATAGGATGGCATGCAGAGTGCTCAAAGCTCCTTCCCCAGTTTGGTAACATCAGCATGGCCGGGTAACGAGTACTCCTTTATTTTGACTGTTGTTTGGAACCATCTACTATGATGGGGTACTATTAATTACTATGATGGGGTGATACTCGCTCAGCATAGGCTCTGCTACCAAACGGCCCATTTATGCCTGGTAAGCTGCCTTGAACCATGCAACACGAATCAAGCAAACTTCTAGTTTCCTAGTTTTAAGGCCACAACACTCTAACTGCTTTATAGTCTACTCATGCCTGGCCTTATAGTGAGCTTGGCTTGGCCACGGGATGGTGCCATGTGCCAGCCAATAGTATACATGGACGACATAGAAGGCACCATTCTATACAATATGGACAACCGTCTTCAGTACACCTGGGAAGGGCCTGTGAGAAAGGGCTTGTGTCGAAGAATCTCGTGGTGGCTCATGGTCAGTGGACTCACCAAGGCCGTGATTGTTGTGTGTATGTAAACCACGACCTGGCATGTTGCCACCTGGCACTCCACCACCGCGACCCGGCATGGCTCGCAGGATGCGCGCGTGGCCTACATCTCCATGCGTGTGGCGGCGTGCCTCGTGCGGGAGGCATGCTTCAGCACGTCGCAAAATGGGGACTATGCGGTGTGCCAGCAGGTGAGCGCGCCAGGGATTTTCTCATGTTGTCTATTCGGCCTTCTAGTTACTGAGTAGGCCTGGGCAACATATGATATGGTGAACTTGAACTGGACATTATGTAGGTATTCTGTTTGGGTAAATATGCAGGTTGTTGAACGTAGGCCTCCTGCTTCACCGTGTCAAGTGCATCAGGGCATGACGTTGGCTTGGTTTGCTATGATGAACCTTGTCTCTGCCTCTTTGCCACCTGTCGCCTACAACTGGCCGCCTCCCTAGGCATGCAATCTGTGGCCACGCGATAGGAATGCTGACCACTATTTGCAAAAGCATTGAAAAATTACGTCACCTCAATAGGATGCTGTACTGGCATCCATCTACATACATGCAGTTGGCTTTAGATAGCCCAATACGTGCATACGTTGATTCCGCTGACAGCTTACGTTTTCAGTTTTCACCATTAAAACCAATTACTAAAGCAGGTTTGTGCCATTCATAGGCGTTAATACAATGGTGTTGGTTTGCTTATCTTCTTTATCTGTTTCTATGTTCTGGTCCTGCCTTGATGTGTGCCTTCAGCTCCAGTACCGCTGCTTGTTGCGCCGCGGGCCTGGGGAGACCTGCAGGCACGTGGCGCAGTATTGGCATGTGCACGATGCGCAAGCCGGGATGTGCAAGGTCTGTCACCCCCGGAAATCCTACTTGCGCGCATTGACCCTTGATTAACGAGGTGCTCTGCAAGGGATACATGCTCTTTTTCCGGGCCATGGGGATGGTTTACTGGAGGGGGGCTGCCATCTACGTTGACCACAAGCCCTGGGAGGCGACCCCCGCCGCCCCAGCCTAGGGGAAATGTAGAGTAGTGTCGTATAGACAGTAATGCTTAGCTATCGTGGCCCACGCCCATGTGTTTGTATGCCTATGATGGGACCCACACCAGACGATATGTATTAGCCATGCTTTGCCCATGCAGAGAGCCACTCGCTGTTGAGAGGTAATGCCCTAGCCATTGCTTAGCCATGATCATCTTCCGCCCCATGTAAGGCCTCTTTGGTATGCATGATACACCATGGTGATGCAGGTGCACCTTGTGCACCCAGAGTACGTGGCAGTTTACATCCCCCACCTGCAGGTTGTAGCTCATAACGTATTTATAACCATATGCCCCTTCTCAGCCCTGGATATGTGTTACTCCCTGGACGGAGATATGTTCTTCATTAAATAACTAGTTTAAAAAACAGATCTGTATATACGGCTAGCCATCTGTATTTTTCGGGCCCTAACTTTACAGATCTGTAAAAAGCTCTTGTTTTATTGTGCTCCGCGACCCCCAAACGGGAGCGCATTCATGATTTATTATGCACTATAAATTGATTCCACTACAGGAATATAAATTAATTCCACTACAGGCAAGCAGCAACTCAACGACTACTGCGAGCTCCCTCTTGTCATCCACACCATCCGACACTGCCGCCTCCTCTTTGCCGGCCATCTTGCCCGCACAGACCAGGTGAATACCGATGTGGGCCCTGCCAGGGGGCTTAAGACGGGCCAACCAGGTAGACACCTCCTCCTATGGCAGGGTCCCCTTGTCCCATCGCAACCCACTGACAAACTTGCGCGCGCCCGGCACCGGCGCAGCGCGACCCGGACCTATATGTGACACAACTGCTTGAAGATGTAGGGCTTTTGGGACTATCGATCCGTACTCCGCGCCCGCATGATTGACAAGGAGAAATGGGCTGCCATCTGCGATAAGCACCTTCCAGAGGGGTATGCTCCTGTTTTCTCCCCACGGGCCCCGCGGCCCGTTGCTAGCCTGGGTAGAAGTCCGCAGGTGGAGGTTATTGGCCCTGAGGATATAGCCGCTAGTACTACCGCCTCGTCTGCCATTACAGTAGAGGACAGCACGGATGAGGATTACATCCCCATCTAGTGCTTAATGGTTGGGGAATGATGCAGACGGTATTTGTTTAAACTTTTGTGTAATTATTTTTTCTAATGACATTAGCATAGTACTCCGTGGCATGCCTTTAATTTGCGCATGACACGCAAGTACTTACTTAGTACTTACTTAACTCAACGACATTGAGAGTGAGGAAGTGGAAGGTCGGACGGGAGGGTTAGAATTGTCAACGGTAGCGGGACATGCCAATTGAGAAAAGGCGAGACCTGAACATCGGAGCTTAATTAATCGCAGGTTTCAAGGGGGGATTCGGCATGCCATGCGGTTGATGTGGGCAATCCCACATGTGATGTGGATGCCCGTTGATGGCATGTCTGCCATGCCCACTGATCGAGCCATAGGCAGCCGAATATACGCCATGGATCTATTACACCCCCCGGCCCTGCCTCCGATTTCTCGTCCGTATTGACTGCCCGCGAAAGAACTAAATGGTGACAGCGTCTCTCACTGGCTTGTATTTCTTTTTCTATGCGGACGAGGCAGGATCCAAGTATCCCACAGGAGGTAGCCGATCAGGGGACAAATGTTGAATCTGCAAAATTCAGGGTACGGCTATGCCTGGTGTCGAAGCACGTGCGAGGGGTGGCAACTGCCCCGCGGATAGCTGGGGCAACAACGTTTGCCAACCTTGTGCCGCGGCGTTTAGCCCCCGGCGACGGCCCATCACCGCTTTCAGTCATATGAACGCAGCACCGTTGATTAATGAGCGTACAGTGGTATATGCAGCTGTTCTGTATGCACGTGCTGGGTAAGGGCTAGGCACCCTTCCCCGACAACACACGGTACTTTGTAGGTCATGGAGGAATTATGCTAAGTGGGCAGAAGCTGGTGTAGGCAATGCGATAAACAAATACTGCCCAGTGAATTAGTATTAAACTACTTGGCCAGTTCTTATTAGAACTCCCTCTTCTTATTTGGGGAAAACACAGTTAAGTGGACTTTGATATCATTATCATCCTGAGACGCAGCCTATGGTGCACGTAAGCTACAGAGCATATAACCAATGGTTGGTTTGTTGCTGCCGGTAAGCGTGCGTAGCTATCAACGGTTCACCTGCTACCCCCTAGTGATCTTATCACTTTAAGCTGTTGAGGAAACAAAATTACGGTTTGGCAATTTCGCCTGCCACCCATGTGCCACCATACACGTGATGTCAGGCGTCAGGCCTCTATATTATTATAATCATAATGATTACCGGTACGTTACTGGAACTGGTTTGTTACACATATAAAACGGGTGGTCTTCCGATTTTTCGATCACTAGAGAAATGCCGAATGGCCTGGAAGAATGTCCTAACGTACCTACAGATTTTGGCGGCGATCGTAACTTAACGCGGGAATGACTGTACATAATACCTTGAATCTTTTCTTTGCTGCCATGCGAGTTGGCCACAATTCACAAAGAATGCTGTCCTCTGTACGCTTCGGCGCTGTCATTGGCTGTCACAACTCGGTGTGATCCTATATTCCTTGGTCCTCGGGTGGTTCTCACAAAGCGACCCAGTATCTTTTTTGACCCAATAGCGTATCATAATTCACGTCGCGCGGCTGTGTCGTTTGAGGTCAACAAGATCTGCGGTGGAGAGGCAAGCAGGCGGGATTAGTGAACGGAATCAGGGGCCCAAATGGCCGAAAAGGGAGCGTTCAAGCGGCACCGCAGGGCTTGCAGCTACTTTTCGGCAGTTGGGGAAGGAGATAAGGCCGAAATTTTCTCGTGCTTGAAAACACGGTAAAAAGGGCAGCCATCCTACTTTACCGACCCTCCGGACTGCGGCGCAGTGAGTGCGTTGCCTTCAATTGCAACAATGGCTTCGGCTGTGGCTGTCCATCAAACTTTGGCGGCTTCGTCCATTCGGCTTGGGAAGCCCGTTTTCCAGCCGCGTGCGACTTCGGTTCGTTCGCGTCCAGTTATCCATGGTTCTGCCCGATTCCGCCGATCCGGCGTGGTCGCCACGGCTTCAGTAGAGGCTGGCCCATCTGCCAATGCCGATGGAGATTATGTGGTTCCCGAGGTTGCGGCCCTGGAGGATGCGGGAGACACTCAGGGCGTTGAGGCTAAGGGATCCTCGAGAAAGGCAGGACCTCTTGCTCGTGGTGGCACTGCTAAGGGAACTGAGGCTCTGGGCAAGGATCCCGGTGCGGCCGCGAGGCAAGGAAGCCTCGCTGCCTCCTCTGGCAGGTTCGAGGACCCGCGTTGGATCAAGGCCGCTGGGACCTGGGATTTTGAAAAGTTTAAGTTGGATAACGGCGAGACTGACTGGGACAGCGTTATCGATGCTGGTAAGTATTAGTTTGACCTAAGTGACTTGATTATCGAGTGCTTCGCCGGATCAAGGCCATTTGCTTTTGAAGGTAAACTCAAACAATATTATCTTTCCGAACCGTTGAAAAATGCAGAGGTAAGACGGCGAAAGCTTCTGGAGGACGCTCCCATCGCCTCAACAAACGAGGAGCCAGTAAAGTTTGAGCTGTCCACCGTTCCCTTGTGGGTCTGGGTCCGTCGTTTCCACCTTCCTCAGGCGGAGATGATCAACGGTGAGTTTTAAGTTGCCATCTAGCGCTCTGTTGCAAATACTCCACGAAGCACTACCTTAAGGCACACCCAGGAGGTTCATGCTGTAATTATTGATGCCAACCGATATCTATTGTTTGCCTCACGAGTGACCACTCTTCAGTTCATCACTGAATGTAGAGGTCAGATTGCTAGATTGTCGTCTTAGATAGCTCAGCCAAATACCCTTCTATGTCGTAGCGCAGCCTGGAACATGATTGTTTGATGACATCTTTCTTACATGCCTTTTTATCCCAAGAAGAACCACTGTTGATCAGTTCCTTGCTGTATTTTTCCCCTGAATACAACTTATCCAGATAGAACGGTCATATATTACTATTGTATCATCATATCCATTTGCCAATAGCTTTAGCTTCTGTACCAAGAAAGTTTTGCAGAGGTCACAGAGTGCTTGAATGTGCTGATGTGACCTGCTCTCTGGAAATGGGACAGTGCATGGTGTTCACGCGTCGTCCTTCACCATCCTTTTTTCATTCCGTGTATGCTGGTAAAGATGCTATTGTGCTATGCGCTCACAGTCGCTACTTATGCCCCTGTTTGCGGGGCATTTTCTTGCTCAAGTCTGGTGCTCTTTGAGTTGGATGTACGGTGTAGGGCGAAACCTGGCTGGCCACAATCACCAAAAGGGTTTTCCTCCAATAAAATTTGTAGATAAATGTCCTGTTGGATGATACAGAGGGTTGGTAGTGTCCTGCTCTGCCACAGACCTCGCACTGCATGCACTTTCGTCTGTCTGGCAACGCCGCTCACCTGTCGCTACCTCCTGCCCATGTGTCCGGCTCCCTCTGCAGGCCGTGCTGCCATGATCGGTTTTGCTTGGGCCATGCTGTGGGAGAAGGTCTCTGGCCAGAGCCTGGTCAGCCAGTTCGACAGCTTTGGCGGCAAGTTCTTCCTAATCCTCACCCTGATCGGCATCATGCTGGTGCGCAAGCAGGAGGACCTCAAGGAGCTCCAGAACCTGACCAAGGAGCTCAACTACTATGACAAGCAGTGGGAGGCCACCTGGGAGGGCAAGGAGAAGCCAGAGTAAAGCGAGCTGCAACGCCGTCATTCGCCGACTTGCAATGCCCTTACTTGAGGGTCAAGTATTCATCCCAAGCCGTGGCCTGCTAGGGCCTTGTGGGTATACTTTGAACAGGCAGGACAGGCCACTCGACATTTTTCGATCTCTTCAGCCTTTTGGCCACCCTATTCCCCATGGCTGAGCATTTGAAGCGTCTGCGATAGAATGTCAGAGTGTAGGTCATTGCTGTTCTTATTTTTCTGCTGGTACGCTCTGAGAATCAATAAATGTTACAAAGCTAGAGTTAGGGATTCAAGGGTTACTTCACATATGAATCAGCAAGCGATCTCTGCAAATAGAGAGCTGTTCTGATGTGCCGCAAGAGACTGCACATGACCAGAAACTGGACGATCAACGTCTCAAATAATGAAAAGAGCGTCACATCCCATATCCTGAAGGACAAATGTTGATGTTCTGAAGATGATACAAAGCATCTCGCTCTTGGGTTTGCTGTAAGTCACATGTATGAGTCGGCGCCAGCGCCAGACATCTGTGTTAACAATGCTGATTCGAACCACCACAGCTGACAACCAATGATACATCTATGTGAGACAACCAGGAGGCATGCAGGATTGGTTGTAGGGTTGGGTCGGTTACCGGTTTTAGCCCATCGGTACCGGAACCGGTACTTGCCCTCGGCTACCGGTACCGGTATCGGTTACCGGGCGAGGCAATCGGTACCGGTACCGGTTACCGTCAGTTACCGGTACCAGTACCCAAAGGCATACCGAACCAGTGAAGGCCGGCCAAAAGTCCAGTGCTAGTGTGCCAGAAGTGCTCGTTACCATCGGTTACCGTTGCCATGTTGCTGTCTGAAAGAGAGACGAAATCCTTGCCGGGCTGGCTGTTGGCACTTGGCACGGCGCTGAAGTAACGGTGACCGAGTACCTCGGTTACTGAGGATGGCCTTCGGTACCGGTACCAGTTACCCAGGAGGCCGTCCGTTACTGGTATCGGTACTACCGGTAACCGATCCCTCGGTTAAATTAAAAATTAAATTTAATTTAATTTTAATGCGCCTGGGCCTAGACGGGCACCTGGCCCGCACAGATCAGGTAGATACATCAGATAGACTAGCTGGCACCAAGCCCGCCCAGCCTGGGCGATATGTCCTCACCTGGCGTGCCCCCGGCCACGCGCGGCAGGGCCGCCACCCGTGGACTTTTCGTGATAGACTCGGCATGGACATGTGCTACACTATAGACGTGACGGGCTCACCCCCAGGCAGCCTCCTGGTTTGTCTGTAATATGGAGGCAGATGGTGCGCAACCACTCTCTCATGGTGCGCATCCACTCTCTCTCCCTTCTTTGGACTGCCATGCAGAACAAGACGCGGTGGCAGAAGATTGTCAAGGCTCACACGCCCGACCCTGTGGGCAAGCCCCCTCCCCCCAAGCGGAGGGGGCGTTTTGACGAGTAGGGCAGTTAGGATTTTTCTGGACTAGGTAGCTTAGCGTTAGGATAGTTAGATTACGCGGCTCTCAGTCCTTTCCACCACCCATCAAGGAATATCTCCATATCTCGAGCTACCATGGTCCGGATTCTCCCGATTTCTGGCCTGCGCTGGTTGTCTCTTTGATATTCCACCACCCTTGCAGGAAGTAGCCTAGAATGTCCATTCTCAGGGATATGCCCCTTCTCAGGGATATGTGCTACATTGACTCCCAACGGAGTGATGTTCCTAATTAATTAATTAATTTAATCAAGGAATATGTGCTACATGACCTCCCAACGGAGGCAATTTATAATTTAATTTAATTTAATTATAATGGTGCGCAATGAGGATAGATGGCAAGTAGTGATGAAGGAGACCACCCCCAAGCCTGTGGGGGCTTCGCGTGTGACCAAGTATGGCATTCATAGCGATTCGGGCCGCGGTGCCCACACCCCTGTAACTAGGACCTAGATAGCTTATACCATCCATCCCACCTGAATGTCGGGTTTTCTCAGCGTAGGTCATTAGAGTCTTTGTATCACGGTATGCCTCGTATTTCGGATGAGATTAGGCAGCGTAGGATAGCATTTGTAGGACATCTTGCTCGCACCAGCCAGGTCGACACCGCCCTTGGTCTGGCCGGTCCCCAGCGGCTCAGCCAACCAGGGCGGCATATTTTGACCTGGCCTGGCCCCAAGAACATTCCTAAAAAGGTAGGGAAACATGCCATGACCTATACCCAGATGTTTGCTGGACGACCTAGTGGTCCCAGCCCAGTTTGAGTACCGCATCCACTCTCTCACTCGGGGGGAAGCCGGTATACTGGAGGGGGGCGGTCATCCACGTTGACCACAAGCCCTGGCAGCCCCCTCCTGCCACCTCAGACTAGGAATATATATACCAGTAGTGTAGATTAGTAAGGCTAAGTAGCCTAGCATGTGGCCCACGCGCATGTGCGCCCACAATGGCCCCCATGGATGATGCCTTCAACATTTAGCCATGCTTTGTCTATAATGGGACCCCCATGGATGTTGCATTAAGAATTTAGCCATGCTATGCCATGCAGCATAGCCTTTTTGTATAGCTCTGCTGATCTTCCCCCCCATGACAGGCTCCCCCTTCGCTGGGCATAGCTTGAAGATCATGGGGATGCAAGTGCCCTGGTGCACCTAGAGCAAGGGTCCTTTACATCCCCACCCTTGCAGGAAGTAGCTTAGGATGTATGATAGGCCATATGCCCCCTCTCAAGGGCTATGTGCTACATATACTCCCAACGGAGTTATGTTACAATTCAATTCAATTCAATTCAATGCCATGCAGAGACTGATGCTCTCTGTCGAGAAGCCATGCCCGGCCTAGCTCTTGTATAGCCATGATGATCTTCCCCCACATGACATACTCCCCCTTAGCTGGGCATAGTCCCTCACATTAAAGCTCACGTCGGAGGATACTCATTGCAATTACCTCGATCTTAACATTACCCATAACAAGAAGGGCTGGCGTACGGCTATCTATGATAAGCGCAAGGATCCTAAATACCAGCAAATTCCTTTTATTCGTTACCCCGATATTCACAGTCTCCTTTCCCACACAGCAAAATATGGTGTTGTTCTTTCTCAGTTACATCGTTTTTCCCGTCTTTGTTCTTATCGTGTTGATTTCATCACGACTCTTGTTGAACTCTTGCAGCGTTTATTGGTCAAAGACTATGACCGAGCCATTATGCTCCGTCAAGTCCGATGTTTTTTGCAACGTCACCCACATCTGTTCGGTGCTGCCCCTTGGCACAAGCTCTACAAACAGGTCGTGGACCGGCTGGATCGCATAGTATCTCCGCACATCTGAACCCTGTGATGCCAGATCTCCTTTGCGGCCGTTCCGAGCTTGGCACTGGATTCGTTGTCCACATCGTCGCGTCGCTGCCGCAACACGATGTTTTCTGGCATCCGCGGGCTTTTGGTTCCCGCCGCACATTTGAAAGTGCTGTCCTCCGGCTTTTTGCCTTTGCACCGTGTGCAGTTCTTGGACGTTTGGAATCATGGCATGGCTAACGTGATGACTGACTAGCTAGACCTTTTCAGTGGTTTTCCATTTGCGGGTATTTCCTCGTAAATGGTGGGAGAGCGATCGCAGCAATGGTGCTCACCACTAGACACTCCCGGCCAGTTAGGCTAGAAACACACGCCCTGATCAAGCATGCTGTTTCCGGCCCCACCGTCTAGGTCATCTAGTCGCTCCACACGTAAGCCAGCCATAATTTCAATGCACAAGGATACACATTTCCATCACCATTCATCTTCATCATCCTGAACGACTCGAAAACGCGGAAAAGATAACGGCAGGCTCGAGCTACCATGGTCCGGATTCTCCCGATTTCTGGCCTGCGCTGGTTGTCTCTTTGATAGTGTGAAGATCATGAGGGTGCCGGTGCCCTTGAGGCACCTAGAGCAAGTGCTGCTTACATTCCACTCTTGCAGGAAGTAGCCTAGAATGTATTAAAAGCCATATGCCCCTTCTCAGGGATATGTGCTACATTGACTCCCAACGGAGTGATGTTGATAATTAATTAATTAATTAATCCACTCTCTCTCCCGTCTTTGGACTGCCATGCAGGACAAGACGCGGTGGAAGAAGATTGTCAAGGCGCACACGCCAGCCCCTGTGGGCAAGCCGCCTCCCCCCAAGAGGAGGAGCCGTTTTGATGAGTAGCGTAGATAGGCTTTTCTAGACTAGATATAGCTTAGAGTTAGGTTAGTTCGATTACGCGGCTCCCTCCACACCACCCATCCAACCTGGAATATGTGCTACATGATCTCCCAACGGAGACATGTTATAATTTAATTTAATTTAATTTTAATCCATCCCACCTATGACAGGCTCCCCTTAGCTGGGTGTTGCCTGAAACTCTGGGTGGTGCAGGTGCCCTAGTGCACCTAGAGCAAGTGTTGTTTACATTCCCACCCTTGCAGGAAGTAGCTTAGAATGTATGATAGGCCATATGCGCCCCTTCTCTGGGCTATTGAATTGAATTGAATTGAATTGTAACATAACTCCGTTGGGAGTATATGTAGCACATAGCCCTTGAGAGGGGGCATATGGCCTATCATACATCCTAAGCTACTTCCTGCAAGGGTGGGGATGTAAAGGACCCTTGCTCTAGGTGCACCAGGGCACGTGCATCCCCATGATCTTCAAGCTATGCCCAGCGAAGGGGGAGCCTGTCATGGGGGGGAAGATCAGCATAGCTATACAAAAAGCTAGGGCATGGCGTCTCAGCAGAGAGTTACTCCCTGCATGGGCACAACATAACTAAATAAAGCTAGGCATCATCTGGAGTGTGGCTCATCATAGGCACACATGTACATGATTAAATAAAGCGCGTGGCTTAGCTGGGATAGGGCCTCTAGGAGGCGTACATGTACATGGCCACGGTCTATCTATTCTACACTACTACTGCTGTATTCCCCTAAGCTGGGGCGCCTGGAGTCGCTGGGGCCGCGGGGGTCGCCTGCCAGGGCTTGTGGCCGACGTAGATCTGGGCTATGTGCTACATATACTCCCAACGGAGTTATGTTACAATTCAATTCAATTCAATCCATTCCATCCCATGTTCCCCTCCCACTGAGGACTTATGCTCACGTGACGTCCAGTAGGATTGCATGCACCCACCCACCCACCCACCTGCACCCACCCACCCACCCACCCACCCACCCACCCACCCACCCACCCACCCACCCACCCACCCACCACCCACCCACCCACCCACCCACCCACCCACCCACCCACCCACCACCCACCCACCCACCCACCCACCCAGGCACCCACCCACCCACCCACCCACACGCCCGCCCGCATGCCGCCCGCCCGCCCGCCCGCCCGCCCGCCCACCGCCCGCCCGCCGCCCGCCCGCCCGCCCGCCCGCCCCCCGCCCGCCGCCCGCCCGCCCGCCCGCCCGCCCGCCGCCCGCCCGCCCGCCCGCCCGCCCGCCCGCCCGCCCGCCCGCCGCCCGCCCGCCCGCCCGCCCGCCCGCCGCCCGCCCGCCCGCCGCCCGCCCGCCCGCCCGCCGCCCGCCCGCCCGCCGCCCGCCGCCCGCCCGCCCCCCCCGCCCTCCCCCCGCCCGCCCGCCCGCCCGCCCGCACATTCGTGAGCACATGCGTGTGGCATGGATGATGGCATGGACGATGCCATGGACACGCACGCACGCACGCACGCACGCACGCACGCACGCACGCACGCACGCACGCACGCACGCACGTATGCAGTCATGCCCTCCCTCCCTCCCTCCCTCCCTCCCTCCCTCCCTCCCTCCCTCCCTCCCTCCCTCCTCCCTCCCTCCCTCCCTCCTCCCTCCCTCCCTCCCTCCCTCCCTCCCTCCCTCCCTCCCTCCCTCCCTCCCTCCCTCCCTCCCTCCCTCCCTCCCTCCCTCCCTCCCTCCCTCCCTCCCTCCCTCCCTCCCTCCCTCCCTCCCTCCCTCCCTCCCTCCCTCCCTCCTCCCTCCCTCCCTCCCTCCCTCCCTCCCTCCCTCCGCCTCCCTCCCTCCCCCACATCATTCATGCATCCGGATCAGTTCATTCATGCATGCATCCACTCATTTATTAACATGCCTCTGTGGGTCAGGGGTTCAAAATGATGCAAAAGGCACCAAAAAAGGGGGAAGGAGCCGTCTGCCCAACGTGCCGCCCGGCGACGGCAGCGATGGGCCCATGCAGGGGGGGAACGGTGCGCTTTGTCTTGTTTACCTGGGTGCGCCGGCGGGGTGCGGGCACTGTCACGTTTTATTTTTCCCGCCTGCCCCAGTCCTTCTCGGATTGCCTCCTCAGGCCATGGCGTCAGGGTAAGAGTTCTTTTCGCCCGTCGCCGGACGCTTAAACCACTAGAATACGCCGGTTAATGACGATAAAAAAGCGGGTTACGACGATAGAAACCAGTAGATGTTGGTTCTCCCGCACCCCGGGCACACCAGCGACCTCGGCAGCGAGCCCCGCCCGCACTTTTATGCAGCGGACAATGTTGCTACCCCCAAGGGAAGTCATAAAGCTGCGAGAAATGGGGTAAAAGCGATTAAATCTAGGACATGCATTTTTGCCCCTGTCAGCGCTCCTATAAATCTGACTTGTACGGGAAAATTGCGTGCAGCATGGAAACGCAAAATTAAGGGAATCGCTGTGCCGGATTTCTTCGAAATTAATTAGGAACATAACTCCGTTGGGAGTATATGTAGCACATAGCCCAGAGAGGGGGCATATGAGCCTATAATACATTCTAAGCTACTTCCTGCAAGGGTGGGAATGTAAACAACACTTGCTCTAGGTGCACTAGGGCACCTGCACCACCCAGAGTCTCGGGCAACTCCCAGCTAAGGGGAGCCCGTCATAGGTGGGGAAGATCAACATAGCTATACAAGAGCTAGGGCATGGCTTCTCAGCAGAGAGTGACTCCCTGCATGTGCACTGCATAATTAAATAAAGCTAGGCATCATCTGGGGTGTGGCTCATCATAGGCACACATGTACATGACTTAAAATGCTAGGCCTCAGCTGGTATAGTGCCTGTAGTAGGCGGGCATGTACAAGGCCACTGTCTAACTATTCTACACTACTGCTCATGCTGTATTCCCCTAGGCTGGGGCGTCTCAGTGGCCGGGGTCGCTGGGGCCGCGGTGGCCGAGGGGGTCGCGTGCCAGGGCTTGTGGCCGACGTAGATGGCCGCCCCCTTCCAGTACACCGGAGCTGGAGGTATGTCGGCCATAGCTCCCGTCGCCGTTGTTGCTGCGCCAGGGTCAAGTCGTCGTCCACGGTGACGGGAGTGTTCTCGAGCCGCTTGCGGCGTCTGAGAAACGAAATCTTGTCCGCTGGGCTCTCAAAGATGAGAAGAAGAGGAGGCGCCCCTGCCTTACCCCGCGCGCGGGGGAGGCGGCTTATATCTTCGAATGATATAAGGAATCGTTCGAAAGTGTGCCCTCCCACCAGTAGGCAGTAGCGTCTGATCTGTGCTAGCCATTACCTTGAACACACACGGGTGGCTGCGCTCGGCGCGCAAAACTGGCCACTGCTGCATGTTTGCCCTCGCACACATACACACATAAACTGTTTCCCGACCTTTTTTTTGCAGAATAAATTTCCTTACGTCAATGCCGATCGAACAAGCGAAATCCGGCCGGTACAAGATGGCTCCGTAATCCTTGCATAGTAAATTTTCACGCTACCATCTGTAGCCTTCGCAATGGAATTTTGTAACGACTAAAAATGATCATCAGCATCATCCATAGTCAAAATATGAAAGATCTTTTACCTGGGTTGCTTTCTTGAGTTACAGATCTTCAAGTACCCGAGCAACGTTGAGATGGAGATTCCACAGCACGTGATTTAGGGAACCACACCCCTTGTAGACACAACGACAAGCTTGTGTACATATAGACGACCTCAATGGAACTGAAGGTAGTCTATAGCCAAGGGGCTCTTATGAATGGACAACAAAGACAAGCTTTATTATACCATGATGGATCAAAACCAACGTATCAACAATGGCGACCCCACGTCCTTGATATCGACGTGCTTGTCGAGCATGCCTCAACCTTAGCCTGAAGAGAACCAATCAGAATCATGGAAATTTTAAACAAGATCTTCGTATCCATCCTAGTCACCCAAAACAGAACAACAGCACAAACAGCCTGGCAGAATCTGTACATGAGATCCTGAATCTGTAGTAAGCACTTAAGTCCCAAAGGAACATTTAAGACTTGGTAGTACCGACCAACAAACTATAACCCCACGTGGATCAGGCCACGACCAATAAGGGCTTCTAACAGTCGGTTGACAAAGTACAAGTTTCAAGTACCGCCTTCTTGGAAACCTCATAACTTTCTCAATACTGATCCAAAAGTCCTCGAATAAAAGCCAAACGTTCACAAAACAAAGGATGTAACAACAAATCATTTTTGCTTGTTACAAATTTGCACTCAACTTCTCCCGCGCGCACCGAATTTCGCTCCCCGAAATTTCGCGGGGCAACTTTGGCGCGGCGTCGGATTGATGTGACGTCTTGGGGAGACGTCCACTATATCTTAAATTGGGGAATTCAGTGCTTGGTGGTCCCCCAACGGGAACACGAGACTAATTAATTAATCAATTAATTAGCTGTCCGCACATGTGAGAGGAAAGACGAGCGGCATGCATGGCTATCCGTAGGAACACCCATGCACATGGAGCTAGGAGACAGATGTAGTTGTCTCACTTATCTAGAAGGCATTGTCTCATGCATGGCTCGTGCGCATGCATGCAAGGCATCTATCAACGAATTGCTCGATCCGGCGCATTGAAGTTGTTCCAAAATAGCTACCTCCAGTGTCTCAATTGTGTGACAATTGACTAGGCTTCCGCGGTGTTTGCGTCAACCTTCCCTTTCAGACGACTACTTCTAGTCGACACGAGGTTGGAGCGCTATGCGTCCGGGAATAGTTGTCTCACTTAGTTTATTATAGTGAAGAAGAACGTAAGAATATCTGGTCTTAGTTCCTAGTCATCCGTCCATGGCTGGACCGCTGTGGTGACCATGACGCGGCCTGCATGCCATGATGTCTCCGTAATGGGCTCGCGGTTGCTGTCTGCTGGTGCCTTGCTCTGCCCATTGTCATACGCTGAGAGCAGGTGCTGCTTGTCCATTGCCAGAAGAACTTTTGCATCGTTGAAAAGTGGCTGCGGACGCACAAATGCGACGGTGCGCTTGACCTCTCGTGTCTGCACCGGGGACGGGTTCAAACAAAGATTGCGCATGCGAGACATAAACGGGCAATTCCAAGCAACACAGTTCAAGAACAGCAACATGGTTAGGAAACTAATAAGGAAACGTCTAGCCTGGCCACATGCAAAGGTGGTTACGAAATCACCCACACACAACCAGCATGCAGCTCTCTCACTACGGTTGTCTAATGTCTAACCTGACACTGTGCACCCTTCACACTCTGGTTAAGAGTAAAAGGTCAGGATACTCCTGAAAGTGTTCTCTTATATGACTTTGCTGAACTAAAACAGAAAAACTAACAAATAAATATAACTAGAAAAGCCGTTTCACCACCGGCAGATAAGTCAAACCCCGTCTCGGCTCCACTGCCTGGACATGAACGAGGTGAAGTGGCTCTGCTGCCTCCGCTGCATCTGCTACTACATAGCCCGATATGAATAATGGCCCTCAATTACTTAGCAGGCTCCAACAACTACCCCACCACCTCAGGCGTCATGCAACTCTCCAGGTTGCACTTCCAAGGGGCTTTGTCTGTGTACCAGTTCCACTGCTAGTAAGTAACACATCTGGGTCTATTACGCTATTCGTGAATACTTCAGGCCGCACCAATCTAGCCTGAGCGCAGGTTGCCCCATGCCAACTGGCCTTCCATTCTGCTTGCTCTTCCAGGATTTTCACCAACGCAGATAAACCGCATATTATTTTCACCAACCCAAACAAAGCCCAATGTCCTGACACCAGAAACACACCCACACCCACACCCACCCACCCACCCACCCACCCACCCACCCACCCACCCACCCACCCACCCACCCACCCACCCACCCACCCACCCACCCACCCACCCACCCACCCACCCACCCACCCACCCACCCACCCACCCACCCACCCACCCACCCACCCACGCACGCACGCACGCACGCACGCACGCACGCACGCACGCACGCACGCACGCACGCACGCACGCACGCACGCACGCACGCACGCACGCACGCACGCACGCACGCACGCACGCACGCACGCACGCACGCACGCACGCACGCACGCACGCACGCACGCACGCACGCACGCACGCACGCACGCACGCACGCACGCACGCACGCACGCACGCACGCACGCACGCACGCACGCACACACAACGGCGCTGATGCCACTGCACGCACCGGATGCAAGGCCACATGCAAGGCCACACACCCCGCATTATCCCGTTTTGAAAAATGTACTGTGAGGGCACATACGATCACATGTCCTCCACCGTACCCCCCAATGTACTGTGAGGGCACATACGATCACATGTCCTCCACCGTACCCCCCAATGTACTGTGAGGGCACATACGATCACATGTCCTCCACCGTACCCCCCAATGTACTGTGAGGGCACATACGATCACATGTCCTCCACCGTACCCCCCAATGTACTGTGAGGGCACATACGATCACATGTCCTCCACCGTACCCCCAATGTACTGTGAGGGCACATACGATCACATGTCCTCCACCGTACCCCCCAATGTACTGTGAGGGCACATACGATCACATGTCCTCCACCGTACCCCCCAATGTACTGTGAGGGCACATACGATCACATGTCCTCCACCGTACCCCCCAATGTACTGTGAGGGCACATACGATCACATGTCCTCCACCGTACCCCCCAATGTACTGTGAGGGCACATACGATCACATGTCCTCCACCGTACCCCCCAATGTACTGTGAGGGCACATACGATCACATGTCCTCCACCGTACCCCCCAATGTACTGTGAGGGCACATACGATCACATGTCCTCCACCGTACCCCCCAATGTACTGTGAGGGCACATACGATCACATGTCCTCCACCGTACCCCCCAATGTACTGTGAGGGCACATACGATCACATGTCCTCCACCGTACCCCCAATGTACTGTGAGGGCACATACGATCACATGTCCTCCACCGTACCCCCAATGTACTGTGAGGGCACATACGATCACATGTCCTCCACCGTACCCCCCAATGTACTGTGAGGGCACATACGATCACATGTCCTCCACCGTACCCCCAATGTACTGTGAGGGCACATACGATCACATGTCCTCCACCGTACCCCCCAATGTACTGTGAGGGCACATACGATCACATGTCCTCCACCGTACCCCCCAATGTACTGTGAGGGCACATACGATCACATGTCCTCCACCGTACCCCCCAGCTCCCCTCGCGACATATCTTCAACATAACCAAGTCCCTGTGAGTGAAGTTCCTGTGAGGGAAGTTCCTGTGAGGGGACTTGTCGCCTGTCCCCACCGTTGCTGGGCATGGCTTGGCCGTTGATTGCATGCCTTGTCGACAGTAGAGTGCTTGTGCCGCAGGGCAGCTGCCCCAGGCCAGCTCCTCTCGTGTGGTAAGGCCTCCCCCGCTTGCATGGGTAGCGCAACAAACACGCACCCTCTATTGCAGGATAGCGATGCAAGGGCAGAAGACACGAGTTGCTCATGCTGCCTCTGCCCCCACATACCAGCACGCCACACCCACCATCTACCACGCCCGCACATCCCACGCCCAGCTGCCGTTCCTGGCCACCCACCTGCCCATCCAACAGCTGAGGGAACTTGAGGACCACCCAGCCGAGCTCGGACGTGGCCACCTTCCAGTTGGCAGGGTCCTTGGCAGGGTCTGTGCACATAGCGGGGAGGTGCATGTGGCATCCATTCGGATACCGTTAGGGTGGTCGGAGCCACATGATCTTAAGATGGCGTCCCAAATGGAGGCCGCCTCTAAAGCCGCTTTTTAGGACGCACTCTCCACAGCGTACGTGGGGTATCTGGGGCCCACGCCAGAACATCTCAGCACGGTCGGCACACGACAAGCCAGATGAATGAATACACCTGTCACCGGTCACTTATGACGACCTGCAAAGAAGCAGCACTATCTTCTCCTCCTTGCCAAAGGAATGGGTGCAAAGAGATTTACTGAAACACCAAGGGCGGCTGCACCAGCATCATAGAAATCCAATTCCAGGACCAGACCGGAACACAGAGGCTGCAAGGTGGCGCGACAATAAAACATGTACTCGGGGACAGTTGTACAGCATGCAGACTGCAGCCCGGGCCTGCATCGAAACGTTGGCAAGGCATCAGCCGGACATGTTGCACAATTATGTGTGCCGACGTACCGGGATCCATCTCTGGGGCCCCCTCGGGCTTTGGAGGTGGCGGCGTCCTCTCCGTCTTCAGAAGGATTAGCTTGAACCCATCTGGGCAACCACACACCGTGCACATGGGGCATATGGCGGGAAATAGCACAGCGCAGCCCGTTTGTCAGCCAGGTGCTTGCTACCAACCTGGATTGGGATGGCAAGCCACAATTGCGGTGCATTCATATTTGAACGTGACACCTAGGTTGCGATCCCATGGGTGGGAGTGAGGGTAGACTTACAAGCGTGTGTGCCTATGAGTGTGGGTATGTGAGTGTGGTGGTGTGGAGGGGGAAGGGGAAGGGGGAAGGGGAAGGGGGAAGGGGGAAGGGGGAAGGGGGAAGGGGGAAAGGGGGAAAGGGGGAAAGGGGGAAAGGGGGAAAGGGGGAAAGGGGGAAAGGGGGAAAGGGGGAAAGGGGAAAGGGGGAAAGGGGGAAAGGGGGAAAGGGGAAAGGGGAAAGGGGGAAAGGGGGAAAGGGGGAAAGGGGAAAGGGGGAAAGGGGGAAAGGGGGAAAGGGGGAAAGGGGGAAAGGGGGAAAGGGGGAAAGGGGGAAAGGGGAAAGGGGGAAAGGGGGAAAGGGGGAAAGGGGGAAAGGGGGAAAGGGGGAAAGGGGGAAAGGGGGAAAGGGGGAAAGGGGGAAAGGGGGAAAGGGGGAAAGGGGAAAGGGGGAAAGGGGGAAAGGGGGAAAGGGGGAAAGGGGGAAGGGGGAAGGGGGAAAGGGGGAAAGGGGGAAAGGGGGAAAGGGGGAAAGGGGAAAGGGGAAAGGGGGAAAGGGGAAAGGGGGAAAGGGGGAAAGGGGAAAGGGGAAAGGGGAAAGGGGGAAAGGGGGAAAGGGGGAAAGGGGGAAAGGGGGAAAGGGGGAAAGGGGAAAGGGGGAAAGGGGGAAAGGGGGAAAGGGGGAAAGGGGGAAAGGGGGAAAGGGGGAAAGGGGGAAAGGGGAAAGGGGGAAAGGGGAAAGGGGGAAAGGGGGAAAGGGGGAAAGGGGAAAGGGGGAAAGGGGGAAAGGGGAAAGGGGGAAAGGGGGAAAGGGGAAAGGGGGAAAGGGGAAAGGGGGAAAGGGGAAAGGGGAAAGGGGGAAAGGGGAAAGGGGGAAAGGGGGAAAGGGAAAGGGGAAGGGGGAAGGGGGAAGGGGGAAGGGGAAGGGGAAGGGGAAGGGGGAAGGGGGAAGGGGGAAGGGGGAAGGGGGAAGGGGGAAGGGGGAAGGGGGAAGGGGGAAGGGGGAAGGGGGAAGGGGAAGGGGGAAGGGGGAAGGGGGAAGGGGAAGGGGGAAGGGGGAAGGGGAAGGGGGAAGGGGGAAGGGGAAGGGGGAAGGGGAAGGGGAAGGGGGAAGGGGGAAGGGGAAGGGGGAAGGGGGAAGGGGGAAGGGGGAAGGGGAAGGGGAAGGGAAAGGGGGAAAGGGGAAAGGGGAAAGGGGGAAAGGGGGAAAGGGGGAAAGGGGGAAAGGGGGAAAGGGGGAAAGGGGGAAAGGGGAAAGGGGGAAAGGGGGAAAGGGGGAAAGGGGGAAAGGGGGAAAGGGGGAAAGGGGAAAGGGGGAAAGGGGAAAGGGGGAAAGGGGGAAAGGGGGAAAGGGGAAAGGGGGAAAGGGGGAAAGGGGGAAAGGGGAAAGGGGGAAAGGGGAAAGGGGGAAAGGGGGAAAGGGGGAAAGGGGGAAAGGGGGAAAGGGGGAAAGGGGAAAGGGGGAAAGGGGGAAAGGGGAAAGGGGAAAGGGGGAAAGGGGGAAAGGGGGAAAGGGGAAAGGGGGAAAGGGGGAAAGGGGGAAAGGGGGAAAGGGGAAAGGGGGAAAGGGGAAAGGGGAAAGGGGGAAAGGGGGAAAGGGGGAAAGGGAAAGGGGGAAAGGGGGAAAGGGGAAAGGGGGAAAGGGGGAAAGGGGAAAGGGGGAAAGGGGGAAAGGGGAAAGGGGGAAAGGGGGAAAGGGGGAAAGGGGGAAAGGGGGAAAGGGGAAAGGGGAAAGGGGAAAGGGGGAAAGGGGGAAAGGGGGAAAGGGGGAAAGGGGGAAAGGGGGAAAGGGGGAAAGGGGAAAGGGGAAAGGGGAAAGGGGAAAGGGGGAAAGGGGAAAGGGGGAAAGGGGAAAGGGGGAAAGGGGAAAGGGGGAAAGGGGGAAAGGGGGAAGGGGGAAAGGGGGAAAGGGGAAAGGGGGAAGGGGAAAGGGGGAAAGGGGGAAAGGGGGAAAGGGGAAAGGGGGAAAGGGGAAAGGGGAAAGGGGGAAAGGGGGAAGGGGGAAAGGGGGAAAGGGGAAAGGGGGAAGGGGGAAAGGGGGAAAGGGGAAAGGGGGAAAGGGGAAAGGGGGAAAGGGGAAAGGGGGAAAGGGGGAAAGGGGGAAAGGGGAAAGGGGGAAAGGGGGAAAGGGGGAAAGGGGAAAGGGGAAAGGGGGAAGGGGGAAGGGGGAAGGGGAAGGGGGAAAGGGGAAGGGGGAAGGGGGAAGGGGAAGGGGGAAAGGGGAAGGGGGAAGGGGAAGGGAAGGGGGAAGGGGAAGGGAAGGGGGAAGGGGGAAGGGAAGGGAAGGGGAAGGGGGAAGGGGGAAGGGGAAGGGGGAAGGGGAAGGGGGAAGGGGGAAGGGGAAGGGGGAAGGGGAAGGGGGAAGGGAAGGGGGAAGGGGAAGGGGAAGGGGGAAGGGGGAAGGGGAAGGGGGAAGGGGGAAGGGGGAAGGGAAGGGGAAGGGGGAAGGGGGAAGGGGGAAGGGGAAGGGGGAAGGGGAAGGGGGAAGGGGAAGGGGGAAGGGGAAGGGGGAAGGGGGAAGGGGGAAGGGGGAAGGGGAAGGGGGAAGGGGAAGGGGAAGGGGGAAGGGGGAAGGGGGAAGGGGGAAGGGGAAGGGGGAAGGGGAAGGGGAAGGGGAAGGGGAAGGGGGAAGGGGAAGGGGAAGGGGGAAGGGGGAAGGGGGAAGGGGAAGGGGGAAGGGGAAGGGGGAAGGGGAAGGGGGGGGGGAAGGGGAAGGGGAAGGGGAAGGGGAAGGGGAAGGGGGAAGGGGGAAGGGGGAAGGGGAAGGGGGAAGGGGAAGGGGGAAGGGGGAAGGGGGAAGGGGGAAGGGGGAAGGGGGAAGGGGAAGGGGGAAGGGGAAGGGGAAGGGGAAGGGGAAGGGGAAGGGGGAAGGGGAAGGGGAAGGGGAAGGGGGAAGGGGAAGGGGGAAGGGGAAGGGGGAAGGGGGAAGGGGGAAGGGGAAGGGGAAGGGGGAAGGGGGGAAGGGGGAAGGGGAAGGGAAGGGGGAAGGGGGAAGGGGAAGGGGGAAGGGAAGGGGAAGGGGGAAGGGAAGGGGGGAAGGGGGAAGGGGGAAGGGGGAAGGGGGAAGGGGAAGGGGGAAGGGGGAAGGGGAAGGGGGAAGGGGGAAGGGGGAAGGGGGAAGGGGAAGGGGGAAGGGGGAAGGGGGAAGGGGAAGGGGGAAGGGGAACCTGCTTCCGGAGGGGTCCAGAAGTGGAGCTCGGAAGTGGGAGGAGATGATGCCGGTGAGACATGGTATGTGGCTGTCTGCTTCGCCATCACAACGGCGAAGATGACTTTAGAGCTCACACAACATGCGCTCACCTCTGTTTGTATAACAAAAGCTCGCCATTACTCCTCACAAAACCCGATCCTGTTCCCCTTGAAATTCTTGGCCATGGCTTCCAACACCGCCTGCTGGCACAACCACGCGGCTCACCACGCAAGACGTTGCGTACGGGGACACCCACAGGGAACACGTCATCGTGCTCCAGCAGCGGCGCCTCCACAACTGGCTCCGCTCCCTCCTCCTTGGCGGCTCGTCGGCCTCGAGCGGCTTGGGCGGCACTTCTGCGCTGGTTACTGGCTCCGTCCCCTTGTGCAGCAGCAGCCGCACCGCGTAGGACACGGGGGGGGCAGTTCCATCGGCTCCGCTTCCTCCTCCTTTGGGTGGCCTTTGGCGCCTTTCTTGCCGCCTGCCCCCGCGTCCTTGCCCTTGCCAGCATCCTTCTTGGCCCCGGAGGATGCGGCTGCCTTGCCCCCCTTTTCATCCTTGCGGGCTGATTTAGACCCATCCCCACTCTCCCCCGTGGCAGCCTGCGGGGGTGGGGGTGGGGTGTCTCCAGGCCTGTCAGGGAGATCCTCAGCTCCACCTTGGCGTCGTTTGACCCCCGGTCAGCCCCCCCACTGCCGGATGACTCTGCGTTCCCGCTTGCATCGTCACGTTCCGCCACCTTGCACCCATCCAGCTGCTCCAGGGACGGCAGCGCGCTGGCCGTGCGTGTGCGATACCCCTCGCACAGCACGAGCGGGTTCCCCTGCAGGGCACAGAGATAGCATGAGCATGGATTAATTAACTAGCATTGGCACTAGCACAACAACGGTGGGCGTGAGCATGAGCACGGGCATGGGCATATTCATAGCGTGGCATGGCATGGTGGCAGCAGCCCTACAGGCGAAGCAACATGGTAACTGTGTGCACGTGGAGACCATAGAGAGAATACACTCGTAGATAGCAGGGGTGACCATGGCCATTTGCTGGAGGCCCACGCTGTCCATGTCGCTGGGTGGATTTGAATTTAGGTACCTGGTTCAGTACGTGCTTCAATATCTGCTTTTGTACATGCCTCACTACCTGCTGTCGTCAATGCTTTGATACCACGGCAGCTGGACACACCCATGATTATAAACTACAGTGCAGTGCCTCGGTGGCTCGGTCTTCCACTTGGGTGCGGCGACCGCTGTGCACATGACCAGAACACCTGGCCCTAAGTGTGTACAGTCACGTGCTTATTAATTAATGTGTGTACACGCACATGCGCCTGCACACACGTTTTCCCATGCAGGGATGACCCAAAAGGATAAATATAATATCCCAATATTAATAATATCGGTAATGAGACTGCGCCCCCACCCCCATGGCAGCGAACCACAGCATGCCGAACGTGTGCCACACTGTAAATGCTTCATATAGCAATGTGGGGCGCTACGGAGGGTTGTGTAGAAAGCACGCACCACAAGCAAGAGGCTCACAAGGCACGGAAGGCAGCTCAGCGCGCGCAGGGTCCCCCTGCAAACGTGTGGGTGGGTACGTACGCACAGGGACATGCCAGCAACAGTACACAGCCAAGGGTGAAGGTCCGTACGCAGCATAGGGTTGATGGGGGTATCCAGCGCCGAGCTCGACACAGAAAACAGTCATACTTCGCGTCTTGCCTCTCAGACAACTACCCTAGTCCTTCCACGGCGTTGGATCGCCGTGCCTCCAGGCATAGTTGTCTCACTTCACACAAGTCAGCCAACCGGCGAGCCGCCACGTGGTATATAGTACGCGGTATGGGAACAGTGAACAGCAACTGCACATGTTCCGCGAGGGCTCCCCGCTCCGCTCTATGGCATGCCACTCACCGCAGATCCACCAGGTCATTATGGCTGAGGTTGACCAGCTTCAGCTGGGAAGAGATCGGCACCACGGCACCAGGTTTGCTAGGGGGGGCATGCCATTGGGGTGCCCCGTGGGTGCCTTGGTGGGCGACGGGCTCCGTTGTGGGCGTGATGCAGTGGAGGAGCTGCCGGGCTTGCTTGAAGTGCCACCTGGCGCCAGGGCCTCAGTTGGTAGGGCTAGCCGGGCGATGGAGTTGTACGCAAGGCTCGCGTGCAGCAGTGCGGGGCATCGGAAGATGATGTCGGCATCTTTAATGCTGGCGTTTGCAGGGCACACAGTAGCGAATAGCAACCGTAACATAGGGCGGCAAGGCATGGCAAGGCCAGCAGGGGCCAGCATTACTTCAGGTGCCATGGCGGCTTAAAGCCAATAAGGGGGGCAGGCACACGGGGCTTAATAAATAATAAAGATAAAAAGATTTAAAGATATAAAGATATAAAGATAAAAAGATAAAAAGATAAAAAGATAAAAAGATAAAAAGATAAAAAGATAAAAAGATAAAAAGATAAAAAGATAAAAAAGATAAAAAGATAAAAAGATAAAAAGATAAAAAGATAAAAAGGTATAAAGATATAAAGACTTAATAAGATGGGACGGACAGATCTCCCTTGCACATAATAAACTTGGTGAGGTACGCCGCGTATCCATTATGACACGATTGAGCTAGGAAGCATTGGACAAGGCGCGAGACCAGTTGGATACATAGGTGGCGCAAGGACAAGGAGACGTGAGACAGGTTTCGCTACCACGAGAATGGCTGTTGTCAAGGTGAGCAAACCACCGTACCAGTTGGTGCTGGCGTGAAGAACCTCCAGAGAAGGGAGCCGGGAGAGGTAACTGGGGAGAGCCGAGATGAAATTACCTGGAAGGAGAAAAGGATTGGGTCAACGGGCATCATCCACACACTGTTGGGTAGTAGAACACGTTGATTGCTGCTGTGTATCAGGCAACTGGACTTGAAGTAAAAAAACTGTCATTGGACCGGCAAAGCATTAGCCGGGAACTTACCAGTAATGGTCAGGCTTTTCAACGTATCCGGTAAGCTCGGCGGTAAGGTGGATATCTTGTTGCCAGTCACATCGATTTCAGTAACTGCTTTCCCCACCTGCGCGGATGCGTCCCAGCGGCAGGAGGGACGTGCAATAACTTAGAAGTTGAGCGTCGCGGTCATAGCCATTGAGCCTTGTTACCGCAATTCTGCACGAAGGGTTGCAATGTGAGGCTGTCCTTATGTGCAACCTATTTCACAACACACGTGTTAACATCTAACAATACCTGGGGGAAGTCCGCCAGCTTCAGCAACTTAGCATTTAAAACGGTGGGAACCGTATTCAAGTAGTCCATTTAGCAGGTTTGCTTTGATTTAGCAATGCACGGCGTGACTTGTGGACAAATTATCTAGTTGGCATCAGCGGATGAGGTACTGCTACCCACCAAACATAGAAAATTGTTTATTGTCCCTTCAGCATCATCTCTGCAAACAGCAACGTGCTCGTCCCAGTCTGCGCTTCAAACCACCGTTCTATTCAAGAAAACTGTCCGCGTGTTGGATTCAATAGAAACCGGCGTCGCTTTGGTACCTTCACCTTGCCATACAAACCACCAGGAAGGCACGGAGAAAAAAAATGCATGGAGTAGTGGCAGATGCGTTACAGCTGGAAGTACAATCCCTGCCGTCAACTAAGCACGCGAAGGCATCGCCATCGTCACGAATTCATCGTTTTAGCCGAACATAGACAAATAAAACATAATTGAGAAACGACCCTCCTAGAACGGGTGCCTTTGATACCTTTAAAAAAGGATTAACTGTAAAAAGCTTATTATTACCCCGCACCTGCCCCGCATTCACTATTCAGACAAGGAATGCCGAATGACAGCTGCACTGGCAACACCGTGCTTCTGCTGTCCGTTGGCACATGCACGATACAATAGGTAGCTACAATAGGTAAGGGCCACTACGGTATAGAATCTCTGCTGCTCATGTTGAGTTGAGTTGAGTTGAGCTGGGACACAAAAAAATCAACAACAACAACAACAACAACAACAACAAAAACAACAACTACTGCTACATTAAAGTACGGTTCAGCTGTTCAGGGCGTTGACGACGTCGACAAAGGGGCGACCGTCATGAACCGTCTAGTTTGCTGACAAAGAGCGCGGACGGATCCCAACGAAGCAAGTGAAGTGAAGATACCGTCGTGCGGTAAGCAAGGCCATGGCGAACGCAATTTTTGTCATGACGTCTCGGTGCCATCGAGCTGGCATATTTGCAGCAGTCCTTTCCTGCGATTATTCGGTTAAGGTGCTGTAAAAGGACTGGACCGCATAGCCGTGGTACTTTCCTCTTTCGTGAAAACGTCCGTTGCCCGGAGATTCCTAGGTGCTGCTCAAATGCTTTATTGCGACAGTCCCCGGTAGTGCTAAATGCCACACCTGCCTCACCAGCAAGGACACGCACGGCTTTGAGCTTCCCTGACGTAGAGAGCCTTTATTCTAAGTGAAAATGCTGATCGCTTGCATTGGTGCCGGCTATGTCGGGGGCCTACTATGGCCATGATTGCTTACAAGTGTCCAGATATCAAGGTGATTAACTGCACGGCCGGGTTCCAGTCCTCGATAGCGTGGTGAAAACGTCATTATTTTCCCCGAGTGCTGCAGACAGTGCTCCTTGGTGGTCCGTTCGTATTTTTCTAAGAACCGCCTGTGAAAACCATCCCCGCCCTGCAGGTGTGGGTCCTGGACGTCAACAAGGCTCGTATCGACGCCTGGAACAGCGAAATACTACCGATTTATGAGCCGGGTTTGGAGGATGTGGTAAGACTTGGCGGACTTGTACTGTTTAGCTTGCGCGCGTCTCTAAAACCGCAAGCATGGCTTTTTTGCATGCTTTGGGCACAAAGTTATGAGGCCAGCATGGTCAATGTGTGCTATTCCTGTTGTGTCTCTTGTGTCCTGTAGGGTGACGCCACGCGCATGCGTGCTTGTTGCCTAAGCTTTGGAAGCCAGTCATTTGAATCCCAGCGTCGCGTGCATTTTCTGCAGACAAAAGTTCACAGGAGTGCATTGCATGTGTCCTAATTCGGTGACATATCCCTGCGCTTGGGTGAGCGTTTCTGACTGCATACCTTCAACCCTTGGACCAAACTTCTGTTGAAGTGCCGCCCTCTGGGCATGGTCCTTTGAGCTGCACTGATTGGCAGGGTGAAGCACCCTCTATGCGTGTCCTCCTTCACATCAGTATACTTTTAATTCCTGGACTTTTCCTGGACATTTCCTTTCACAGCCCTTCTGTCGCTATTTAGGCAGCAATCCTACCATCTACGTTTTACCGAATATCGTACCATCAACAATTTACTTGTAAGCATCTTACCATCAACATATCCACACTAGTTGTTTCATATAAGTAACATGGATTCTCATTCTCATGCCTGCCGCGATGGTCCTGTGTGTTCTCCCCCTGCACGCCCATGCCGTGGCCAGGTCAAGTCGTGCCGGGGTCGCAACCTCTTCTTTTCGACTGAGGTCGAGAAGCACGTGGCCGAGGCCGACATCATCTTTGTCTCGGTCAACACGCCCACCAAGACGCGCGGGCTGGGCGCGGGCCGCGCGGCCGACCTGACCTACTGGGAGCTGGCCGCCCGCATGATCGCGCGTGTGAGCAGCACCAGCAAGATCATCGTGGAGAAGTCGACCGTGCCCGTGAAGACGGCCGAGGCCATCGAGAAGATCCTGCTCACTAACAACTCGGGCGTAAAGCACACGGTGAGGGGGCCAGCTAGCCTGAACAAGTCGTGAGGGGGCCCGCTAGCCTGGACAAGTGGCGAGGGGCCCGCTAGCCTAGACAAGCTGAGGGGGCCCGCTAGCCTAGACAAGTGGAGAGCATGCTCACAGCATGGAACGTGGGCTGGGGGGTATTTAGTCCCATGGCGCCCACAACCACTCCGCATACACGCGGGCAGTCACGCAATTACAATGACCTTGCCTACGCGTATTCAGTCATGCAAGTGAGGCCACCCGGTTTGTTACCCCTGCGCACGCCCTAGGTGCCACAAAACCCGATCCAGTGGGGGTGCCACGGTGCTGTGTTGGTGGACAAGGATATCTACGGCACGGTGTGGTATTCAAGGGGCCAGGTCAGGGCCACGTCTTCTCTCGCCAGACTTTGCCTGCTGAACATGTCAGCCGCTCACCCCCCCAACCCCCTTGTGTGGCCCCATGGCCTCTCCTCCCATGCACGGGCATGCTGACGTATTTACGAGCAAGTGTGGCCTGCCTGTCGCTTGCTGCTGTGTCTTTGTGATCTTTACCTTCTGCTGGCGTCGGCACATGTTCATTTCCTTCTGCTTGCGTCGGCACGTGTTCGTTTCCTACTACTTGCATCGGCACGTGTTCATTTCCACCAGGTGCTGTCCAACCCCGAGTTCCTGGCCGAGGGCACGGCGATCGAGGACCTGACTCACCCCGACCGCATCCTGATTGGTGAGCATGCACTGTCATGGTGATTGGTTATCGTGCTGCGCCATCCCATGCGATGCCATACGGATGCTCCACGCTGCCATATGGTGGCGTCTTCCGCGCTGCCGTGTGGTGGTGTCTTCCGCGCTGCCATGTGGTGGTGTCTTCCGCGCTGCCGTGTGGTGGTGTCTTCCGCGCTGCCGTGTGGTTGTGTCTTCCGCGCTGCCATGGAGGGGCGTTTCAAACTGCGTGGCTGAGTTACCACCACCCACTTTTTTTAATGTGTGGCCAAGGGTGTGGCTAGCGGGGTTGGTCACATAGCGTCTAGTCGTCCAGGACGGGTGTCTCCCCTCGCCTTGAACAGTCCCGTCCCCACAATCTAAAACACACCACCCAGCACCCGTGGTGGTGGTGTTCGCCGAGCCCCTTATGACAGCACGCTGCGTCTCGGTGAGATGAGATCAGGTTGGCATGCCACACTTCTCACGGCGCCCCGCGCATGTGGCAGTCGAGCACCAACCCTCCCTTGTGTCCATGTTGTGCTCCCGTATTCACCAACCCTTTCCCCGTCTCATTCCTTGCCCCCGCGGTGTGGCGTTGTCCGACCCCCTTTAATGATCACCCTTCGCCGCATCCCCTGTGTCATGACTGTTGGCCATGGTCATCCATGTCATCCGCCGTGTCACCCACCATCTTTCCCATGTCATTCTTCTTATCCCCCCCCTCCCCCCAGGTGGCCGCGAGGACACCCCCGAGGGCCTCAAGGCCATGGAGACGCTCAAGTCGGTCTACACGCAGTGGGTGCCGCCCGAGCGCGTGATCCTGTCCAACCTGTGGTCAGCCGAGCTGTCCAAGCTGGCCGCCAACGCCTTCCTCGCGCAGCGCATCTCCTCCATCAACGCAATGTCTGCGCTCTGCGAGAAGACGGGCGCGGACGTCTCCCAGGTGTCCCACAACATCGGCCACGACAGCCGCATCGGGCCCAAGTTCCTGCGGGCGTCCATCGGGTTCGGCGGCTCCTGCTTCCAGAAGGACATCCTCAACCTGGTCTACATCTGCGAGTGCAACGGCCTACCCGAGGTGGCCGAGTACTGGCGCCAGGTCGTCGCGATCAACGAGTACCAGAAGAAGCGGTTTGTGCACACGGTCATCTCCAGCATGTTCAACACGATCAGCGGCAAGAAGATCGCGATCTTTGGGTTTGCGTTCAAGAAGGACACGGGCGACACGCGCGAGTCGCCGGCCATTGACGTGTGCAACGGGCTACTGCAGGATGGCGCACGCCTGCAGGTGGGGGGCACGGGCCGTGTGGCACGGGTTGTCTTTTTCTGTAAGGGTTGGGGGTGACACGGCAGCATCTGGGGTGGCACCAATATGGGGTGCTCATCGCGGGTCATCGGGGTGATCCGGCTTGACCCATTCTGTAGCTGCCTGAATGGTGCGGCGCCCCCGCTACTGCCAGCTAGGCCATCCTTCGAGCTTCCTGTGGCGCGATTTCACGCCCCTGTGCCCACCCACCAGCCTTCCACATGGCAATTTGCATCGTTCCAAAGAAACAGCTGTGACTGTGCTGTTTTGCGTGTGTTTATGCCACCTTGATATAATGGCCCAATCCTCTTTTTTTTTTTCCCTTTTAGTCTCATATCCACCTCCCTAATGCTTCTCGTGAACAATCGCGCACCTTTCTGTGCCTGCAACTGTCTCGCCGCCTGCCTCCCCCCCCCCCCCCGCCCCGTCCCTCCCCTGCAGGTGTACGACCCGCAGGTGAGTGCAGAGAACGTCCATCGGGAGCTGAGCATGCCCAAGTTTGAGTGGGACCACCCGATGAACAGCATGGGCAGCATGCCCGGCCAGAGCCCACGCACGCTTGAGGAGAAGGTGTCGTGCTTCTCTGACCCGTACGAGGCGACCAAGGGCTGCCACGCCATCTGCGTGATGACGGAGTGGGACGAGTTCAAGAAGCTCGATTACACGCGCATATTTGGCGCGATGATCCATCCGGCGTTCATCTTTGACGGGCGCTCCATCCTTGACCACGACACGCTGCGCACGCTTGGGTTCATAGTGTATGCGATCGGCAAGCCGCTCGCGTCCGAACCCTTCTTCCAGAACTAAGCCCCCTGAAGCGTGGCGTGGCCATGCGGGGGAAGCTCGGTTTACATGTGGACCGTGAGCTGAACCTCCACGCACACCTGCCGGTGGTGTTCCAAGGGCAGGCGGCCATGTACTTACAAGCGACAAGTAATGCAGTAATGTCGTCTGCCAACTGACTGGGTATCCCAGGGTTCAAGGGCGTAGGTTGAATAGCATGCAGGTGGGGATCCAAATGAATAAAGTGCCTTCAGCTCATGCCGTTTGTCTGTTCAAAGCCTAGTCCAGGAGTGCGGTTTTACCCACTAGGGGTATCCTAGCTGGCAAAGACCTTTCCGTTAATTGGGGCATTTGATGTGCATCTGGCGCCCATGTCCAAATCTGTGTTGGGAATGTTCAAACTGCATGCATGCAGTTTTGTTCTGCAATGTGCTGCAGCCTACAAGAGGCATTCTCAAATAAAGGTACACGGAATTTGATTTTCTGTGGCTGATTCTGTCAAAAAAATAGTAACTGTACAATCGGTGCCGATTGATATCTGATACGTATCAGACATCAAAATCGTGCCACCGGCAAGCATTTATTGCTGCCATTCGCCGGCTGTAAGAGGGCTCACAGGCAGTAGTGCGGACTGTGGAAGGCACCACCCACCATTCCCCTTCCCAACGGGGAATGGCAAGGTTGTGTCCTGTCCCCATATCGGTTCATTATTGTCGTGGATCACGTCATGCGCGTCAGGCATGCACGAGCGCACTTTATCGCTCTAGCTTAAGGGGTTCGAGCCTGGCTTGGACATCCTGATAACGAGCGCCAAGAGGGCGGCGCGGCGGTGGCCCTGGTACGTTACAGGTGTCCGATCGATCGACCTGATTTATGCGGATGATACCACCCTCATCGAGCGCCCCAAGCGCATCCAGACCTGGCTAGACTGCCTGGGCTTGGCCGAGGCGCGGGCGGTAGGCCGGGTTGGAGATTAGTGTCAAAACTGAGGCGATGGTGATTGGGGCTACCAGTCGCCTGCCACGGCCGCCCGCGCCTGCTAGACGGGTAAGGAGGTACCCCGTTTCGTGACCGCTTCAAACTGCTGGGGAGTGCATGCTCCCTGACATGCACCGCCGCCGATGTGGACATGACCCGCATTGGCCTGGCCTGGGCCTGGCTCGATCCGTTCACTCAACACCTACTGGCACTCGGCATCCGTCCACGTTCGTCCGGCCGTCCCGGCCTCCTCCCTCCCTCCCTCCCTCCCTCCCTCCCTCCCTCCCTCCCTCCCTCCCTCCCTCCCTCCCTCCCTCCCTCCCTCCCTCCCTCCCTCCCTCCCTCCCTCCCTCCCTCCCTCCCTCCCTCCCTCCATTGGGGATTAATACTCCGTGACTCCCCAACCGCGGCGTACGCGCTTACTTACATAATACCCTCATTTTATTAATGGTTGTATTGCTCCCACAGTGTGGCGGCCCGGCACCCTGCTGTGGAGAGAGCGCTCTGTGGCCTGCCCACTAAATTGTTGCTTGGAGAGAAGCTAGGGCGCCCCCCCTCCTCATTGTGTAAAGGGGTTGAAGGTTCCTTTACTCTGTATTGGCACCCATGTGACGCCTGCTGATAGCTGCACGAACTGTTAGCTGCACGAACTCCCGGCCACAGTGGCGGTCATGCATGAAAAACTAAGGGCATAATTCCAACTAGCTTCGATCAATGAGACAACCAGCGCAGGCCAGAAATCTATAGAATCCGGACTGTGCATGGTAGCTCAAGCATGCCATTATCTTATCAGCGTTTCGAGTCGTTCGGGATTTGATTACAATGCAATCCAACTTGACTACAATGCACAATTTCATATTACTGTCGTGTCTTACTCATGGAGACAAAAATAATATGCAAAAGAGCATGCATGAACATGCCTCTTGTCGCGGCAAGGCATCGTGGTTTGCCCTGTGCCCAGGTGAACACCAACACTGGTCAAAGGACAGCTTATTGATCGGGCTGCCTCACGTTTGATCCTTCACGCATCGACTCCTAGATATTTCTGCATTCTCGCCTGCCAGCGCAGAAGTCCAATAGTACACAAACCATTTCATGCATGTGAAGGACAAGGGGTATTAGGCCACCAATGAAAAAGGGCAACGATCAATACCTGGGGATGGACATTCACATCAAAGGCAGGCCCGAATATTGCAAATCACATCAGATGCAAACATGCTCTGCGCAGCTCCCATTCCATGGGCGTTCTCCCATTCCATGCACGTTCTCAAGGCATTGTGCACGTACCTGACCCATCAAGTACGCAGGGAGCTCGCGGATACGTAGCGAGAGAGATTCAGACAAGCCATGCCGCCGCTCCTCTTGGCGTTGCCGGCTGTCCACCCCCCGCGACCTTCTTCCCTTGAGAACGCCAGCCGCACTGTCGCTGGCGCATCCCCCACCATGCCTTGCGCGTTCGTCACACCGTTCAACAGCGACAACTGCTGCGAGCGTGACACACCCGTAATGCTGGTGGCGGCTCCGCCCATCTCAGCGAGCGGCGCGGGCAGCATGCCCTGCTTCCTGTGCAGCAGCTGGCGCAGGAAGGATGCCGCGTGCAGGCTGCCCAGACGGCCTCGCACTTGCACCACATCGCTCGAGGTAGGCCGTGCTGATGACGACGATGAGGAGGAAGGCGTGGCGGTTGCCAGTTTGAGCTGGGCGAGAAACGTGGGTGGGAGGCTGACCTGCACCGCGGTCACAAGGGGATTCCCCGTTGCCTGCCAGCAACAGCGCAGCCCTGGTAGCACGTCCACCTGCGGCAAATATCGTGTGCGGACGCCAGCAGCGGGGACAGATACTGGGGACAGGCATAGACATGAGCACTCCTCCTGGACACGCCTTGAGGCATGTGGATGCAAATACCCACGAAGTTAGCCAGAACAGGGGCGGATGGGCCATGCGCTGCCACTTCTTTTGTAAACACATCAACACAAGGACAACACCAGTGGGCATGCTGGCACCAGTTCTCTGGACCAAGCTATGCCGTGTGAACCAACCTACAGCAGTTGCCTCGCACAGCTGCGCAAAGGTGGCAAGGGGCTGACAGCTTGCCAGCCAGCCCTTGACCCTGCTTTCATCAAGACAGGACAAACAGGCCATGTCACACGCTGGATTGCTGCCTCTACTCCCTCTCTCCACTCCCTTTCTCCACCAACCCCGACCCCCAGGCTTCCCCTGCCCGCTGCCCCCTGCCCCCTGCCCCCTGCCCCCTGCCCCTGCCCCTGCCCGTGCCCCTGCCCCTGCCCCTGCCCCTGCCCCTGCCCCTGCCCCTGCCCCTGCCCCTGCCCCTGCCCCTGCCCATGCCCCTGCCCCTGCTCCTGCCCCTGCCCTATACGACCACCAATGGCAACAACCACGCACCAAGCCGTCTCGTCACCACTGCTACCACCCCCTTCAAGTATGCACGCACCAAGCCATCCAATGTCGCCATGAGGCGTGCGCGGGCCTCTGCGTGCGCCAGCATGGCCAGAAGGTCGTCCAGGCCCACCGCGGGGCGCATGGGATGAGGGGCCAGGGTCCCTGATCCCATTCCATGGGACGCCGCCGAGTGTTTGCCAGACGCGGCCAGCGCGGGCTGTGCTGGCGCACGCAGCAGCGCGCCTGCTCCCACCCCTCCCCCATCCACATCCCCTCCAGGCCTGCCTCCATGCGTCCGGACACAGGGGGGATCCATCTTGCGCAGGAACCATTGCTCCATAAGGAGAGACACTGAGGTGTCTGTTAGCCCTGCGGCGTTGCCTCTTCCTCTTGGCCGAGAACACGCGAAGGCCTTTGATGCTACCGACATCACCACCGCGAGCGACCCAACTCCCGCACCTCCTCCCCGGTCGCTGCCCCCGTCCAACATGTCGATGGGACCATCCAAAGCCCCCGAGGTCGCTTCATGGCTACTGACAGCCCCCACCGCTGGCAAGCTGCTCCCGTGCTGCCTCGGCCACCCCGTCAAGCGCAGCGTGCGCCCGGCGTCGCACCCTGGCAGGTGCATCTCCAATGCGGTGGCCACGCAGCGGGTCACGTCGACACCGCCGTGCGCCACCAGCGGGTCGCATCGCACCGCCTCCATCAGCTGCCGTTGGGGAGGGTTGAGGACCACCAAACAAAGACCCCAAACAAAGACCTTAAAACAAGGAGAACTCATGAAAAACCACCCGTCAAAGGCCATCAGTTGACGGCCATCAAGCAACCAAGGACCACGAAGCCAACAAATCAGCAAACAGATCACCAGAAAACATCCACCAATGGCCACTACCATCTACCAATGGCCATCAACCAAAGGCCGCCGATGCCAGCCAGTCACTTACCGTACCTCGCGTACTACCGCAGCACCCACCTCGCTGTGGAACAGGCCCCGTTGCGCCGCGTGAAGGCGCGCGTGCGCCAGCTGGACCGGCAGCGACGCGGCATCCTCTTGGCCAGAGGCCCCTGGACCCAGGGAGAAGGGCGACTCCGCCGCCATTTGCTGGCAAACATTACCATCACGGGGCCCTGCCACCCCGCCCCACTCCTCATACCCCCCACACTGTCATCATCGGCCACTATGCTCGCCTGCATGTCGACACACGGCAGGGTGGGCGGCACGACCACAGATACCCCAGTGTCTCGACGACGGCGCGCCCTCGCCGACTCATGCAGATGTCCCTCGCTCGCGCCGCCCGCACCGCCACCATCCCTGGGTCCCGGTGCCATGACCAGGCGAGGCATTGCGGGGGTGGGCAGGGAGGCGGCCTTGGTCGCGCCAGCAGCAGCGCACGCCACGCGGGAGGAATAAGGCAGGCTCAGGTCCACGGTGAAGGGGCGTGCGTCCGTGGCATCGGCGTCACCTGCCTGGGAGCCGCGGCCCATGGCGGCCCCCGTTGAGGTGGCGGGCCTGCGCAGGCGCCACACGCGCTGCAGCCTGCAGCAACACACATGGCCCGCCCGCCCGCCCGCCCGCCGCCCGCCCGCCGCCCGCCCGCCCGCCGCCCGCCCGCCCGCCCGCCCGCCCGCCCGCCCGCCCGCCCGCCCGCCCGCCCGCCCGCCCGCCCCCCCGCCCGCCCGCCCGCCCGCCCGCCCGCACATTCGTGAGCACATGCGTGTGGCATGGATGATGGCATGGGCGATGCCATGGACGATGGCATGGACGATGGCATGAATGATGGCATGGATGATGGCATGGATGATGGCATGGATGATGGCATGGATGATGGCATGGATGATGGCATGGATGATGGCATGGATGATGGCATGGATGATGGCATGGATGATGGCATGGATGATGGCATGGATGATGGCATGGATGATGGCATGGATGATGGCATGGATGATGGCATGGATGATGGCATGGATGACGGCATAAGTTGCCGAGAACGATGCAAGGGGCGGTGTTGCGGTCAGACAAGGATAAAGCAGAACTGCTCTATTGTCCTCCAAAAAGTAAAAAATCCTGCCTGCCTGCCTGCCTGCCTGCCTGGGCGTGTGCGTGTACGTATGTGCACCCAGCCCGCCTCACCTCTCCAGCTGCTCATAAAACCGTGCCTCCGCCTCCGCCTGTCGCCGCAGCTGCTCCGCCCCCTCTGCCAGCACGCCCGCCACCTCCCTCAGCGCGCGCTGCTTGCCGTGCAGCCGCGCGCCTGCTTCCGTCACTGCCTCCGCACCATGCAGGCGGGGCTTGGGCAGCGTGGCGACTGCCAGCTCGCGCCCACCCTCCACGCGCGCCAACAGGTCGATCATCACCGCCAGCTCCTCGCGAGCGCCCTCCAGGGACTCCACCACACCCGCCCAGGGGTCAGGATCCCCCTGGCCCGGGACGAGGGCTAGCGGATCCCCTGCGGCGACGCTGGGAGTTGCCGTGGGTGGGGTGTTGGGTGCTGCGGGCATGCTGGCGCCCGCGGTGGCGGTGCGCTGCGCATGTGCCAGCTGTACCAGGAAGGCTTCATCAGTGCCGAAATCCCTGGCAGGGCAAGGCAGCATGGGTGGAGGGGATTCGCAAAGCTCGTGAGGAGAGAGCATGTGAACCTGGCAAATGTCTGGCTTGGAACAACAGGGTCAACCATCGCGGGGAAAAGTCCAAAAGGATAAACTACCCAGCTAAAGGTATAAACTGCCAAGCCAAAAATATAACTGGCGAGCTAAAAGTATAAACTGGCAAGCTTAAAATGGCAAGCTAAAGGGATGAACTGGCAAGCTAAAAGGACAAACTGGCAAGCTAAAAGGACAAGCTGGAAAGCTAGAAGGACAAACTAGCAAGCTAAAAGGACAGACTGGCAAGTTAAAGGATAAACTGGCCAGCTAAAAGAGAACTGGCAGGGATACCTGTGAATGGGTACGTGTACATGGAAACGTGTAGTGGGGTACGTGTAATTGGGGGCTTGCGGCCCAGGGTCCGCATGGCACCTCCGATGACAAATAAAAAAAACTCAGCCACGCTCCCACAGAAGAACGTCCACAGTCCTTGGGGAATGAATGACTCTCCTACAGATGTGTACAAGATGTCCCCAGTGTAGTCTTCCGTTGGGTGCAGAGAGCAGGGCACACCTGGCGAAGCCATCAGCAGGGAGATACATAGCACAGGGCATTCTATCAATTCCCAAAAGGCCTTCAATATCCCAGCGGCCGTTGCCAATCCTCGCCGCAGCAAGCTACCGGCTGTAGATCGTGGCAGTCCACAACGCAAGCTAGAAACAGATATAGCTGCCAGCCTTACCGAGAACATATCGTAGCTGCCCAGGTTTGCACAGGTGGGCGGCTGCAATGCCTGGTGGAAGGCTGGCATGCGACGAAAAAGCCCCCCTAGGAACAACCTGTAGGGAAACGAGCAGCCTGATATCTAATATCTAATGAGTTCTACCTGCAGCAGCATATACAAACTTTGGTAGACAGGCGGCGCACTGTCAACTCAGTCCGACGTTTCTACTCCCCTTGGGTTCAAGGTGGTGGCGCGCCGGGGATAGTAAAATACGGCGAACATTACAAACAGCAATGAGAGGGGGGGGGGGGGGCAGGGACTCGGAACATAGACTAGGGACAGCAAGTTGGACCATGGAGGGTGAGGCCAACATACTTCACAAAGGTTTCAGCGCCGGTGTCATCAATTGAACGAAGCCTCTTCGTGGACTCCGCACGGATGACAACCGGGACAGCCCGTTTGTTTTCTTGCCTCGAAGCCATTTATATTTCTCGCCGTTGGTAATTGAACGGGTCTGCAACATAACAGCAATTACAAGCAAAGGAAGCCCCAGCACTGCCCTTGTACACACCCCATTACAGCGCTCCAGCAATGCTGCTAGGAACCCAAACGCTTTTTCTGCACAATCCCTGACAACATGCGTAATGCCGTGTGGGCAATTGGCAGCCTCCCTTTCTTTCCTATAATCACCTAGCTCAAAAAACTCCCTTTTTCCTTCCCCCCCATAGCTCCCACCCTAATCATGGAATTCCAAACACAAGTTCCTGCCCGGCTGCCCCAAGTGCCTCTGATGAAGTCAAACTTGAAGCACAAATGCACGGTGGCGTGTGACAGCATTGACATGGCCACCAACATGCGGTCGAAGCTCCTACGGTCCTCTGTGGTTGTTCCCTCGGGTTGGGGACAACGCCTCCACCATCCGACGGCCCCAATCCCTCGCGTCGCGTCTATGTGGTTTGTCGGATACATCTGTGCGGTTTTTCGGCTACATCTGTGCGGATTTCGGCTACATCTGTGCGGATTTCGGCTACATCTGTGCGGTTCTCGGGTGTACCTGTCCGTCCGTCCGTCAGATTCACCCATCTGACGGTCGTAAAACGTTGGGAGAGTAAATGGGTGGGAGAGATGAGCATTCTTGTTGTTCTTGTGTCCCACGCCGCACATGGGCAGCAGAGAATCTACACTGTTGTTGTGGCCGTAGGACACAACAACAACATTACAACAGCAACAACAGCTGTTGTGGCCGAGGGCCGGATATATAGTTTCCAAGTATCGGTGGTACTATCGGGGCGTGGGAGCAAACAGCAACAACAAAAGCAACAACTATCGGGGGCACAACTGTGACGGTCCTCTCGTGGGGAACAACAACAACAACAACAACTGTGACGGTCCTCTCGTAGCCTGACTAGCCTCCTACGGTCCTAGACGGTCCAACGGCCTACCTTGACAACAACAACAACAACGTTTTGCCAGGCGCCAGCATCCTGAGTTCCGAAGGGTCAAAGTTGAACAATCAGTTGCACAGGCGCGGGCAGTTGGCAAACCATCCTGTCAGATGCCCGCAATTTATTGTGTCCAGGGATCCCTCCTTAATTACATACCGCCAATACTGTAGACGAAACCTCCTTCCTGTACTTTTTGGAACTACAACCCCCCCAAGTTTAAGATTCTCAGGTTTAATATCATGAGACCCTGTACTCAACCTCTAATAGTAGTATAATTGTAGTATAATATATTAGAACTTAGTATAATCGAATCATAGTAGTGAAATTCGTTAAGATCGTGAGCCCTGAATTGGTCGGACCCCAATCTTAAACGTGGGGGGGGGGGGGTGACTTTTTACGAAAACTGTACTTCTCACGCTGTGTTGTCGTCAGATAGCATCCGCGGCGCTCAGAAAGTTTGATCTGAAAAAACGCGCACGACGCCAGTGTTTGATGCCGGATTCCGGGATACGCACGCACCATACGGCAGGTTCAACTGACCTTCGCCTAACTGCTATGGCGATTTTAACGTGTGCCCTGCGGTGATAACACTGACATGCAAACTGCAAAAATAAGCGCAAATCTTCTCAAGATATAATGGTCAGTCGCAGCACCTGGTTATGTGCTTAAGGAGATGGATTTTATTGGTTGCCATAGGTTACAATGATCATCATTGCAGTCGAAATGCGAACCGTTAGGCTTTTGAAGTCGGCACTTGCAGTTTGTCGGGAATCTATACGAGCAAGCTCAGAAAGATAGGATTTTTAATTTTTGGAGACGTATTTAGCGTGAGACGATGAAGCCAAAGAATCTTACCTTGTCCCTTACGGAAGAAACTTTGCCTGAACGACCTCGCATTTCCCAAGATGCGGCGAGCGTTGTTGCCCCCAAAACGGATTTGACGAGCAGAATATGGTAATGAAGTTTGAACTTTGTAATGTGCATTCAAGTTTGAGCTACAAGTTTTCGGCATAATGCCAATTGCCTGTCTTAGGCAGCGTATGTCGCGCTCGATTCAAGGAATGTAGCCGCACTTGGCTGATTTCCATGTAAGCCCTTCACGTCTGCTGCCGCGGCCTTCTAATTCCAGGGATGAAAGCATCCCGGTGGACCCCATGGTCCGCATGTGGGTCATACTTGCCCTGGACGTTAGCGGAGGGGTCAAGACGCAACCTTTCGTCCCCCACGTCGACATGCTTCTTCGCCGTCCGGGGATCACATTCGAACATATCAAGGAGTTTCTAAACTTTTGCGCAATGCCCCTTGGCTCGGACATGGTACGCTTGGGCTGTTGCTTGTCAAAATTGCTTGTTATCTTAACAAAATTGGTTGTTTTCTTCTCCGAGCTGGAACTAGCGAAGAACTAGCCTGTCGAAACCTTGGCGTAGCTGGGGGAGGGCTTGCCCTTGCAAAGCATAGGTTCATCTCACCCTCGCCCGGTTTCGGTTCTTGGCCTGGTGCATTGGCACGTGGTGTTATTATGGCAGCATCGCAGTGACGTTTGGTGGATATGTGTGCGTGTATATCATCATTTATGCTGCGTTGTCTCATTGATAAATGTCGCGCTGTCTCATATCAGTCTCAGTGGCTGATCGTTGTCACCTGACTCTTCTGAACCTCTTCTCAACACCCTACCCTGTGCTCAAATGAGTTGGCGTTTTGGCAATGCCAACATCAATATGGCTATTTCTAATATTAGCATGGCCATCACCC
Source organism: Mesostigma viride (assembly GCA_009746045.1). NCBI lineage: Eukaryota > Viridiplantae > Streptophyta > Mesostigmatophyceae > Mesostigmatales > Mesostigmataceae > Mesostigma > Mesostigma viride. The sequence continues at coordinate 42,437 of RPFO01000612.1, forward strand.
TAGCCTGTCTCACATTCCAGCCGCGCACATCTCTGCACCGTCGCTGTCTTCTCCATCTGCTGCCACACGCGTGGTCTGTGCCTCGGCTGCCACACGCGTGGTCTCTTTCCTCGGCTGCCACATGTGTGGCCTTCTCCCCCAGCCCAGCCTGCAGTGGCTCGCTGCCATGAGCCCGCCTTCAGCTTGTCCATCCCAGTGTACCAGTGCTACTTCATCGACGAAACAAGCGGTGGGGATGTAGCCGTTGGTGCCCATTCCCAACCACCTCTTACACATACCTGCCACTGACAGTACTTTTATGCCTGGTTGGCCTCTTTCCCCCTGTCCCTGCCCTGCAACCCCCCGCATGCGCCTGGCCTACACCCTGCCCTCCTGACTTGCCCTATGCACTCATCCCCGCGGGGACTGCCCTACTGTCGCCCCGCCCCCGCGTCGCATGTGCTAGGTGTACGAGGCGCTGGCGCTGCTGCGCGAGCTGGAGGAGCTCCACCGCAAGATGGGCCACGTGTTCCCGCGCCCCGTGCCCACGCCGCGTCAGGACAGCCTGGCGGTTCTGGACGATTACGGCCACCTGCTCAAGGAGTATGGGCCCGACCCCAAATATGTGCACAATGCGCTGCTTGCTGGGCGCGCTGTCTGGTGAGTGCCCCTGCATGAGTGAGTGCGATGCCATTATGCCCTGCTTGCGTGAGTCAGGGATGGCGCGTGCCCCCTGGTATACCCTGGTTTCATCTGCTGAGAAATCGGAATGCAATAGCTTCTGACTAGTGTTGGCTTTCCAAGGCTATGGTGGCGAGTGCTCCACCCCCGTACAGCCGCGCTTGCATGAGTTGAGCGCAAACCCCTCCTATGTGGCCGTGCTTGGCCATGCATGGCAGTTCACCCATGCCGGCCATGCATGGCAGGTCACCCATGCCGGCCATGCAGCAACTGCCCGAGTGCTTGTCCCGTTTGGTAGACAGTGGGCGTGGTCTGGGGGTTCAAGGTTGGATGGGGCCAGATGATGTATGTCTAGCAGCAAGTGCAGGGACCCCCGGCTGTGCCCCCTCCTATGCTCCTTGTGCCGGCTGCGCTTGGCCCACACCCACGCCCATGCCTTGACAAGACCCCCTGTTTCACGTCCCGGCCGTTCTGTCCTCACCCCTCCATCCAACTATTTCCCGCGAACGCTCGCTGGCCCGCATCCCCCCAACCCCGCCAGGCGGCCCAACGCGCTGGTAGACAGCGTGCCCAAGCTGTTTGTGCTGCTGGCGCTCTGCGTGCACCACGCGGCGGGATTCAGCGCGCTGGAGATGCACGTGCGGCTGCTGCGCCGGCGCGACGTCACGTTTGCGCAGATCCGCAAGTTCCTCGCCTTCCTGCTGCCCTTCCTCGCGCAGCGGCACCCGCCGGACCTGCTGCCCATGCTGGACACAATGGAGATGAACGGTGAGGGGGGGGGGGGTGTGAATGGTGAGGAAAAGGGAGGGGGTGTGATGGAGATGGTGAGGAAGGGGGTGGGGATAAGATGAAGGGGGTGTTGAATGGTGAAGAAAGGGGGAGGGGGGTGACCGGTGAGGAAAAGGGGGGGGGGTTGAGTCGTGAGGAAGAAAAAGGGACAGGAATGGTGAGGGGCCGCAACTGGGCAAGGGAGATGAAGGGTGAGGGAATGGGGGGAAAGAGGAGGGGGGATAGAGGTTTGAGCATTACTTCATGTTTGCACAAACTTGTCTCATTATTCAGAAAATTGTAACATGTGAGAGCACGCCGCGTCCCACTTCCTGTCTGTGCATGCACGTGCGCACCTTGCGCGTAGGATTGTGGGCCATCCCGTTGTTCTCTAGTCCATGGGTCCACTTCAGGCTGTCGCATGCAGACAGCAGTTAGGCCACGACCCTTGCAACATGCATGCCTCCTGTGGGCCGCGAAAGTCCATTCACCTCCCCTTCCCCTTCCTCGCCCCCTTGCCCTTCCTTTCACCCTTCCTCTTCTTCTCCCTCATCTTCTTCCTCGACTCCCTCCCTGCCCTCGCACATCCACCCTCTTCCTGCCCCCACCAGAGGTGTTGCGGCGTGAGCAGCGATCCAAGGCCAGGGGGCACCGCAGCAGCGGGAGTGACTCGGAGCAGAAGAACCAGCTGGCCGCCGAGGGCAATGGGCCGGCGGGCGGTGCGGTCGTGCCCACATCCCAGCACTCCTCTAGCTTGAAGCACCGGCGCAGCAAAGGGCTGTCGCTACCGGGCACGTTGGACGAGAAAGCGGGCGATGGGCATGGGGGGGGAGGGGGTGGCCCCCTGGGGCTGGTACGTGGCCCAGTGAACGGCGATGCTGTGGAAAGGCTACCGCAGGCAAATGGGTGGCGGGTATATTCGGTAATGGCGTGCTTGATCTCGTGGTATGTGGTGCATGTCATGTGGGCCTTTAGTGGTGTCGCCGACCGTATCAGGATGGGATGTGCGGAGGGTTCGGCGAGGTGCTGCGAGTGGCAACCTGCTTGCTTGTTCCCGCCCGCTGGCCTGTTCTCACCAGTTGTTGTGTTTGCACGAGCTGGTCCATTTTCACCTTGCGTGGTGGCGTGCATTGGGGTTAACTGCACGCCTCATGGGTGGGCCAAGAGCTGGCTTTTTGCTTTGTGGGGGGGGACGGGACTTAATGTGAGGCAGACCACATAAAGTCAACGTGTCAGCCATGGCTGGCTTTGTCTGCCTGTATTTTTGTTGATTGCATTTCTTGACCCATGGACACAATGTGTGGTGTCCTCCCGAACTTCCCGCCCCACTTCCCATCATACCCCAATTCAGCCCCCGTCTAAACCCAAACCACCCATACATCTAACCGCAATGCACCCCCAATCCTACCCCGACCCACCCCCTTCACCCAGCTGCGCATGCTGTCCCTGGCGGCGGCGGTTGTGGGTGCCGTGTGGACGCTGTGGCCCAACAAGAAGAAGAAGAAGAAGGGCGGCCGCCACCGCGGGCACGCGCCGGTCTTCTACCACGTGCAGCAGGGCGACTATTTGCTCAAGATCAACGCCGACTGCCAGGACCCGAACAGCGAGTTCTACAAGCTCAACCCGGAGGTATGGCACTCATTAAGGACGATGATGGTTGCGTGGATTGTACTACGAGTCAGGTGGTGTTTTGTCGAAGCATGTGCTCAGGCGAGATGGGGGGGAGAGCTGCATCTGCTTTTGAGTTCGTTATGCATGGCATGCATGTGAGGGTGTGCAGGGGCGCCCAGGCGCTGCCACCAGGACGAGTAGATGATGTCTGTAGCCTTGGATTGTCTTTTTTTCGGTTAGGAGGAAACCTGGTGCGTGGCATAGACAGTCAGCCACGTGCCCCCCCCCATTTTCCTGCAATTATGCCATCTTACCTTATGGTAAACACACGCCACTGCCGGCTGGCTAGTATTTCATGAACATTGCTGGTTGCTTTTTGCTTAGTTCCCTGGGATGCCGTGATTCTGTAGTGCCTGGTCTACAAAAGAATGGGGAGCAAACCTTAATGGTAGTCTATGGTGGGTAGGCGCCACTTGTGAAGCAAGCGTGCCCATGCGTCGTGTGCGGTTGTAGTCTGTGTCCAAGAGCAAACAATGTACAGTTTGCTCTAAACGAGCTGGGCTCTTTCTTGCCGATGCAGGGCCCTGCATCTACATTATCTGGGTACGTCTATGCTTGTCAGTGGAAGGCAAATTCTGGTGCATGGGAGTAGAGAAAAGTGAACCTGTGTAGATGCGCAGGGGCATGCCATGGAGATCAGCTTTTGCGCAAGTGTGCTTGAGAGGATGTTCTCTGGTCAAGCTGGAAGAACCTCGATTGGTGGTCCGGTTGCAGGTGCTTTGGCAAGTGTGCGCTGCCTAAGATGGCTCAATCTCCATTCAGGCCATGCTTAAAATGGAATTGCGTCCCTATAACTGTCTGGTACTCATGCCTCGAGATCCCTGCCATTCCTGCTTGGCTTTAACCATGCTTGCAACCATGTGTGGTGTGTGACTGTTCCCGCACTTGGCGTGGCCGCAGATTTGCAATCGCAACCTCATCTATCCAGGGCAGCGCATTCGGATTCGCTGATCCACCAAGCTGTCATGGCAGTGTAGATTCCTGATTCTATCCTTTAGAATTTTCATTTTTTGCGGTTACTGCCGATTCCATGAACACACAAGGTACTCCATGAAATGAGTTGGGGCATGGGCATGTATGTGCTTATTGACCGTAGCTGTCTCAGATCAAGGTCCAGACCTGGATAGATAATGATGATTAGATCCACTGGCATGGTAGAGCGTCACACTTCATAGCATATGAACACAAGTTCAAATGCCTGGAGCCCCATGTCCCAATAGGTCCGGCCGGGAAACAAATGACAGGCGCGCTCATGTGTATATCCGGATTCTCCCGATTCCTGGCCCGCGCTGGTTGTCTCCTTGATATTTACATGCGCACCCCTTTGTGGGGGTAATTGAAATATGCACAAGAACATGTCGATACCTGTGAATGAAAAACTTAGCATGTCTTTTACAAATTCTATGTATGCATGTTTTATATCACTGCGCCAGCCGCTTGCGGTCCACCGCCACGCACCGACAGTCGTCCCAACCTGGCAGATGCTCCGCCGCAACCGCGACCCCACCTCCAAGGCCGGCCTGCAGGCCGCCTAAACCAGCTAGCAGGCCGAGGAGAACGACGCCATGCAAGCAGATTAATTGCACGCTTGCCAGGCGAAGCATGATGGCAATTATCTAGAGGGCGTGGTTCTGGTACATGTACAAGCGCCTCTGGCATTGGCCGGCCGGCCTCGGCCAACTACCCTACCGCGCGCCATATGACGTACCAGGGGCGCCGGCCAAGCTCGGCTATTATAATGAAACACGTGCTCCCATCGGGGAGTCACGGAGCACCGGAGTGCTTTTAATCCCTGTATATGCACAACAGGAAGAAAGGGCAGAGACCCCCTTTCTCCTTCATGCCATGAGAGGCATGCATGCCACAGCTGCAATCGGGCCCGAGACTGAACGGGCCGGCAAGTCTGATCTGTGGGTGCAATAAGACCCATGTGAGCATAGGCATAACAAGGAGTGTGGGCAAGTAATCTGAGCGTGGCCAGGACGTAGCATGGCTGTACAAGGACTATTAGAGCTAAGGCTATGGCTCGTGGTGTACCGTGTGTTGGCGGTGCACGTGGCTAGGTGTGGCACAGCTAGGCAAACATTCTAGGCATGGCTGCCATGCAGGACAAGACGCGGTGGAAGAAGATTGTCAAGGCGCACACGCCTGACCCTGTGGGCAAGCCACCTCCCCCCAAGCGGAGGAGGCGTTTTGATGAGTAGTGTAGTTAGGATTTTCTAGATAGAGTTAGGATAGTTCGATCACGCGGCTTCCTCCACCCCATCCATCATGAAATATGTGCTACATGACCTCCCCACGGAGGCATGTTATAACTTAATTTAATTTAATTTTTCATGGCTGCCATGGCGGCCCATGAGGACCACCAAGCTCGGCTATATCAAGGAGACAACCAGCGCAGGCCAGAAATCGGGAGAATCCGGACCATGGTAGCTCAAGCCTGCCGTTATCTTGTCCGCGTGTTCGAGTCGTTCAAGTGATGAAGATGAATGGTGATGGAAATGTGTAGCCTTGTGCATTGAAATTATGGCTGGCTTATGTGTAGAGCGACTAGATGACCTAGACCGGCTAGATGAGCGACTAGATGACCTAGTCGGCTATATGCACCTGGGCCCCGGCCACCGCGTCGACGTTCTGGGCCCGGGGACGGTTACGCCGTCCTAGCCCTTGCAGCCCGCCATGCCGCCCTGGCCGGCGGCGCGCCCAGCGCGCGCTGGATCCCCGGCTGACTCCACCCTAATTGTCCGTGGCGGACTATGACGGCCTCAGTGGTCCCCCCGCTGACTGCGGCCCGCTAGCCGACCCGTCAGACGTACATGCCTCCTTTCACCTCCCAAGAGGTCACGGAGGCGCATGCAGTGCTGCGACTCCGCTACGACGCTTAGAGCTGCCACGGGCTGCGACGAGATTCCGGCCGGGCGTGTGGTTGTGAGTCTTGCCGCAGTCTCGTCGCAGAATTCGATCGAGGACACGGAAGTTATTCTGCTCTTCCGAGACGTTTGCAACGTACCGCCTTAGAACTGCTGCCGTCGCAACCGCCTGCGGCAGCCTGCATGGCAACACAGTTTTTGCACATGTACAATGCTGTACAAAAACGAAGGGCCACCAGCCAACCCCGGCGCAACTACAGGGGGGTATGCATTCAAAGTGCACCGCTCTCAATGTGCACAAGCTCCTGATGCGGCTCATCCTGAACCGCCTGCGAACTGCCTTGGACGGCCATCTCAGAAAGACTCAATCTTTCGTGTGGGCTGCTTGTGCTGTCCACGTTCCCAAGGAACCAGGTATCTGGGTATGCCACTTATATATCACTAGAACTGGTTCCTCTATCAAGGAGACAACCAGCGCAGGCCAGAAATCGGGAGAATCCGGACCATGGTAGCTCGAGCCTGCCGTTATCTTGTCCGCGTGTTCGAGTCGTTCAGGATGATGAAGATGAATGGTGTGTGCCTCTATCTCCATACCGCTCTCCTCCGGGTGGTGTGTGCCATGGTTTGGTCGGTCTTTCCCCACTCCACCATCAAGTGCGAGGATGCGGATGGGGCCGCGCCCTCTACTCGCCCAACCACCGCCCCGACATTACCGTGCTTGACTACGACGGGCAGGGTTGCCACCTGCTCATCGATGTCTCCGTGGCTCGGCCGCTCTCCGGTCGCCACATGGATCCTCCGGGCGGCTGTGAATGCCGGCGCTGCTGCCGCTGTGGCTGAGCGCGACAATTTTTGCCTCCGACGGCAATGTGGGGCCCCACCGGGTCATCCCCTTTGTCCTTGAGGAGTTCGGGGCCATGGGCCCCAAGACAGCAGAGTTTTTCCACGAGTGCTGCCAGCGCCGTGAAGACCGCCTCGACCTCGAGGGTCAGACCGCCCCGTGGTCGGCCCGCACGTGGTCCTCGTATTGGCGGCAGCGCCTGCCACTCGCCCTCACTCGCACCGTGGCTGATGTGTTGGCCGGGCCCACTTCAAATGTTCCGCCGTCCAAGCCAAGTGTGTGACACTTTTTCGCTATTTTCGCAAAAAAAAAATAAAATTTCGCACGAGTTCGCGTGATTTTCGCGTGATTTTCGCAAAATTTTCACACATTTTCGCACGATTTCGCACGATTTCGCACAATTTTGCATGATTTCGCACAATTTCGCATGGATTTCAACCAAGGGTCGTTTTGGGGAGTGACGTTTGACAAAATTTCGCATGAATTCACACACGTTGTGCACATCAAAATTTTTTACCGTCGACATTTTTCACATGAAATTTCGCACAATTTCAGCAAATTTCGCACAAATTCGCACGATTTCAGCAAATTTCACACGATTTCAGCAAATTTCGCACAATTTCGCACGATTTCGCACGACGAATCACTCTGCAGAGTGACGATCGTCGAAAAAGTAAAAAAAACGACCAAAAGTGTCACACTTTTCGGAACATTTGAAGTGGGCCCGGCCTGTTATTCCGCCGCACCCGGGCCGACTTTGTCGCGACCCATGCGGTCTAGATACCTCCCAGGCCTGCATGGTGGGCCGGCAGCGATGTTGCTGCGTGTCGTAGTTTTGTGATGTAGTTAGTTATACCTTGTGCTGCTGGCATGATCTTTGGATGTCCGTGTCAGATTCCAAAATTAATTTCTTCAGGGTTCTTCTCCTTTTCGGGGTATTCCTTATGTTGCATGCCCATCTCACCTCCATAAGCTATCATTCTCAATGAATATATATCACTAGCACCATCAAGCAGCGCAGATCGATTACATGCAACTAGTAGGGCACTTAGCTCGCACCAACCAGGTAGACACCGGCCTCTCGTGGCCCGCCCGCAGGGCTGCGGCCTGCACAGCCGGAGAGGCACCCGATCCTCACGTGGGACGGACCCGGCAAGGCTAGAGACGCCGCAAGGCCCGCACACTCAAAGAGCAACTGAGGGAGGATATGGGGGGGATGAGCCTCTCCGTGATTCGGAAAAAGATGCAGGAGAAGGCCAAATTGGCCCAAGCAGTAGAAGACAACGACCCCCCTGCTGTGGGGAAGAAGCGAAATTTGCTCCTGACTGAGAGAAGCATGCCTGGCGCGACCACTAGGGTCCGGCCCATCTATATACTGATCAGACACTCCGCAAAGGTGAAAACCTTTGCGTTCAGTGCCAGGCCGCGGAAAACGCGGAAAACGCGATCTGCAAATGAATCCGACCGGAATCGAACTGGGGACCTCTCGCACCAATTTTGCTGACTATAGGACGGACGTCTCCGGATACCATGGCATCGCCAACTTACACCTACAGTCATCCGCAAAAGTTCTCCTGTCCGGGGAGTGATGCAAGCCTTTCGGATTTGGTACTAGATAAATCACTCGAGATCTGTGTGTAGGAGTACTACACACGTGTCTGCACGCGAGACTTGTTCAGTCTCGCACCGTGAGACGGGCTGAACACGGCTGAATCCTTCTTTTTAGTAGAAGGGGGCGTAGCCGGTACTATCGAAATCAGCCAAGCGTATATTCTGATCAGACACTCCGCAAAGGTGAAAACCTTTGCGTTCAGTGCCAGGCCGCGGAAAACGCGGAAAACGCGATCTGCAAATGAATCCGACCGGAATCGAACTGGGGACCTCTCGCACCAATTTTGCTGACTATAGGACGGACGTCTCCGGATACCATGGCATCGCCAACTTACACCTACAGTCATCCGCAAAAGTTCTCCTGTCCGGGGAGTGATGCAAGCCTTTCGGATTTGGTACTAGATAAATCACTCGAGATCTGTGTGTAGGAGTATATACTACACACGTGTCTGCACGCGAGACTTGTTCAGTCTCGCACCGTGAGACGGGCTGAACACGGCTGAATCCTTCTTTTTAGTAGAAGGGGGCGTAGCCGGTACTATCGAAATCAGCCAAGCGTATATTCTGATCAGACACTCCGCAAAGGTGAAAACCTTTGCGTTCAGTGCCAGGCCGCGGAAAACGCGGAAAACGCGATCTGCAAATGAATCCGACCGGAATCGAACTGGGGACCTCTCGCACCAATTTTGCTGACTATAGGACGGACGTCTCCGGATACCATGGCATCGCCAACTTACACCTACAGTCATCCGCAAAAGTTCTCCTGTCCGGGGAGTGATGCAAGCCTTTCGGATTTGGTACTAGATAAATCACTCGAGATCTGTGTGTAGGAGTACTACACACGTGTCTGCACGCGAGACTTGTTCAGTCTCGCACCGTGACTAGATAGAAATATTAATTAATTAATTAATTATCAACATCACTCCGTTGGGAGTAGATGTAGCACATAGCCCTGAGAAGGGGCATATGGCTTTTAATACATTCTAGTAGGCTACTTCATGCAAGGGTGGGAATGTAAGCTACCCCTGCTAGTCTAGGTGCACCAAGGCACCTGCACCCTCATGGTCTATCACGCTATGCCCGGGTCAGTAAGGGGGGAGCATGCCTGTGAGGGAGGAAGATCATCATGGCTATACAAGAGCTAGGACATGGCTTCTCGACAGAGAGCATCTCTCTGCATGGCATAGCATGGCTAAATTCCCCCCTTGGCAGCACTTCCTTAACCCTTAATTTGTACTGAGTCCGTTTTCGTGGCGCCAGTTGAACTCGCGCCACTCTAACGGACTGAGTTTGTGGCAGAACCAGGCGCCGCGCCAAAAATAATTCAACGGTCAAACCTGGGGGGATCGAAAGATCTAGACGTAAGCTATGCCTGGCACTATTCAGACCGTACTTTGGACAACTGGCCAGGGAGATATACTCAATCAAAGTTGGGGGGGTACCATGGTCAAACGGGACCGACGTGAATGAAAATAATTGACGTCCGCGGCTATGGCGGTGCAGGCAAATGACTGGTACGAGAGCATGGCTTGGAATTTTGAACTCAAATTTTGTAGTAATTATCCTTGAGTGTTATAAAGGTTATATCTCTGGCCGTGAAGCGTCTGGATGTGCGCAAGTATGTCTCTAGGTTCTAATCGGTGCAGCAGATCCTGTCAGCGGCCAGGCGGTGACAGTGCGTATGCTACCTGTTGTTCGGCAGCAAACGTCCATATATTTGCGCGTGGATAGACTTGTTACGTTATTCTTGACATGTTTTATTAGCGATGACGGCCAGGAAAGGTTCGAGGCTATGTCCGTGAGGTGGGAGTGATGGCTCCCGCACAGCAGGTAATCTGCGGTTTCGACCTGGTACGTATTAACATGTTAGCGTTTATACATTACAGTACCAAGTCGTCCTATCGTTTATAAACTAGTTGTAGACATGTAATCGATGGTTTTTGCTTGTCGTTTTGTTGCTTTAGTGCTTGTACGCGTTCGCTTGTGATGGTTGGGGAATACCACTATGTCACGCAGATTTTGGACCAGATTTGATTGCTATTAGCTAAGGCTTCAACGAAACCAGTGAAGTAGCGTTTGGTATTGTCTCTTAACATGGTGGGCTTGATAACGGGATGCTTTTCCCTGCACAGACATAGCGAGACAATTGGTTTTCTGGCCAGCTCTAGGCATTGCTTCTTGGTTTGCTGGCCCAAGTTATCCTTCTGCTTGTGCGTCCATAGTGCATGCAAGAAACATGAATGGCCAGGGCCTGCTTGCATGGAAGCACAACCAGGTGAGTTCTTTTGTTTTCTCTATCATTGCCAATCATTGGAATTGCTTTATAGTGTGTTGGATGCATTGATAATGTAGCTCCTTGTGAACCCGTTATACGCTTGGTTTTGGGCCTTGGCACAAGCTTTATACTTGTTGTATAGCATGCTGTTGTGATTTTTAAGCTGGAAATGTGTTTGGGAATCCATGTGTGGCCATCTATGATGTTTTGTGCCACGTTGGAATTGAATGCCTATACGGTAGTGCTACCAAAACACCCCAAAATAACTGCACCCGTTATAACGGTCTGAGCTATTTTGGGCTGTATGCTAGCTAGCCTGTGCAGTTCTATGGCATGTCATGTTGTGAATGCATCTATGGCATGCCTGTGATTATCTTGAACTCCCCTCAAAGGGCCAGGGTCAGCAGATTTTGAGAAATGGTCCATATTGCATTATATATCTCTTGAACCCCATCTGCACCGTACCCCCTTGGGGGGGGTGCTATTTATAGCAGCTGTGGGGCATAGATATGTGACCAATGACATGACCCCAAAGTTATTTGATATAAAAGCATCCTTGGTTCCAAGGGTGGGCCAGAAAATGTTATTTGGCTAGATACTCTCATACTTACTAAGATGCCCATACTCAGTCCGTTCTGGTGGTTCCAGTTGACACAATTGAAGGGTTAATGCAACATCCATGGGAATCCCATTATAGACAAAGCATGGCTAAATGTGGAAGGCATCATCCATGGGGGCCATTATGGGCGCACATGCGCGTGGGCCACATGCTAGGCTAAGCCTTACTAATCTACACTACTGGTATTCTGATCAGACACTCTACTCACTACTGGTATATATATTCCTAGTCTGAGGTGGCAGGAGGGGGCTGCCAGGGCTTGTGGTCAACGTGGATGACCGCCCCCCTCCAGTATACCGGCTTCCCCCTTGCGCTCTGCCGGAGCTGAAGGTAGGTCGGCCATAGCTCGCGTCGCCGTTGTTGCTGGGCCAGGGTCAAGTCGTCGTCCAGCGTGAAGCGAGTCTCCGAGAGCTTCTTGCGGCATTTAAGGAACGCCAGCTTGTCCGCCATGTACTTAAAGGTGAGGAGCACGGGTGCCGGGCCAGCCTTCCCCGCGCGCGGGGGAGGCGGACAGCCGACATGTCCAGCTCACCAGTGAGTAACATGGGGGCAAGAATGGCTCGCTTAAATGCCTCAAGAAGGCTCGTGGAGGTCTCACCTGCCGGCTGGTCGAAGTGCTTGACGATGACATTGTGGCTGCGCCGGGCGATGTTGGTTTCCTCGCGAAGGTCGAGGGCTTGTTGCTTGAGTTGTGCCGAGATGGTGGAGGTGGTGGAGGTGGTGTGCTGCTTAAGCAAGTCCGCCCAGGTGGAGGGAGCATCGCCGGCCGGGCCAGCAGGCACCGGCTGGGCGGCGATGTCCTTCACCGCCTGGGCGGTGAGGCCGGCGGTGTCATGCAAGCTCTCAAGGGCGGTGGCGGTGGCTTGAAGGCGTTGGTCGAGGTCGAGGAGCTGGGCTTTGATGTCGGCAGTGGAGGCGGAAATGGCAGTGGAGGTGGAGGCGGCGGCGGTGGAAATGTGAGGAAGTTCAGCAGCCAGCGTGCCACCCATTGCTGCGACGTCAGCAGCAAGGGGGGTCACGTGCTGCTGAAAGGCTTCCGTGAGGATGGAACGGAGGGTGGAGGCGGAGATGGATGGAGCCCAGATCTCGCCGTCAGAGCGCTGGAGGAGGGAGTTGAGGATGGCGTGCTGGAGCTGGGGGCGGGGGCAGCCAAGCATGGCACCGTGGGCTTGCCAGCGGCTGCCGTTGCTGTGGAGGAGGCGACCTTGGTCGTAGAGATGGATGCACAGGTCGTAAAGCGAGGCGTAGTCCCCGAAGAAGATGCAGTCCATAGCATCGTCAGGAGACATGTTGTTCCAGTCGTGATCATCGACCTTGAAAGGGTGGGGCCGAAAGCGCGGTTCCGAGGGGCGGGACCATCCTGTTTTGTCGGCTGGGCGGGTGCGTTTCGGGTTAGGCGATGCCGATGGCGAGGCATTAAGCCCGGGAGGTTGCTGGGTGGCCACCAGTGCACGACTAGTGTCACCGCTGCCTGCCGGACCTGATGGCGAAGCTGCAGCCGCAGCTGCCGCATTTTCATGGGCGAGCGCATCCGCCAAACTGCGTTGCGTTGAAAAGGACGTTTGCTCGTCATATGTTGCGTTTTAGATTCGGAAAATTATATCAGCATGTGCGTCTTAGAAAGACGAAGCGATAGTGATATTCACAGCTGAATTTGGGGCTCAAACGTGAAAGTTCTGAGCTCCGCCGTCAGCCATGGCTACCTCGTGGCTCGTGGCTTGGGAGCATATGTACACGGGATAGAAATATAGACGGGCCATATAGGAATATGTGCTACATGACCTCCCCACGGAGGCATGTTAAAATTTAATTTAATTTAATTTAATTTAATTTAATTTAATTTAATTTAATTTAATTTAATTTAATTTAATTTAATTTAATTTAATTTAATTTAATTTAATTTAATTTAATTTAATTTAATTTAATTTAATTTAATTTAATTTAATTTAATTTAATTTAATTTAATTTAATTTAATTTAATTTAATTTAATTTAATTTAATTTAATTTAATTTAATTTAATTTAATTTAATTTAATTTAATTTAATTTAATTTAATTTAATTTAATTTAATTTAATTTAATAGGAATGTGTGCTCCATCCATCCACCCATCGATGGGAGCATGAGTTTAATTAATTAATGAATTAACTAATTTAATCACTGTAAGGTTTTATGCCCAACGCAACTCCCCAACGGGGCATACGTACAGCGAGTACCAAGACAGTCAAATGTTACAGGGTGTACGTTATACGTCAGGATTGACGCATGCCAACATGGATATCAAGGGCATGTGCCCAGTTAGTCAGGTCTGCATGCATGAGCGCGCTGCTGCGAATTCAATCTAATGCCATCACTTGCTTCTTGCTTAGAATTCTTCTTCCTTGAGGCTTGCAAAAAATTTTCCTGTGGGTCCTGATGATGGCAAAAGTGCAAGGTATCCAGGGGTCTCCGCTCCTTCCGCAGCACTCTTGGGCCCTGCACAGTAACAGAACGGCCACTTGACCGAATACATGCGTCAAGATGATGTGTGCAGAACCGAACACAATCTTATGTCTGCAAGGCAGTGCATGTAGATGGGCACATAGCCTAGCCACACCCTCAAAATCATTGTGCAAGTCATTGTCAAGTTAGGCCAGTTCACCATGCTGGGGCCCAGCACATGCCCCCTTGGTCCAATCTTGTCCCCCAACAGCAGCGAGGGTGGGTGGGTGGGAGCTGCAAAAAGGCCTCCCTACGTTCACCACACCACTCTAAGTACGGTGTGAAAATAGAAAACAAAGCACATGTCTCAAGGCGCCGCGCCCCCCTCAATCAAGGGCGGGCACGGTTGCCAGTGGGCACTAGTACCGGCGCACCGCCGGTCCCCTTCTCTCTAGTCCTAAGTAACAACAAGCACCTTACATGGTGTAGGTGACGTACGGTAGAGCTACGCTACAGGCGGCAGATCGGCCCCGTTTGAGCCCGCCGCAACATCACTATAAAATGAGTAGATAGCTCAAAAAGTTTACAACGTGCTATAAGGATGTCTCCGCTTCTACTGAGCACTTCTACTGCTCTGATTACTCAATATTTATTGAGAATGATAAATTACGGAAATGAGACCGGCAGATCAATGAGACAACCAGCGCAGGCCAGAAATCTGGACAATCCGGACCATGGTAAACAGCAATGGTATCAAGGAGACAACCAGCGCAAATATATACCATTTAGGAGCGTACCTTTTCTACTAATTCTACTTTGTTTCTGACTTTCTGGTCTACCCGGCAGTCCAGTTACATCTATATTATACATATTCCTTGGCGTTCTCCAGGCTACTCCGTACTCTCAACGCCGCTTCCCAGCTCTACCGGCCGGTTTGCCTCCAAACATCTTCGGTTGCCCTTGTTCTTCTGCATCTTTGGTCTGCTCTATCTTTGTCACTATTATTTTTTCACCGACTAGGTACCACAAGTTCACCGAGTTCAAAGTTCAGAGTTCCGACTCGCATGCAACCGAAGTCAACTACTTCTAGTCCGCGCTGACGCGTTGAAAAACCTGATCACTAATGTACTCGACTTGTCCGTCAAATCTCATCCACCAGGGTTCGAAACAACCCAAGAACGCTGTGGATGCAGGTGCAACGGGCAAACAATGTCACAACCGACGCGGCGCCAAATCGCCTCGGTTCCTTTTGTGCGAGCCATTTTACAACGTCACTCCGCGCCGCGTACCCGAGCCCTTTAACACGCGCCGCGTCACGTACTCGCGCCCTTTCCCATGTAACGTTCGTTCAGTTCAGTTCAGCTTAAATTCCCACATCGGTATTCCATGAAACGTGAGATGTAAAATCCGCTTCCCTGACGGGGAATTCCGTCCAGCACCGTCGTACAGTACTCCCAATGGCTATACCATTCCAATCCCAGATATCGCTAAAGCTATAGCTCTTATTTAATCTCCGCACACCTCTTTCCAACTCCAACTCCAACTCAACTCCAAAATCGGAGCCATTTTTTCATATTCAACTTCCGCATGCCTCTTTCCAACTCCAACTCCAACTCCAAACTCGGAGCCATTTTTTCACCGGCCACAAGCTCTCACACCTCACACTCTTGCTTTCCGGTTGTTGTAATGGGTTTCCATTGTCGTCAGAAAGCAACAAACGTGAAAACGCTAGCTGCCCAAATCTGAGATTCCGCGGAACACAGAAAGGTTTCCATCCCCACCTCGTTTTCTTTATATCTTTTACTTGTATATTTCTTCTTGTTATTCTTATGTATACTTGTTCTGTTTTCTTTCTTATTCTCTTACTATTCAATTACTACTATTGGTTTTGTCCGACTATTTTCTCCTTTACCATAATCTTTGTGCCTGTACTCCTATTATTACTATCAGGGCCTTTCCACATTCCGGGGCAATCACCCAGAAACTCGAGCACGGATTCGTCCTGTGAAACAATTACCATGCCTTGTGAGCCTAGTTCCGGCGCACGAATCAGTAGCGAATTATTACGGAAGGTCGCTTCCACACTGGTTCCTACGCGTCCGTACTGGGCCAACGAGAATGATATCATGCCGGATCTTTGCTTCACACTGAACAACTCGAGCTCGCAGCCGTATGACCTGGTACTTGTCATTCCGTACCACAACCTTCGGATCCGGCTAGGTGGCCTGTGCCTGACCATTTCGACCTCTCCGAAACCCGACCTGCACTACCTGCGCCAGAGTTTCGGCGGTGCAGGTCGTGCAGGTCAGTTTCATGCACTTTTCAGTCAAAACTCCGGAGTTCCGGTCGACCTGAACACCGAATGTGGACAGGTCCGGGGCACCTGAAGTAGAATGAATCTGGAACCACCACCTCCACTCGAAATGTGGACAGGCCCCCACTGTTATAATTGTTATTACTGTATATATTTTTCACTGCCTACACACTTTCAACTTGCACTTTTTCATTGGAGTGAGCTGCACACGAGGCATTTAACCCTTGGATTGGAGATCCCGGCCGGGTACCATGGGCGCTGAAGATTTGAACTCCTGACCCAAAATCCAACATCGCCTGTGCCTCACCATATCCCAGCAATGACCTCTTTCTTTCTTTAATATCTTTTGTTATTATTACTATTGCTATTTTTATTTATTTTATTTTTAAAATGACACTTCTGATATTTTATTTTCACCACTTCGTTTTTTTTTTCCCTTCATATTCTTAGTTTAATCCATACACCTTTTTATTGTTTTTTTACCATCTGACTCCCTCCTTGCAGGTCTTCCTACAGATAGCCACGCCGCTCCCGCGGTCTTCACGTCTTTCCTCTCAGACAAACTACTCTAGTCCACGACGTTGGGACGCCATGCGCCAAGGAATAGTTGTCTCACTTAATATCTCATACATATAGCAATTATATTTTATAATATTTACTACTATATATAGTAGTATATATATATCAATCTCATGATCACCTCAGAAGTGGTTCCGAAAAACCTGCTTACCTCTCCACGATGACATGTCGGTGGCGCAGTAGCCAGGGCAGCAGGCATTCACTAGGATGCGGTCCTCCCCCTCGCGGCCCGCAGCCAAGTCCCGGGCGAGGATTCGGGTGAATGTCGCCATGCCGAGCCTGGCGCATGAATGCATGGTCATGACAAGCACCCACACCGGAACAAGGAGCGAGCAAGGGTTACACAAACTTGCCTCCATAATGCTGCCAGCACGTTGGCGATGACTTGGGACATTCTCACCGATATTGCCTGTCTCACTTGGCATTGGGAGATGAAAAGATAGGCAAGGGCGTGCCCTAGAGACTGTGCAACCAGGAATACGCGAGGCTACAGCAAAACAAAAGCATCAGGTGGGCTGTGATGCAAGCGCGTGATGCAACGGAGTGGGGCAATCGAGTGAGAGATACGGGAAGGAGACATGGGTGGAATGGGATGCAGGCTGCAGGGCGCTGCATGCTAAAGGGGACAATCAAGCCATCTCGGGCACATGAACGCGGGTAGTGGAGTTGGCAACCAAACTGTTGACAAAGCCGGCAGGAAGGAGGGGAGTACGTGGGCAATCCAAGGTAATTTTGAGACAGGAAGGATGCCCAAACGTCCCTGGGTATCCCTGGGTATGCCTGGGTATCCCTGGGTGATGCGACCAGACCTGTGCTAGGAGCGCACATGCGGAGATAGTTGCCCAGGAACCAGAGGCCGAACAGTGGGGGCATGGGGTCCAGGAACCAGAGGCCGAACAGTGGGGGCGTGGGGTCCAGGAACCAGAGGCCGAACAGTGGGGGCGTGGGGTCCAGGAACCAGAGGCCGAACAGTGGGGGCATGGGGTCCAGGAACCAGAGGCCGAACAGTGGGGGCGTGGGGTCCAGGAACCAGAGGCCGAACAGTGGGGGCATGGGGTCCAGGAACCAGAGGCCGAACAGTGGGGGCGTGGGGTCCAGGAACCAGAGGCCGAACAGTGGGGGCGTGGGGTCCAGGAACCAGAGGCCGAACAGTGGGGGCATGGGGTCCAGGAACCAGAGGCCGAACAGTGGGGGCGTGGGGTCCAGGAACCAGAGGCCGAACAGTGGGGGCGTGGGGTCCAGGAACCAGAGGCCGAACAGTGGGGGCGTGGGGTCCAGGAACCAGAGGCCGAACAGTGGGGGCGTGGGGTCCAGGAACCAGAGGCCGAACAGTGGGGGCGTGGGGTCCAGGAACCAGAGGCCGAACAGTGGGGGCGTGGGGTCCAGGAACCAGAGGCCGAACAGTGGGGGCGTGGGGTCCAGGAACCAGAGGCCGAACAGTGGGGGCGTGGGGTCCAGGAACCAGAGGCCGAACAGTGGGGGCGTGGGGTCCAGGAACCAGAGGCCGAACAGTGGGGGCGTGGGGTCCAGGAACCAGAGGCCGAACAGTGGGGGCGTGGGGTCCAGGAACCAGAGGCCGAACAGTGGGGGCGTGGGGTCCAGAGGCCGAACAGTGGGGGCATGGGGTCCAGGAACCAGAGGCCGAACAGTGGGGGCGTGGGGTCCAGGAACCAGAGGCCGAACAGTGGGGGCGTGGGTCCAGGAACCAGAGGCCGAACAGTGGGGGCGTGGGGTCCAGGAACCAGAGGCCGAACAGTGGGGGCGTGGGGTCCAGGAACCAGAGGCCGAACAGTGGGGGCGTGGGGTCCAGGAACCAGAGGCCGAACAGTGGGGGCGTGGGGTCCAGGAACCAGAGGCCGAACAGTGGGGGCGTGGGGTCCAGGAACCAGAGGCCGAACAGTGGGGGCGTGGGGTCCAGGAACCAGAGGCCGAACAGTGGGGGCGTGGGGTCCAGGAACCAGAGGCCGAACAGTGGGGGCGTGGGGTCCAGGAACCAGAGGCCGAACAGTGGGGGCGTGGGGTCCAGGAACCAGAGGCCGAACAGTGGGGGCGTGGGGTCCAGGAACCAGAGGCCGAACAGTGGGGGCGTGGGGTCCAGGAACCAGAGGCCGAACAGTGGGGGCGTGGGGTCCAGGAACCAGAGGCCGAACAGTGGGGGCATGGGGTCCAGGAACCAGAGGCCGAACAGTGGGGGCGTGGGGTCCAGGAACCAGAGGCCGAACAGTGGGGGCGTGGGGTCCAGGAACCAGAGGCCGAACAGTGGGGGCGTGGGGTCCAGGAACCAGAGGCCGAACAGTGGGGGCGTGGGGTCCAGGAACCAGAGGCCGAACAGTGGGGGCGTGGGGTCCAGGAACCAGAGGCCGAACAGTGGGGGCGTGGGGTCCAGGAACCAGAGGCCGAACAGTGGGGGCGTGGGGTCCAGGAACCAGAGGCCGAACAGTGGGGGCGTGGGGTCCAGGAACCAGAGGCCGAACAGTGGGGGCGTGGGGTCCAGAGGCCGAACAGTGGGGGCGTGGGGTCCAGGAACCAGAGGCCGAACAGTGGGGGCATGGGGTCCAGGAACCAGAGGCCGAACAGTGGGGGCGTGGGGTCCAGGAACCAGAGGCCGAACAGTGGGGGCGTGGGGTCCAGGAACCAGAGGCCGAACAGTGGGGGCGTGGGGTCCAGGAACCAGAGGCCGAACAGTGGGGGCGTGGGGTCCAGGAACCAGAGGCCGAACAGTGGGGGCGTGGGGTCCAGGAACCAGAGGCCGAACAGTGGGGGCGTGGGGTCCAGGAACCAGAGGCCGAACAGTGGGGGCGTGGGGTCCAGGAACCAGAGGCCGAACAGTGGGGGCGTGGGGTCCAGGAACCAGAGGCCGAACAGTGGGGGCGTGGGGTCCAGGAACCAGAGGCCGAACAGTGGGGGCGTGGGGTCCAGGAACCAGAGGCCGAACAGTGGGGGCGTGGGGTCCAGGGTCCAGAGGCCGAACAGTGGGGGCGTGGGGTCCAGGAACCAGAGGCCGAACAGTGGGGGCATGGGGTCCACCACGCATCCAGTGTCGCGACACAACGGAGACAAAGCAAGGGGAGGAAGGTGGGGGCGACAAAGCGACGGGAAGAAGGTGCGGGCGACAAAACGAGGGGCGAAAGGTGGGGGCGACAAAGCAAGGGGAGGAAGGTGGGGGCGACAAAGCGACGGGAAGAAGGTGCGGGCGACAAAACGAGGGGCGAAAGGTGCGGGAGACAAAGCAAGGGGAGGAAGAAGGGGGCGACAAAGCGAGGGTAGGAAAGGAGAGGCAAGAGCCAAGCTGGGACCCACCAGGGGACCCCGTGACGATCAGCGCGAGTGATTAGATAGGCATAACCCAGCATGCAACCAGCCGGGGTGCCAAAATCACTCGGGGACGGCATGAGGAAAGGCCGCGAGCGCACGCCAAGTGGCACCCACACTCACTTGGAGATGCCGTACATGGAGGTGGGCCAGCCTTCTTGCGAGTGGCGGCCCGCTCGCACCTGCGTGCAGGACAAGGGTAAGTGGAGCACGTTCCCGGCATGCCAGGACCGTCAGACATGACATCAGAGGCAAGGGCGCGAGCCCGGTGCCGGTGCCAGAATCACCGAGCCAGTGGTGACCTCCGCAGCTCAGTGAAGCAGCTTTAGGCGCACAGGAGATGTTAGGGCGTATGACACTTAAAACGCGGCCCTCGTGAAACGAAATCTCCATAGCAGCAACGCTGACGTGGCAATACCTTCACGCTTTGCAGAGAATGTGAGAGGGAGTGTAACATACACCGCACGCATTGGTAGTTTAATGAAATAAAGAATTCCTCGAAAACTTTTCGCCTGAAAACGTTAAAACAAACAAAGAAATTTTAAAAGTCCCTGGGCTTTGGATGTGCATGAGAAATAAACTAGCAAACAAACTAAGTAAATTAATTAATTTAATCTTGCCGGCCCTGGGGGGGTACTCTGGGGGAAACAGCAAGCTGAAACAACAAAAAATCAGGGGATCTCACCCCAATACATAAGTACCCGACTGCCTTGAACGGCTGCGTGACGAAAAAACAAACAAAGAATTTTTTTAAAAAAAAAGAAAAGCCGGGGCCCCTACTTGGCTCCCAACAATCGATCCAGGGTAATCAAAAATTCGCTGAGGGCAGAAATTGGGGATGCATTAAAACTAATAATGCAGGCGGTGTGCACTGGATATCTCTGTGTGATGATTTGTGTGTGTGTGTACGTGTGTGTGCGACTGTGTAAGGGGGAATGTTGAGTGTGTGTAAGAGAGGGAGAGAGAGAGAGAGAGAGAGAGAGAGAGAGAGAGAGAGAGGGGGGGGGGGGGGGGGGGGGGGGGGGGGGCCAACATGCAGCCAGCCCTGCACTCACATCCTCAATAAACTTCTCCATGAGCCCACTTAGCCTCTCCTTAGTTAGGCTGGCGTCCGTGAACTGCTTCCGCAGCTGCTCGCTCTTGAGGATGCGCAGTTTGCCCGATGTGCTGGCGACGTTCACGATGCGGCCGCCCCGCCGGCCTGGCCGTGCACCCAGCAGGGGCACCATCGCGTCGCACACGCCCACGGTGCCGTAATAGTTGATGCCGATGGTCTTACGAGCCTCCTCCGGTCCAAAGACATCGCCGTGGTAGGCAAACCCGGCGTTGTTGACCTGCGGCAGAGGAGGGGAGGGGGGGGGGTTGATGGTGCATGCATAGCAGGTGCGCTTTCTTGGTCCAAGTTTTCCAGATATCAGGCTTGTGCTCGTTGTCTCGCTGATATACATACTGATATACATACTAATCAGTGCCCGGTGTCGTGCATATCCTCACATGTATCTATCAGTGCCGGGTGTTGTGCATCTATCAACATGAATACATGCAGCATGACCAGAGAGTTGCGGTGAGGAGGACTCAGGGAGTAATCCCTGTGCCATGCCGGCAGAAGTGATGAACGCAGGAGGCAGGAGTGGGTGAGAAGACTCAAGACATGGGTGCAAAAAGCACAGCACAGCATCAGACGTGGATGCGTGAAAAACTAGGCATCCGGGCAAGCACTCAATAGCAACTATGGATGTGTGTAGGGTGGCAAGGATTAGGGCGTGGCCGTCGTGGCAGAACAAGTATGCGAGTTGCCTGAGGGCACCAGCACAACGGCAAACTTACGGACCAGGATATCCAGCCCTCCGTACGTCGCCTTCAGCCATTCCGCACACCGGCCGATGCTCTCCTTGTCGGTGATGTCTAGCTGATGGAACTCGACGCTGACACCGTCCATTTCCTTGAGCTTCTTTTGGGCCTCCACGCCAAGCGACGCTGTTCGATGCGCGGCCACGGAGACCGTGGTAGTCGAGATGGAGTAATCCCAGGCGAAAATCACTTTTTTAGTCGTGGTAAAGGGGGCAACAGCTACACCCCCCCACACACGTTTAAGATTGGGGTCCGACCAATCCAGGGCTCATGATCTTAAAGAATCTTACTACTGTGATTCGATTCTACTAAGTTCTACTACATTCTAATACAATTATACTACTAGTAGAGGTCAAATCCAGGGGCTCATGATCTTAAACCTGAGAATCTTAAACGTGTGTGTGGGGGGGGGGGGGCGGTGTACAACTGGGCAAAGCCTCTTGAGAAGGAAACACTGAACAGGACGGCTTCTATGTCCTCCACTCAGAAAAGACAACATCCTGGATTGACATCCAAAATACCCACCATTACGTGCTGTTAACACCACCCCGACACCTTTCTTCGCCAGCTGCTTCACAATCTCGTAGCCTATGCCCTTGTTTCCTGTGTCCAAGAAAGCAATTGGCAGGATACACAAGTATTAGTTACAGTGAGGGGCCTGATCATGGGCTGAGGGCCATGCAAGTGATGGCGATTCAGCAATGCCTTACGTCGAAGGACATACTGAATACCTTACCTCCTGTTACCAACGCGATAGATCCGGCAGAGGTAGCTGCAGCAGCCATTTGGGCTGGAGTTTCACTCTTGGTACAAAAGGTCGAAAAATCGACTAATCTCCGGCTGCCGCAAGTCAATTTACACCGCCTCTCCAGCAGCGCCCCGAAAAATACACCAGCTTCTGTGCACGTCGTGGTTTGGCACTGCAGATAGCAGGTTTGCCTTAGCAGCGTAAGAGCATATTGAACGCAGGCATCCCCGATGTCAATTGTCAGTGTATTCCCACCCCGGTGACCACTGACCAATGAAGTTGATTCCCACCCCGGTCATGAGTCATTACTCGTTGAACAGTGTCCATTAATATTACGCGGGAATCGGGATCTCGTGTGAACATGCCAACCATGTGCCAATCATGTGTGCACACATATGCCAATCAGAGTCTGAACTGCCACGACAGACATCGTACCGTAGTGGCTATAAACTATTTACGAATAATTATATTTCCGAGGGTTTTTGGTCCCGCATTTCCTGTTTCCGAGGGTTTTCCATCCCGGTTTTGCACATTTCCGTGGCCTGGGCCCCGTTTGTGCCAAACGCTAGTACTAGGCCATTGGCGAAAATGCGCGAGGCAAAACTGCTTTGGCCACTTGGGAGTCTGCCTTTTCAATCAGGCTATTCACAGTTGGCGCCGAATCCTCGAGACCGGATTGTGTTAGGAGTGAGAAAACAATGTTTGCCACAAAGTTTTACTTTATTTCACTCAGATAAAAATAAGTCTCAGTCGGCAGCTGGCCGGCTGCTAGTTCCACCACAGGAGTGTGTGAGGTGTGAGGTACTAAGAGAGCAAACAAGGTGCGTAGCTTCGCCTTTTAAACAATTCCAGGCTCAGCTACTGGGTAGCAGTTATGATCTACCTACAACGTGGCCACACCAAACCGGTTCTTTTCTGACTGTGTGGCAGTTACAATCATAACGTGATCTCAAGCCAACCATTCACAACCAAAGTTCAAGGTCAGTCACAGAATGACTGGGTCACTTATGGAACAGAACTTAAACATGCGGCACATGCCCGTTCATGTAGTCCAGAGCTAGCACTAAACTATAAGTACTAGTTTCAGGCAGGTGTGTCGATACTTCTGACACCCCCCTTACTCGGCACACAGGCCGGAAAACAAACTCAAGCAAGCCAGAACAAATGTTCACTAAAAGAACTGTAGTATGGGACCAGTGTCACAGGCTAGCAAGTGTGTCCTTATGTTGTCTCATCACTAATTGCCAGTAACTCAAATACCCAACAACTTGTGTCTGAGCTCCACAAAACGTGGCTCAGGTAGTGCCTTGGTGAGCATGTCGGCGATCATCGCTGCCCCAGGAAGGTGAGACACCTGAACGGTGCCATCCGCGACCTTCGCGCGAATGTAGTGGTACTTGACGTCGATGTGCTTGGTACGCCGAGGGTGAACAGGGTCTCGTGACAGAGCCACAGCACCAGTGTTGTCGCAAAACACCTGAATTGGCCCTGAGGCCGGGTCACCCAACTCCTTGGTGATGGTGAGAAGGGGACCACCTGCTGCGTGACACCGCACAGGGCCATGTACTCGGCCTCACAGGTGGACAGGGCTGGAGTGGGCTGCTTGCGACTGGTCCACTCCACCGCAGCACCGCGGTACATGACCACGTTGCCAGTGATTGACTTGCGGTCCACAGGATCGTTTGCCCAGTCGGCATCCGAGTAGGCCACCAGCCCCCCCTGCCCCGAGTAGGACAGACCCAGGTCCTTGGTGTGTACCGCGTACTGAAGCACCCGGCGTGCCAGCCCAAGGTCGCTTACAGTAGGGTTTTTCATATTCTGAGTCAGCAGGTTGACTGCGAATGCCAGGTCAGGCCGAGTGCATCCCATCGCATACAGGAGTGCCCCGGTGATCGCTTGGTAGACGCGAGTGTCGTCCGCGTTGAGAAGCCCCCCCTCACCACGGGGGGTGTTGGGGACGACGGGCGTCTTCACCGCCCGTGGGGAGACCCCAAAGCGCTCAGCGAGGGCCTCCAGATACGGGCCTTGGTGCAGAAAAACTGTGCGCGCCGGCGGGTCGAGGACCAGGGAGACCCCCAGAAAGAGGGAGGGGGCATCCGTCTCGGTGATCTGGAAGCGCTGGGACACCCGTTGGGTCCACTGCGATAGCCACTCCGCCGAGGAGTGGGAGACCAGGAGATCGTCGACATGGACGAAGGCAAAACCACCAACATACAGGAACAGACACGTGTCCGTGGTGCTCTGGACAGCGCCAGTCTCATGGATGAGGTAGTCCCGGAGCGTGTGGTGCCAGTTCCGGGGCGCCTGTTTGAGCCCATAGAGGCTCCGCCGGAGGCGCCAGAGGTACGTTTGGCCAGTGGGGTCGCGCTCCTCAAAGCCCTTGGGGGGAAGGACATACACGTCCTCCTCCAACTCAGCATAGAGGAACGCGGTGCGGACATCCAGCTGCCGGATGGGGTGGCCAGCAGTGCCAGCACGAGCCAAGCCCAGGCGCACGGTGGCAGCACGGACGGTGGGAGCAAAAGTCTCACCGAAATCAATGCCCTCGCGCTGTGCAAACCCCTTGCACACAAACCGGGCCTTGCACCGCCCATCAGCTTTCTGGGCGAAGACCCACTTGGTGGGTAGGAGCTTGGCACCGCGCGGAAGATCACGCATATGCAGAAGCTCGTAAACCTGGTGCTCCTGGAGGCTGGCCAGCTCACTCTCCATGGCCGTGCGCCATTCCGGCAAGGCAAGGGCGGCAGCGGGAGAGGAGGGCACGGACGCAGGCTGGCTATGAAAAGCAGCAGCGAAGCACAGGTCAGCGACAAGTGAGTGATGCGCGTGGATCCGTGCAGCCTTGGTGACAGGTTGATCCGGCCAGGAAGAAAGTGCGTCATCCAATACATCATCGCCCCCGAAACCAGGGGGAGCGGGGGTGTTACTGCCATGAGAAAGGTCGCCACACAAGGCAGCACCACGGGAACCCCACACGGGGAGGAGACCTGCAGAGGCACCAGGGGACGCCGGAGGAGAATAGCCGGTGCTGTCAGCCGTGCTCTCCAGGTCAACCGAGGTACTCAAATGCGGCGGAGGCATCCCCGCCCCGGCGTGTTCATATGACGCCGCAGAACGCGAGTGGCCAGAGGCCTGTCCGCGCAACAGAGGGGCATGCTGTCGAGCATCTGACACGGTGAGGTAAGATGTCGGCGCCGAGGCAGGAGCCGGAGCCGTCGGAGCATGGCCGTTCCGCACAAGTGCCTGGATGGCCGCAGCGGCGGCCGGGGGGAGAACGAAACGCTCAGGAGTCCCCCCGATGCTGACATAGCTGTCCTCACGGCCTGCGGGCAAGGCAGTGGAGGGCGTTGCCGGCCCCCCAGAGTCCTCGGCAGAGGCAGAGGGTAACTGCAAAGGGGCAGGAGTCAGCATGTCGGCGGGAAAGAGGTCGGCCTCCGCAAAGGGGGCCGCCGGGAGCCACTGCGCAGCCTGCGGGGCCCGGTTGCGCCACGTCTCGTCGAACTGCACGTGCTTGCGCTCGATGACACGCCCGCCGCCCGTCGCCTTGTCGGGCACCCATACGAGGTAGGCCGGGGAGTCAAGCTTGTATCCCACGAAGAGGCCATCCTCAGCGCGAGAATCAAACTTCTCACGGGCTGCCCCCTCAACCAAGACGTGGGAGGGGCAGCCAAACACACGCATGCCGGATAAATCCGCAGGGCGCCCATACATGAGGAAGTAGGGCGTTGCGTGCTCCGGGTTGCTGCGGCAGGGCAGCCTGTTGATGATGTAGATGGCGCATGCAAAGGCTAGAGCCCAGAACTCCTTGCCGAGGCCAGCATGCGCCAGCATGCTCCTGGTCATGCTAACTGCGACGCCCCAGAATCGCTCCGCCACGCCGTTCTGCTCCGGCGTATAGGGGGACGAGAACTCTTGCCGCACGCCATACTCGGCGCAGACGGCGCGCCAGTCCTGGCCAGTGAAAACCGCGTCTTGGTCGGAGCGAAGCTCCACAGGCGCCGTGGCCGCGGACGCCCGGAACGGCTTGATCTCCGTGGCCAGGAAGTGACGCAGGCTCCCAACGGCAGCGTCCTTCGTCTTCAAGAAGTAAACCCAGTGAAAACGAGTGGCTTCATCCGTGATGCCCAGGACATACCGCCAGTCCCCCAACACGGCAGGGGTCCGCATGGGACCTAGCAGGTCGCAGTGCAGGCGATGGCGAGGGGTCGCGCAGCGTGGCGTCGTGCTGGGGGGAAAGCTGCTCCGCCGCAAGTGTCCGGCAGGGCAGGAAGGACACGTGGGAGCCTTGGGACCGTGGGTCACCATGTTTGAGGCGGGGTCGGCGGCTAGCCGAGCAATACGATCCGCGCCAGCGTGTCCGAGGCGCAGGTGCCACTGCATCAGGTCCACGGGGGCGGCTGATGTGGCGAGGGCATGGGGCGCCACCCCGCGGAGCAAGTAAATGCCGTCACACTCCACGAGGGGGAACGTGCGGGTCCCCAAAGTGAGGCGCAGGTGCTTAAAGTCCACATCATGGCCGGCTTTAAAGAGCTGGCTCACCGAGAGTAGGCGGGCCTGAAGGCCTGGGACATACAAAGCTGGGCCGAGGTGCACGTCCGGGGTGCCGAGCCGGAGAAGCAGAGGGCCCCTGCCGCCCGCATGCAGATTGCCGCCCGAGCCGGTGATGCGCAGCCGGAAGGCGGGATCAAATCCATCGCCAAAGTCCGCCCGGTGAGGCGTCATGTGGTACGTGGCACCCGTGTCAACCACCCACTCCGGGGCACACCTAGCCGAGGCCGTTGCGGCCGTGTGAAGCACAGAAGGAGCGGTGGTTGAGGAACCAGCCGTCGAGTCCGAGGAGGTGCTGGGGCGGGGTGCCGAGAGACGACTGCCCGAGCGGGACGGGGAAGGCGCAAGGCCGTGCACTGGACGAAGCGAGGCCTGCCCGTGAGGCTGCACACCGTCGCGCAGGGAAGCACCTAAAGGGTTGGCGCGCAGGGAAGCACACAAAGGGCCTCGACCCACGTGGAACGCGTACGTCGTCTCCAAGGGAGGCAGGCCTGCGTCGGTGTGATGGGCGTGCCCGGCGCCGTCACCGCGGAGGTGAGCAGGGCGCTGGGCGGGATGGGCAGTCCAGCAGGTGGCGGCGTCATGTCCAGGCTTGGCGCAGACGGAGCAGGGCGGCCCGCGACCACGCCCGACCCCTGCGCCACCACCGCGACCACCACCGCGCCCGCCGCGCCCCCCGCTGCTGCCGCCATGGCCGTGGCCGTTGCCGTGGCCATTGCCGTGGGCGCGGCCGTTGCCATGGCCGTTGCCGTTGCCGTTGCCGTTGCCGTTGCCGTTGCCGTTTCCGTTGCCGTGCCGTTGCTGCTGCCGTTGCCGTTGCCGTTGCCGTTTCCGTTGCTGCTGCCGTTGCCGTTGCCGCGGGCACCGCCATTCCGTGGGCCACGCCCCCGGCCAGGGGTATGGTATGCGTGGTTGGAGGCAGAGCCAGAATCTGCAGGGGACGGGAGGCCACCCGTCAGCAGATCTTCAACTTCCATCAGGCGCTGCCGCAGGACCGGAACAGTCTCGACCTCGTCAAGACGGAGGGAGATTAGCGCGGGCCTGTACTCGGCGCGCAGACCGCTGAGGACGCTGGCAATGAAGGCAGCGACTGGGAACGTAATGCCTGCAGCCTGTAGCTTGGCGTACAGCAGTTCCGAGCGGTTCACATACGGCTCCACAGTCTCGCGAGCAGTTTGACGAAGTTGGGCCATTTGTTTCCACAAGTCCAGACGCATGGACTTGGTGAGCTTGCCATGCTCATAGACCTGGATGAGCTTGGTGATGGCCAGACTGCCCAGGCGACGATCCAGGGGGAGCGTCTGCATCAAGGCACGCGCAGGCCCATCGACGACGGCCAACAAGGCAACGTAAAGGAGCCGATCCAGTTGCACGTTCTGGACAACACCTGCCAGCACTCCAAGGAGGCCAGCATAAAGGGAAACAAGGCCCAAGAAATGGTCCTTAAAAGGGATCCACAGCGTCCAATCTGAGCCGGTAAAAACCTTGACCCCACGAACATCCTTCAAAAGCTCCTTGCAAGCCACAAAGGAGGCTCGGGCGGGGCCCCCCCCGCCGTACCGCGGCTCAAACCACCACCGTCAACCGCCGGATTCTCACCGTCGGGAGCACCGTGGGCGGCGTCCTCGTCACCACCTGGCGGGTGCAAAGCCAGGGCAGCCAGCCCAGCTGCTGCGTCAAAAAATACTTCGCCTGGGAGACCCGAATCGGTAAGAGTTACGGATGATGCAGTCAAAGCGGCCAGACCGGCAGCGTCATCGGCATCAAAATCGTTACTGCCAGCAGCGCGACCCGCGGAAGCGACCTGGCTGCGAGTGCCGGAAGCCATTCCAGCAAAAAAACAGCAAAAAACTCCGAAAAAAAGGTAACGTTGGCCAATAGATTCCGGCCAGGAATCGAACCAAGCACCTTTCGTATCACGCGCCAGACGGGAATCAAACCTCCGCCTACGCTGTCGTCATGCAAATCTCGCCGAAATACACAAATCTAAAGTCAACCGCGAGCAGAGCCTCGGGAAACGACTTTTACCAGCGGTAAGCAGGTCGAAAGGCGTGCGAACCGCACTCCGATGCCATGTTAGGAGTGAGAAAACAATGTTTGCCACAAAGTTTTACTTTATTTCACTCAGATAAAAATAAGTCTCAGTCGGCAGCTGGCCGGCTGCTAGTTCCACCACAGGAGTGTGTGAGGTGTGAGGTACTAAGAGAGCAAACAAGGTGCGTAGCTTCGCCTTTTAAACAATTCCAGGCTCAGCTACTGGGTAGCAGTTATGATCTACCTACAACGTGGCCACACCAAACCGGTTCTTTTCTGACTGTGTGGCAGTTACAATCATAACGTGATCTCAAGCCAACCATTCACAACCAAAGTTCAAGGTCAGTCACAGAATGACTGGGTCACTTATGGAACAGAACTTAAACATGCGGCACATGCCCGTTCATGTAGTCCAGAGCTAGCACTAAACTATAAGTACTAGTTTCAGGCAGGTGTGTCGATACTTCTGACAGATTGGTCCACCACGAAAAAGTAGGCTCGAGGCCATGTGATGCGCGGCAAAACGCTGCGCGGCGCGGCGCGACGCTGGAAACGCCAGCGCGGCGCCCAAAGCGTACCCCGGGTTTCATGATTTCCGGGCCAAAATGAACCCGGATTTCAAGCATTTTCGGGGGGGTATTCGTAAACATTATTCGTAGGGCTGGCACATCCGCCGCATACACCCTCCGCATTGGTAGTTTTACTAAATAATTATGAGGCTGGGCGCCGGCCAGCTGCAAACGATAAATAAAACAAAAGAATTTTAATTAACTAATTCCCGAGTGTACTGACCTGTAGTTTTTGAAGCTACCAAACAAATAAAGAAAGTGTAAATAAATAATTTGACTGCCAAGAGCGCTTCTTTTGCGGTAAAAAATAAAGAAATATTAAATCTCTGGCTGAAAAATGTGCTTTTACTAGCCGTAAGAGCAGTGCATCCGGCTGGGTTATACAAAACAAACAAAGAATTATTAAATTTCGCAGCCGGTTTAACGGTTGTTCGGTAACCAAACAAACAAACTAATAATTAATTAATTGGGCGGACACAGTAACACTTTCAACCAATAAAACGCTAATGTCTAATTCCGAAGGGCCTTTTGGCTGAACTGAATTAAAACTACTAGGGTTGGGTCCACGCTGGATTTTGGGCAGCGAGTACGAGTACCGAGTACTACTCAGGCTAAAAAAAGTCGGCGAGTACGAGTACCGAGTACTACTAGGGTTGTACCGAATAGCGTTTTGGCTTGCCGAATCGGATACTCGGACCAGGGGGGTGCCCATAACCCGATGCCGAATATATTTGTCCAGAGCCTCCCGATACCGATACCGAATATGTTCGGAGCTGAAGGGCCCTTCCCGAATCGAACACCGAATAGTTCTCCGAACTATTCGGACGCCGATCGAATAATGACGACAGTAGCTACTATAACGTATTAGGTAGACAACTTGTATCATTTATATTAATGAGACTTATATTAATTATTTTGTATCAATTATATATTGAGATACACTTAGTGTTTAATACTTAGACGAGCACAGTTGCCTTCCCTGCATAGTGCATTCAGCTTTTGGGCGTTGGCCTAACTCTTGAGTCGGCGGAGGCATGACCGCGCCAGCTGGTGAGTGGAGGCTGGAGGCTGCGCCGCCCGCTGGTAGGGGTACTACTATTCGATATTCGGAACTACGAATATATTCGTCGAATAGTAGGGTGTTCCGATTTCGATACCGAACATATTCGGAAGTAGAGCTTGCCTCCCGATACCGATACCGAATATGTTCAGACGGACAGACCGTTCGCCGTATACTGAACATATTCGGTGTTCGGTTCGGTATTCGGGGGATATTCGGTATTCGGAACACTATTCGGTACAACCCTAAGTACTACTCGGGCTCAGAAAAACTGAAGAAGGCGAGTACGAGTACCGAGTACTACTCGGGCTCAGAAAAAGCCGGCGAGTACGAGTAGCGAGTAGTACTCGAGCTCAAAAAAGTAGGCGAGTACGAGTACCGAGTACTACTCGGGCTCAGAAAAAGAAGGCGAGTACGAGTAACGAGTAGTACTCGAGTAGTACTCGAGTACCTGCGATACTATTGGCTGATATAATTTCCCTAAAATTTACAAAAAAAACTATGAAGTAACGGGCCAAATATATATATACTTTCTGAAAATAACAATACTTTATGAAAAAAAAAATTAAATTAAATTATAACATGCCTCCGTGGGGAGGTCATGTAGCACATATTCCATGATGGATGGGGTGGAGGAAGCCGCGTGGTCGAACTATACTAACGCTAGGCTATCTAGAAAATCCTAACTACACTACTCATCAAAACGCCTCCTCCGCTTGGGGGGAGGTGGCTTGCCCACAGGGTCGGGCGTGTGCGCCTTGACAATCTTCTTCCACCGCGTCTTGTCCTGCATGACAGTCCAAAGACGGGAGAGAGAGTGTATGCGGTGCTCAAACTGGGCTGGGACCACTAGGTCGTCCAGCAACATCTGAACGTAGTTGGTGACAGGTTTCCCTACCCTTTTGGGAATGTCCGCGGGGCCAGGCCAGGTCAGAATATGCCGCCCTGGCTGGCCAAGCCGCTGGGGGCCGGCCAGACCAAGGGTGGTGTCGACCTGGCTAGTGCGGGCAAGGTGTCCTACAAATGCTATCATACGCTGCCTAATCTCGTCCGAAACACGAGGCATGCCATGATACAAAGACTCTGATGACGGACGCTCGGAAAAACCTACGTTAAGGACCTGCCGGAGCATCCTGTAAACTGTGCCATCGAGCCGAGCTGCCAGTTTGGGTGGGAGGGTCCACGCCTCGGCGCCATACGTGAGCACCGTGAGGACGAGGACCTTGAAGAGCATGCGTTTGCGGTGCCCGTCCAGGCCCTTCGAGCGCCAGTAAGGTGTGAGCGAACGGAGCTTGGCCCAGGCGAGGGCGATGCGGGTGTCCACATCGTCGTCGGTGTCAGGAAGCCAGCTCCCCAACAGCTTGAAGCGGTCGCGGAACGGGACCTCCGTCCCGTCGAGCAGGCGCGGCAGCGGTGGTTTACTGGAGGCCCCTATCACCATCGCCTCAGTCTTGACACTAATCTCCAACCCCACCGCCCGCGCCTCCAGGCCCAGGCAGTCCAGCCAGGTCTGAATGTGCTCGGGGCTCTTGATGAGGGTGGTATCATCCGCATAAATCAGGTCGGCAAGGCGGTACCTACCCCGGTCTAACCCCGCCGTGCTCTTTCACGTTAAGGATGTCCAAGCCTGGCTCGAACCCCTTAAGAGCAGTAAAGCGCGCACGTGCCCGGCGCATGACGTGATCCACGACAATAATGAACAGGTATGGGGACAGGACACAACCTTGCCACACCCCGTGGTGAAGGGGGAATGGTGGAGTGGTGCCCTCCGCAGTCCGCACTACTGCCTGTGAGCCCTCATACAGTCGGCGAATGGCAGCAATAAACGCAGGTGGTACCCGATCCAGAGCTAGGATGGCCCAAAGAGCCTCCCAGAGAACCGTGTCAAAGGCCTTGATATAGTCAACAAAAATGAAGACCAGCGGCAAACTGTCAGGGGGAAGTCGACGCACCTCCTCCATCAACCGGCGCGCGACAAACACAGCCATGACAGTGTTACGACCACTACGGAAACCCATCTGAGACTCACCCAGGTTTTATGAAAAGAGACAACAAATATTAATGGCCGGCAGCACTAGGGTTGGGTCCACGCTGGATTTTGGGCAGCGAGTACGAGTACCGAGTACTACTCAGGCTTAAAAAAGTCGGCGAGTACGAGTACCGAGTACTACTCGGGCTCAGAAAAAGAAGGCGAGTACGAGTAACGAGTAGTACTCGTGCTAAAAAAAGTAGGCGAGTACGATGAGTAACGAGTAGTACTCGAGCTCAAAAAAGTAGGCGAGTACGAGTAACGAGTAGTACTCGGGCTCCAAAAAAAAGGCGAGTACCGAGTAGTGAGTAGTACTCACTACTCGGTACTCGCCTTTTGTACTCGTGGACTTAGTAGTACTCGTGGACCCAACCCTAAAAACTACCAATGCGGGGGGTGTACCGAACACGGACATGTTCGGGCGAATACCGAACATGTGCGGTGTTCGGGTCGGCAAAAATGTTCGGCCGAACATGTGCTGTTCGGGTTCGGGTCACCTGGAAACTTCAGAACATGTTCGTGTCCGTATTCGGGTCACCCTGGGAACCGGGCGAACATGTTCGCCTCTGACCCGGTACCGAACATTTTCTGGCGGAATCCCTGTAGTACCATCCAGTGATCCGACTAGGCAACGCTTCTCTGATGAAAAAGCGGCCTAGATTAGTCCGCCGACACGCTGGCAAGAGCAAAGCTGTTGTACGGTAGTAGAATTGTCTAAGCACGACCGGACTAGTTTAGGTAATGATTACGTAATCATTATTAATTTATTGCGTATTATGAAAAGTGACAACAAACTATGTATAGTTTCTCACTTATTTTAATTTATTTAGTGAATTGTTCGTGTTCGGTAAAATGTTCGGGTATATGTTCGGGTTCGGGTTCGGGTCACTTAATCCTAACAGTACATGTTCGTGTTCGTGTTCGGGTCACCCGACCTGGGAATGTACCGAACATGTTCGGGTTCGGGTTCGGGTACTCTCCCCAGGTGTTCGTGTTCGTGTCCGGGTCGAGAAAATACCCGGATGTGCCAGCCCTAATTATTCGTAAATAGTTTATAGCCACTACGGTATGTAGACTGAAGAAAATGCAAACTACGCACTACAGTAGCCTGCAGTAGCCCGCAATTATCAAGTAACGTGCGTTCTAACATTGCGGAGACCATTTCGCAGGCCACTCCAGGGAACGAGGCCACCCTGATGCTTTGCGAAGATGCGCTGTCCAGTACAGTTCAGTCATTCGAAATGGGTGTTGTTTATTTCCATAAACCGTTAAGTTAACTGTTAGCTGTACAGTTCCGGGTAAATGGGAATTTTTTTTAACCAATAGGAATAGCGTTAGGTGAAGGGGTACCACGTATCGACCAGCTGGTTACCAAGTGTGTGCTGTTAGCTGTACAGTTTTTTTCCGGGTAAATCCTGGGTAAATGGGTATTTTTATTAACCAATAGGAATATCGTTAGCTGTAGAGTGATTACCTGCTGCCCATTTACGGCGTGGTATTCAACTACAGTAACTAACTAACAGTCATTAGTCATTACCGCGTTAAGTTGCGTTTCTTCAGGTTGCGTTATTAACGCGTCAAGTTCCGACACCGGTAAGTTTGGCGCCGTATACCTCACCGCCCACATGATCTAGAACCACCTATCACCTTGTTTGCCACCCCATAAGGCAGGACCAGCCGTTGGATCCACTATTAATAACCCTGTCGGTTCACCGGCGCGGGAATAAACTCAACTCAACTCAAACTCCACCGCCACATTTCGGTAAATATCTGGCCGGAAAAATGGACTTCGGGCGACTTGATGCTGCAGCTGGCAGTGGAGCTGGCTCCTGGCTCCGCTGCCATCCACTTGGCGCCTTCTTGTTGTTCAATCATTCCCTGCGCCTGCGTTGGCAAGCAAGGATATTCTACAGGGCTCTCAGATATTTATATTATCCTTGGGTCTCAGCTAGCAGCTGGAATAACCACTCACGACCAGTTCCGAGGGCTACTTTCAGGAAAGGATTTTTTCTGCCTGCGGCAGTTCCAGCGAAAGATGTGCGCGTTGACAGGTTTGGAGGTCCTGGACAGCTCACAGCGCAAAATGGCTGGACGAGGACATCAGCACGCAATGCGGGGCACGGAAGATATAAGACCTCGTGTCGTACTGAGGAGTGGACGTCAGTGCAATTTGGCTAGATATTACCTGCATCTTGCCTGTAATGGCAAGGGCTTACTAATTAGTCAGAATAATTTGGGATGGAATTTGGATGTAAACTAATTGGGCTTTTAGATTCTTGTTTTGCACTGTGAGCCGCGGTTTGTGCTTCTGCGCCGAAGACGTCTGACCTTGCCGCTCGACGCTTCTTCGCTGCCGACTTCAGAGGACAGTGGACACCCTTCTGGTTCTTTGCGCGGTTTGCTAGGCATGGCGCCTATCACAGTAAAAGTGAAGACCATTACCCAGGGAAACAGTTATGAAATTTCTATTGAGACCTCGGCTACCGTCGCCGACCTGAAAGCACAGGTTCGCGACAAGGCTAACATTCCGGTTGAAGAGCAGCGCTTGATCTACAAAGGTCACGTACTCAAAGATTCGTCAACGCTGGAGAGCTATGGTACGCGTGTTGTGGTATCTGTGGTATGTGTGGGAATGCTTTGCGCTCCCTCTTCTGCCTGTCGTGCCCAGCCCTTACAAATAAGATACAGGCAGCGCGCTCCATGTCGATTCGCCACCGAATTCCATCGTTGCAAAATTCTTTACAGGCATGCTTTGAAAAGTTCGCCTGTTCCCTCACTCGTGTCCACTTGCGATCTCGCGCTGTCTCTAGGAATTTATCTGGACGGGTCGGTTTCTGTACCTCCAGCCTGCCCGCCTTCCCCCCGCCTGACGCTTGCTGTCCGCGGCCCATCCCGGTGCTCTCCCTTGTCTCGGTCGCCCACGCCCGCACTCAGGGTTGCAACACGAGCATGTCGTCCACCTGGTCCGCAATGCGCGCCCGCAGGGTACACCCCCGTCCCATGCATCCCCTGGCGTGCGCGCCGCCCCCAGCCCTGCCGCAGCCTCCCCTTCTCCGGCATCGGCCTCCCAGCCCGCCGGGCGGGCCGCTGGAGCACCTCCCTTCGGTGTAGGGGGCATGGATCCCCTCGGCATGGGGGGCATTGGGGGCATGGGCGACCTGGCACAGGTGCAGCAGCAGCTGATGGCAAACCCGAACTTGATATCGGACATGATGGCGTCTCCTGCCATGCAGGCCATTCTGAACAACCCGGATCTCATGCGTAGCCTGATCCTGAACAACCCGCGCCTGCGCAGCGTGATGGACAGCAACCCGGAGCTGTCCCACATTCTCAACGACCCGGCGCTGCTGCGGCAGACGATGGAGGCCGCGCGCAACCCCCAGCTGATGCGCGAGATGATGCGCAACACGGACCGCGCCATGTCAAACATCGAGAGCCACCCGGAGGGGTTCAACATGCTGCGGCGCATGTATGAGAACGTGCAGCAGCCGCTGCTCAACACCGCGGCCGAGGAGCTGGGCTCCACTGCGGGAGGGGGGCCGGCGGAAAACCCCTTTGCGGCACTATTCGCGCCACCCCAGGGTACTGCCGCCGCGACGCCCCCAGGGACCACGGCGGCACCCAACACCGCCCCGCTGCCAAACCCCTGGGCACCCAGCCCTGCTGGGGGGGCCGCCAGGACGACAGGGGGCGTCGCCGCGGCGGGCGGCCTGCCTGGTGGTGGTCTTGGCGCGGACAACCCGTTTGGGATGGGGTTTCTACCGGGGGCGGGCTTTGGCGGGCTGGGCGGTGCAGGTGGGTTGGAGGGCCTGGGCGTAGACCCGGTGCTCATGGGGGAGATGCTGCAGCAGCCCGCGTTCCAGTCGATGATGCAGCAGTTTCTGTCCAACCCAGAGCTCATGCGACAGGTGGGTGCCGTTGTTTTTTCATATGATTAATTATGATTTGTGTTTATTATTATTTTTTTTTTGGGGGGGGGAGGAGAGGAAGGGTAAACGGGGGATTGAAAAGGGGGATTGGGGCTGTGAGGGAACCGTGTGCATGGTTGTGTGGCGATATCGCGTGCCCATTTGGCCATGCACAGATGGTTGCACAGGTGGATGCAAGAGCGCCCATGTGCAGGTTGGGGGGGGGGGGCGCTGTGCTTGCTTCGGGGGGTAAGGGGGGGGGGATGCGGCCACCACCATGCATATCCATATGGCATCGAGGCGGGGCCACTCGCTGCACGGTCCTACGGCCGATATGTCTTAGAGAGGCGTTCTTGCTGGCCAGCTCATGATGAACATGCCTGGTTGCAGCCGTCACGCTAGCAATGGCAGCAGATTGGATGGGGGATGTGGTCAATGGATAGCGTACGAAAGGTAGCACTCAGTGGCCAACCAGCGTAGATGCCATCGGTAACATAGGTGGGGGGCAGCAAGGCAGGATGTCGTCCCCTGAACCCTGGTCCCTGGTGTACACCCTGGTGGCCCCCTTAAAGTTAAGTTTTGTGGTAGTCTCCTTCGCCCCCATGCCCATTCACTCGCGCACGTAATGCATTGGTGGACTTGACCAAGAGAGGGAGGACATTAATAGCATGGCTCGCATGCGTACATGCATACTTGCCTGTGCGGCCCTTGATCGCATGAACGCATCGGCACCGCTGCTGCCCGTCCCCTTCCCCACGCCTGGCCGCGCGTTCCTCCCCTCCCCTTCCCCACGCTGTGGCCACATGTCCGGTATTGTCCGTTCCCTCCTTGTGCATGCCTCTTTACCTCCCCGTGCGTGGGTCTGCCTACGCCGCATCCCATGATCCGTATTCATGCCCCCTTCCTCGGCCCATGTGTGCATGCTTCCGCGTGATGCCTCCCACTCTCCGTTCATGCTCCCGCGCCCCCAGATGATGCAATCGCACCCGCTCCTGCGCCAGATGGCGGACAGCAACCCAATGATGGCGTCGATGATGGCCAACCCGGAGATGCTGCGCCAGCTGGCAAACCCAGAGGTGCAGCAGGTGAGGGGACGGTTATGTATATATATAGTGCGTGTGCGTGCCGGCGGGCCAGCTGGCGGGCTGGCGGGCGGGCGGGCGGGCGGAGGGGCGGGCGGGCGCGGGCGGCGGGCGGGCGGGCGGGCGGGCGGGCGGGCGGGCGGGCGGCGGGCGGGCGGGCGGGCGGGCGGGCGGGCGGGCGGGCGGGCGGGCGGGCGGGCGGGGGCGGCGGGCGGCGGGCAGGCGGGCGGGCAGGCGGGCGGGCGGGCAGGCGGGCAGGCGGGCGGGCGGGCGTTGGTGTTGTGCAGCGCGTGAGGCTAGAATTGTGTATTATATTTTGTGTGCGCGTGTGTCAAACCCAGGTGCAGGAGCGCAGGCAGGGTGATATGGACCCGGCCTAATCTCTGTAGTGTTTGTCCGCTGCCTTGGGTGTGCCCTTTCAACCTTCCCATCGGGTCGCGATGGCATATGGGTACATGTAGCAAGCCCAGGCCATGCGTCGGTGTGGGGCGTGTGGGGCCATGTGCCCACACAACCTCTTGGTATTGATCTGCCATCCGGATGACTCCCTCCCAGGGCATGTCTACTATGGATCTTTCGTATTATCGATGCTAGTACAATCTTTTTTAGTGTAAACGATGTTAGTGTAGTCCATGTTTACGCTGCCAAACCTACGCATTTGCCATGCGTTCACCTCGCCACACTCATCCCCCCTTTGTCCCCCCCCATTTTCGCCATTCTTTTTACCATCAACACACGCACGCATGTCCGTCCCTGCAGGCCCTGGCCACGCTCCAACGGACCCTGGGCACGCACATAACCCCGGCTGCAACGTACGTTGACCGCCTGAAATGCCCGGTGGTTACACCCCCACGCTGCACCTCTCCGAGTCTATGGCCCAACGCTGCAGCCCAACAACAGCGTCCTATCCCCTTGGTTGGGCTTGTGCCCGCATGGTGCTGCACTTGTGCCCACATACCGTGCTTGTGCCCGCATGCTGCACTCGTGCCCACATACCGTGCTTGTGCCCGCATGCTGCACTTGTGCCCACATACTGCGCTTGTGCCCGCATGCTATGCTTTCTTTCGTGTACACGTAGCGTAGACATGCTCTTGTTCTCTCGCGTGCCCTTGACATGTGTTTTGGACCAGCCTCGCCCCCCGAAGGTTGAGCCCCCTGGTGCTTCCACGAACCCTACGAAGCAGGCCAACGCAGCAGCCCGATGCAGCAGCCCAACAGTACAGCCCAACGTAGCAGCCCAACGTAGCAGCCCAACAGTACAGCCCTACGTAGCAGCCCAACGCAGCAGCCCAACATAGCAGCCAAAGGTTGTAGTGTGGTGCTTCCATGTGCTCTAGGTTTTCGTTGATGCAAGACCGTAAGGACAAGAGTGCCAGTACTAGAGCGTCGTGGTCCTGCCAAGTTCTCAGTTTGAATGCCGTTGTTGCCCTGCCCTGCCCTGCCCTGCCCTGCCCTGCCCTGCCCTGCCCTGCCCTGCCCTGCCCTGCCCTGCCCTGCCCTGCCCTGCCCTGCCCTGCCCTGCCCTGCCCTGCCCTGCCCTGCCCTGCCCTGCCCTGCCCTGCCCTGCCCTGCCCTGCCCTGCCCTGCCCTGCCCTGCCCTGCCCTGCCCTGCCCTGCCCTGCCCTGCCCTGCCCTGCCCTGCCCTGCCCTGCCCTGCCCTGCCCTGCCCTGCCCTGCCCTGCCCTGCCCTGCCCTGCCCTGCCCTGCCCTGCCCTGCCCTGCCCTGCCCTGCCCTGCCCTGCCCTGCCCTGCCCTGCCCTGCCCTGCCCTGCCCTGCCCTGCCCTGCCCTGCCCTGCCCTGCCCTGCCCTGCCCTGCCCTGCCCTGCCCCGCCCCGCCCCGCCCCGCCCCGCCCCGCCCCGCCCCGCCCGCCCCGCCCCGCCCCGCCCCGCCCCGCCCCGCCCCGCCCCGCCCCGCCCCGCCCCGCCCCGCCCCGCCCCGCCCCGCCCCGCCCCGCCCCGCCCCGCCCCGCCCCGCCCCGCCCCGCCCCGCCCCGCCCCGCCCCGCCCCGCCCCGCCCCGCCCCGCCCTGCCCTGCCCTGCCCTGCCCTGCCCTGCCCTGCCCTGCCCTGCCCTGCCCTGCCCTGCCCTCCCTGCCCTGCCCTGCCCTGCCCTCCCCGGCCCTCCCCGGCCCTCCCCGGCCCTCCCCGGCCCTCCCCGGCCCTCCCCGGCCCTCCCCGGCCCTCCCCGGCCCTCCCCGGCCCTCCCCGGCCCTCCCCGGCCCTCCCCGGCCCTCCCCGGCCCTCCCCGGCCCTCCCCGGCCCTCCCCGGCCCTCCCCTGCCCTCCCCTGCCCTCCCCTGCCCTCCCCTGCCCTCCCCTGCCCTCCCCTGCCCTCCCCTGCCCTCCCCTCCCTGCCCTCCCCTGCCCTCCCCTGCCCTCCCCTGCCCTCCCCTGCCCTGCCCTGCCCTGCCCTGCCCTGCCCTGCCCTGCCCTGCCCTGCCCTGCCCTGCCCTGCCCTGCCCTGCCCTGCCCTGCCCTGCCCTGCCCTGCCCTGCCCTGCCCTGCCCTGCCCTGCCCTGCCCTGCCCTGCCCTGCCCTGCCCTGCCTTGCACTGGCTCATCGAGATCACCTAGGGCCTTGCCCTGGGTTGCTTCATGCTGGGCTGCTTGCATGCTGCCGCCATGCCGCTCGTCCATCGCCTACCACGGATCGTGCAGCCTGCCTTGAACCTGTGTGCTGTGAGGTGGGTACTTCTGTGTGGAGCGACGTCGGCTGTTACCGGCCGTGCATTACGGTGAGCATGGCGTTGGCACTGATAAGATCACATCACTGATGCTCCTACGTCTCCATCATACGTGCATGTGGGCCTGTATGTGTTCATGCCCGCCTGTGCCTGCCTTTATTGGTTCATTTGTGTGTGCATGTGCGGGCGGGCGTCCGCTTGTGTGCCTGCCTGCCTGCCTGCCTGCCTGCCTGCCTGCCTGCCTGCCTGCCTGCCTGCCTGCCTGCCTGCCTGCCTGCCTGCCTGCCTGCCTGCCTGCCTGCCTGCCTGCCTGCCTGCCTGCCTGCCTGCCTGCCTGCCTGCCTGCCTGCCTGCCTGCCTGCCTGCCTGCCTGCCTGCCTGCCTGCCTGCCTGCCTGCCTGCCTGCCTGCCTGCCTGCCTGCCTGCCTGCCTGCCTGCCTGCCTGCCTGCCTGCCTGCCTGCCTGCCTGCCTGCCTGCCTGCCTGCCTGCCTGCCTGCCTGCCTGCCTGCCTGCCTGCCTGCCTGCCTGCCTGCCTGCCTGCCTGCCTGCCTGCCTGCCTGCCTGCCTGCCTGCCTGCCTGCCTGCCTGCCTGCCTGCCTGCCTGCCTGCCTGCCTGCCTGCCTGCCTGCCTGCCTGCCTGCCTGCCTGCCTGCCTGCCTGCCTGCCTGCCTGCCTGCCTGCCTGCCTGCCTGCCTGCCTGCCTGCCTGCCTGCCTGCCTGCCTGCCTGCCTGCCTGCCTGCCTGCCTGCCTGCCTGCCTGCCTGCCTGCCTGCCTGCCTGCCTGCCTGCCTGCCTGCCTGCCTGCCTGCCTGCCTGCCTGCCTGCCTGCCTGCCTGCCTGCCTGCCTGCCTGCCTGCCTGCCTGCCTGCCTGCCTGCCTGCCTGCCTGCCTGCCTGCCTGCCTGCCTGCCTGCCTGCCTGCCTGCCTGCCTGCCTGCCTGCCTGCCTGCCTGCCTGCCTGCCTGCCTGCCTGCCTGCCTGCCTGCCTGCCTGCCTGCCTGCCTGCCTGCCTGCCTGCCTGCCTGCCTGCCTGCCTGCCTGCCTGCCTGCCTGCCTGCCTGCCTGCCTGCCTGCCTGCCTGCCTGCCTGCCTGCCTGCCTGCCTGCCTGCCTGCCTGCCTGCCTGCCTGCCTGCCTGCCTGCCTGCCTGCCTGCCTGCCTGCCTGCCTGCCTGCCTGCCTGCCTGCCTGCCTGCCTGCCTGCCTGCCTGCCTGCCTGCCTGCCTGCCTGCCTGCCTGCCTGCCTGCCTGCCTGCCTGCCTGCCTGCCTGCCTGCCTGCCTGCCTGCCTGCCTGCCTGCCTGCCTGCCTGCCTGCCTGCCTGCCTGCCTGCCTGCCTGCCTGCCTGCCTGCCTGCCTGCCTGCCTGCCTGCCTGCCTGCCTGCCGTCCTGCCTGCCGTCCTGCCTGCCGTCCTGCCTGCCGTCCTGCCGTCCTGCCGTCCTGCCTGCCGTCCTGCCGTCCTGCCGGCCGTCCTGCCGTCCTGCCGTCCTGCCGTCCTGCCGTCCTGCCGTCCTGCCTGCCTGCCTGCCTGCCTGCCTGCCTGCCTGCCTGCCGTCCGTCCCGCCTGCCGTGCTCCCTGCAGCGGCGGCGCTGCGGCACAAGAGAACCTGCTGGCGGCTCTCCTTGGGGGCAGAGCAATGGGGGGAGCGCCCGGTGTGCCAGAATCAAGTAAGTTACAGCAGTGAGCACGGGTTCTTGCTCGGTCGTGAGTCGATCAACCTGTCGTGCCAAGTGCTGTTTCCCAACCAATTGGCTTTCCATGCAACCGCTGGCTCTGTGCTTTTGGTGCCCCTCGCATACTCGTCGGCACTTCCGGGCACTGATTGGCTACACGCCTCTTGCCCCGTGTGCTGGCCATCATCCCCACGCCACCTGCCCCGTGTGCTGGCCATCATCCCCACGCCACCTGCCCCGTGTGCTGGCCATCATCCCCACGCCACCTGCCCCGTGTGCTGGCCATCATCCCCCCTCGTAACACGATCCTGTGCTGGCCATCATCCCCTCTGTGCTGGCCACGTACGGACCGCATACTGACCACCGACCATTGCCGTATTCGTTGTGTGCGTGTGGTGGCCGTTCCTCTGTTCCCCTTGCTTGTCCCGCTGCTTGTCCATGCGCTTACTGCTGGCAGATGAGCCGCCCGAGACGCGTTTTGCTGCGCAGCTGCAGCAGCTACGGGACATGGGTTTCTTCGACACACAGGTAAGGGGGGGACTTGAGAAAGGTGAGGACACGCAGGTGCGGGGGGGCGTGGGCAAGGTGAGAACAGGCAGGTGAGGGGGGGCGTGGGCAACCATCGGCCGTGTCGTAAATTAAGTACCCTGGCCGTGTCGTACATTAAGCACTCTCCAAGGATGCCGAGTGACAAGAAGCAGCTGTGCAGGTCTGACTGTGTCTGATGTGAAACATTTTTTAGTCTAGGAACATGTAGAGCATTATGTAGGGCATCATAATATAGAATTATAGTATAGGGCTGCTATATTATTGAACTACAACATAGGGAAACATAAATAGAGCGCTGGTTGTCTCGTTATTTAGGGCCTGTCCACATTCAGGGGCAATTAGCCAGAAACTCGAGCACGGATTGGTCCGTAAACAAATAGGCCTCCAGCCTAGTTCGGGCGCACGAATCAGTAGCGAATTATTACAGAAGGTCGCTTCCACACTGGTTCCTACGCGTCCGTACTGGGCCAACGAGAATATCATGCCGGATCTTTGCTTCACACTGAACAACTCGAGCTCGCAGCCGTATGACCTGGTACTTGTCGTTCGGTACCACATCCTGCGGATTCGGATAAGTGGCCTGTGCCTGACCATTTCGACCTCTCCAAAACCCGACCTGCACCAGAGTTTCGGCGGTGCAGGTAGTGCAGGTCAGTTTTATGCACTTTTCAGTCGAAACTCGGTAGTTCCGGTCGACCTGAGCACTGAATGTGGAAAGGTCCGGGGTACCCGGGGACGGGTTAGCCTGAAACCACCATCTGCACTCGAAATGTGGAGAGGCCCTTAGAGATGCCCTTGTTTTCTGGATATTATCGGGTGGCCATGGTACTAATGCCGAATGGGCCCACCGGTTGTGCACACGCTTGTGCTTGTTCCTCGTTCCTTGCAGGCCAACATCCAGGCGCTGCTAGCCAGCAGCGGGAATGTCAACTTGGCTGTGGAACGCCTGTTGTCAGGATGAAAGGGCGTGCCCGTGATGGCTACGCCCAGTGGCAGGGGAGCAGGCCCGAGGGTCTGCACCTGCTGTGAGGAATCATCATTTGTGCGGAAAAACTGGTTGAAACCAGATCTTGTATCTTTTCCTAATATGGGTGACCTCGCCATGCCCTTGCATTCCTTGATGCCAAAGGTTTGGACCGCCCGCCCTGCTTTACCATTTAATAATATTACTGCCTCGTAGGCTGCCAGATTTGTTAGCGAACAATGAAATGCTGCTGGCAGTATACCTGGCCTGTTGTGACTCAAGCAACCAGCACACACGGGAGGTTGCAAGGACACCGATGAGAATGTGCGAGCCGTCCTAATTTTTGTTTGAATGCTGTCATACGTGAATTGGAGGTCGAATTCAGTGGCATGGTATGAGAAGGAGACATGTGGTGTTACTGCTCATAATCGGATCTGCATGGAGTTGAAACAGATTAGGTGCTGTTGTCTCACTGGGATTAGGTGCGATATAAGCCTGCTAGGCGCTAAAATAAAAATTAAGGGGAGGTGGCACCCCAAAAACCTTAAAAATTGACCTATGCTAATATCACTTGAAATTCATTTGCACAATGCTAAGTTATGATTGGGGGCACTAAATAACATCTCTAGTGAGTTGTCCATGCACTTGTTGGGGGTACTACCCCCATATATACGCCAATAATGCGCTATAAATAGCAAAAGACGCTAATTAGGGCTGGGTATGCCCCAGCCAATGCACACATTTATTTGCAAAACTGTCTGCAGCGTTTTTAGTTCCCTGAGTTTGTAGCTTGCTGAGCTATTTACATCATGGAAAGGGCAAAACCTCGAACAGTTATTAATTTCCCCGCAAAACGACCCTTTTTTTACCGGACATCTGGAATAACTTTTTATAAACACGTCAAAAAAATACTTTTTTCTGCAGCGAAAATCCGTCTAACAGGGGGACAACTGTCTTCCAAGTCCCAGGTCATTCCGACAAGTCTAGCTCAAGTTATAAAGTTAAACGTGCTAAAACCTGAACATAAGCTAAAGGAGGTTTTTCTTTGTACAAGGCCAGTTAGGCATGATGTTTTCCATCCAAAAAGCCTGAAAGC
Source organism: Mesostigma viride (assembly GCA_009746045.1). Taxonomy (NCBI): domain Eukaryota; kingdom Viridiplantae; phylum Streptophyta; class Mesostigmatophyceae; order Mesostigmatales; family Mesostigmataceae; genus Mesostigma; species Mesostigma viride. The sequence goes on from RPFO01000612.1 coordinate 87,168, forward strand.
ATGCCCTACTCAATCACAAAACATAAGCAAACAGCTAGGCACCTCATCTGCCCTCACCTGCCCTGGGCATGGCCAACCTTGCCAGCCCAAGCATAGCAACACGATCGTTAGGCATGCATGCCAAGAGAGCATACACAATAGTCAACCCAAGGTTACCTTGTAAACTTCATGATTAGAACTCAGCAAATCTATGACCAAAAGCACATATAAATAACTCTTGCACACTGATGACGACACATGCTCAAGGTTTGGGGTCACTGTGACACGCACTGATGGGTTCCCTAGACGACCACCTGACAGGCGCTAAGGACCACTCAGTAACCAAGTAAACACAATTACACTTTACATGCCATCCAACATGCATCAAATACATGCTGAATATGTTATGAAGTACAAAGGGGTGGCCACACACCTCATACACCTTCACCCTCCCTCGAGCATGGCCAGACATATAAGCATGTGAATAGCAATAATGATGATGGCACTAAAATGCCTAACCAGCATTATCTATGTTTCTCCCAGGTTAGAGTGTAAGGTTTATGCCAACCAAGCTAATCAACACAGCAACAACTCCTTCACTGCCCTACCTGAGATGGGCAACAAACTGGAACTATGGAGGGCAAGGAACCAGGAGATCATGGCATACAAAGCTTGCATGCAGTCAACCATGTCAACCATGGTTGGTTCAGCACATCGCAGTCTTTTCACATCATCATATCAAGGGAAAGCTCAAATAAACCAATGGTGGCAGCTATCTACATGCAGTCACACAAATGCAATATCTCCAACATGATCGTCAATAAAACACTTCCTCCCCTGCACGATAAAATGGAAAGAAACCATTGGCGGCCCTCCAGCGCATGAGCGCTGTGATGCCGCTGCGAAGAGAGGGTGCGTCACTCTCACACAACAAGAAGCGTCCATACGCACACCATCCTTGCCAGAACACGTTTTATGAAATGCCTTAAACCTTCCCGAGAAGCTATAGGCTTCGACTGAAGCGGCCCTGACCACGACATCAACGAAAACAATCTAAAGCTGCCAGGTATTCGGCAAGCAACGGCGAGCTAGCTGGCGGAAACTGCCCAAAAAGAACGCAAAAACCTTCGAACGATGAGCTCATAGAAGAAAGAACTGATACCACATAACATTCACGACAAATATCTACCTTGCCCTCGCAGATCCCTCGCTCAGGCGCGCAACAACGGCCGTTCTTCCATGGAAGGTTCCGACATGCACTGCGCAGGCCTGAAGAATTACTTACCGAGAATGGCCGAAAATGTAGCAAAAAGCACCAGTTCGGTTTGGAATTCAATGCTACCGATATTAATGCATCCTTCACGATAAAAAAGACCCCCAAAACTGAGAATTTACTGCCGCTATCACGAATTCTATTTTATTCCGCGCGACCAAAAAATGCAGTTTACCCCCCATGCCGATGTTAGTAAAAAGAAAGCAGCGATATTGTAAACCAGCTACTTGCCGCCACAACCCAACATCATTAAATCATCGTATTCAACATTCGAGCAATTTTTTTGCATTTCTCTAGCCCTACATTGCTAGTTTCGCCTAAACGCAGTCGCCATGGCCACTTCCGCAAGTGCCACTTGCGGAAGTGGCCATGGCGACTGCGTTTAGCCAAAACAACGCCACCACGGTGGTGCGCGCACGGAGCACCCACTTTTCACGGTACGGCTGGTACCGCGAATTTTTTGGCGCGGAAAATATTCGGCGCGCCACGTCCCCTTAAATTATAACATGACTCCGTTGGGAGATCATGTAGCATGTATTCCCTTGCTTGATGGATGGGGGTGAGCGAAGCCGCAAAACCTAACTAAGCTAGCTAACTCTAGGCTAACCTGGAAAATCCTAACTACTCTAGAAAATCCTAACTACTCAGCAAAGCGCCCCTTCCTCCTGTGTGTGGGGGGGGGGCTGCCCACAGGGGCTGGCGTGTGGGCCTCGATCAAATACGCTTCCGCGGACACCTTTTTCAGCGGGAAAGTGCCCCCGGGCCTCCGGGGCAAATTCAGCAAGCGCTGCGGAACTTAGATACTAAAATTTCGTTTTTGGTTCGTACCGTACAGCCAATCATTTTGCGCCCGGATCAAATTGTGATCTGGGCACTGAACACGAAATTTTCAGCGGAACGTACGAAACACCAAAGCAACTACAGAAAATTTTCAGTGACGAAACTGTAGTACCTTGTACCAAGTAAAATGTAGTAGGACTTCGCTAAATTCACGTTCGGAATTTTTCCCCGCAAGATTCCCCCGCAAGATTCCCCCGCACGATTCCCCCCGCTAGGTTCAGGCTCCAGTCGATGCTCGCCAAATGGCGCAAAAAAAGAAACATATGTTAAAATCAACGGTGCGAATCCTCGTTACCGCTCGGGTAACATTCTCACTCATTTCGCGTCTCCTACGAACCGTATTGTAGTGCTGGACAATGGTCTTCCACCTCTGCGTGTTCTGCATAGCAAAGCAGTCGAAGCAAGAGAGAGGCAAGAAATGCGGCGTTCAAACTTAGCTTGGACCACTAGGTCGGCCAGCAACTGCTGTACGTTTATAGTTCATGGCAGCCGGGCTCCCGTATCGGGACCGCGTGAAGTTGCTGGGTAGCTAAGTACTCCCCAGCTGCGAGGCCGATGTGGACCACCGTATCTCCCTCGCCTGGCACGCTTTACGCCAATACCGGGCCCGACCTGTGGCGCAATTAATTATTAATTAATTAGACTCGTGCTCCCGTTGGGGAGTCACGGAGCATTAACCCCGATGGATGGATGGATGTGGCGCAAGCCCTTGGGCAAGCTAGAGAAACACCTGGGACCTGTTTGAGGTCCTGGTCCTCCCTGTTCTTACGTACGGGGCCGAGACGTGGATTCTCACCGCCGCCCTTGCCAGCAAGTTGGACGGCGTGGTCACCAACATGCTGCGGTCAATTTTCCGTGTAGGATACACTGCCCATGTCCGCAAGGAGGACTTGTACCTCGGCATGCCACTTATCACCAGCACCATCTTGAAAGCAGCGGCGCCGGCTGCGCTAGTAGGGCACTTAGATCGCACCAACCAGGTAGACACCTCACGTGGCCCCTCTGCAGGGCTGCGCCCCGCCCCCAGCCGGGCCGGCAACTCCTCCCGTGGGCCGGGCCCCAGGCCAGGTTAGACACCGCAAGGCCCGCACCTTCAAAAGCAGCTCGTAGAGGACATGGGGGGCCTCAGGCTTAGCCTAGCATGTGGCCTTCGCGCATGTGCGCCCATAATGGCCCCCATGGATGATGCTTTCAGCATTTAGTTACGCCCTGCCTATAATGGCCCCCATGGATGGCTCCCCATCGCTGCAGATGTGGCGGCCATGGGCAGCACGTTGGCTGCCGAGCTCCCCCTCCTCTCCACCATTTCCACCGCCACCTCCACCCTCCTCGCCGAGGTCCTCCACCGCCGCCATCCCCTCCTCCGACTCCATCACCGCCCAGCTCCGCGACATCGACCAGCGCCTCAAGGATAATGCAATCGCTATCGAGGTCTTGCAGAACACAGCAGGCCTCACCGCCCAGGCAGTGAAGGACATTGCCGCCAAGCCAGCCTCGGCTGGCCTGGCCGGCGATGCTCCTCCCATCACGACCTGGGCGGACATGCTTAAGCAGCACACCACCTCCACCACCTCCGCCGTCGCAGCACAGCTCCCTGAGCGGCAGACGCTTGACCTCCGCGAGGAGGCCGAGCTCGCCAAGCGCAGCCTTAACGTTATTGTCAAGAATCTCAAGATGGAGGAAGGTGAGAATTCCGAGAAGCTTGCGCGTGCTTTTGAGAGAGAAATCCTTGATCGCATGGGCCTTACTGGTGAGATCGAGCTGGCCGCCCACCGCCTTCCCCGCGCGCGGGGTAAGGCAGGGCCGCCCCCGCTCCTTCTCACCTTTAAGACCCCGGCGGACAAGATTTCTTTTCTCAGACGCCGCAAGCGGCTCGAGAAGACTCTCTTCACCCTTGATGACGACCTGACCCTGGCGCAGCAACAACGGCGACGGGAGCTATGGCCGACCTACCTCCAGCTCCGGCAGACCAAGGCGGGGCAGCCGGTGTACTGGAAGGGGGCGGCCATCTACGTCGGCCACAAGCCCTGGCAGGCGACCCCCGCGGCCCCAGCGACTCCAGGCGCCCCAGCTTAGGGGAATACAGCAGTAGTAGTGTAGAATAGATAGACCGTGGCCATGTACATGTACGCCTCCTAGAGGCCCTATCCCAGCTAAGCCACGCGCTTTATTTCATCATGTACATGTGTGCCTATGATGAGCCACACTCCAGACGATGCCTAGCCTTATTTAGTAATGTTGTGCCCATGCAGGGAGTCACTCCCTGCTGAGAAGCCATGCCATAGCTCTAGTATAGCCATGATGATCTTCCCCCTCACAGGCATGCTCCCCCCCTTACCCGGGCATAGCGTGATAGACCATGAGGGTGCGGGTGCCCTGGTGCACCTAGAGCAAGTGTTGTTTACATTCCCAGTGACCCTTGCAGGAAGTAGCTTAGAATGTATTATAGGCTCATATGCCCCTTCTCAGGGCTATGTGCTACATATACTCCCAACGGAGTTATGTTCCTAATTAATTAATTAATTAATTAATGGATGGCTCGGCGGCCGGCGGCAGCGCACCCTGGTGGAGCACACAGGGGACGGCACGGCGCCGGTAAGCCTTGACCGCTGGTTGGCCCACAATGTTTCCTCATGTGGGGCTCGCGCCCCCCCCCCGCCGCTTCACCCCGAGACGGCCGCCCGTCTCGGGGTCGCCGGACCCCCGCCGCCGCCGGCGCCCCCCTCCTCGGCCGGCACAGGCCACGGCAACGACAACCTGCTTCACCCGCTGCATCCATACATCACAAGCCATAAACTGCACAGCCTGGCATGATTGCCTAAGGGTCACGTGATCCAAGATGCCCTTCAGGGTCACACCAGCACACCGGCCCATCCTCACCACCCCACTGGTCATAGTCATCTACAGTGGCATCAAACTCTTCTAGGACAGAGTGCAGTAAAGGCAACGTAGACGTCCTGACACAATTGAATAAGAACATGGCTGCTACCTACTGCCCTTAAAAAAAAATGTCCATTGCTTGCACACATACGCATTCAATTCTTCAAGCAAGCATGCTAACACCTTCACAGCACATCCCAAGGTTGACGGACAACTTGACATGTATCCATCGAGCTGAAGTCGTCAACAAGCATGACTTCCTGAGGCAAACTTAGCTGTCAAGCTAGGAGTAGTCCTGAAAGCTAGGTAAAGAGGTGAGATAGACCCCCCCACAGCACCTTCCTGCACCAAAACCATGACCGACAATATCATCCAGCCGAATTCGAGGACACAGGTGTTATGCTGCTCTTCCGGGACATCTGCAACCGCCTTCTGCTGTCGTCGCAACCACCTCCAGCGGCCTGGCAACACAGTTTTCGCACGATGCTGTACAAGAACAAGGGGTCGCCTGCCGACCCCGGCAACTACAGAGGGGTGTGCATTCAAAGTGCCCCCCTCAAGCTTCTTATGCGGCTCATCCTGAACCGCCTGCGCACGGCCCTGGACGGTCACCTCAGCGAGACTCAGCACGGCTTCCGTTCAGGTCGCAACACAGTACAGGCGCTCTTCGCTACTCGCCGACTGGTGGAGGAACTGCAACGCCTTCAGCCTGGTGAGTCCCCTTTGCACCTTGTGCTGGTGGACTTCATCAAAGCCTTCGATTCAGTTTTCTGGCCTGCGCTTTGGGACATCCTCGAGTTGTTCCGGATCCCCCGCCCCCTGATTGCTGTCATCCGCAACCTGTATGAAGGGTCCACCACTTCGGTGCGCACTTCTTACGGGACCACGCCCCCATGCCCTTTACAGAAGGGTGTGTGGCAGGGCTGCGTGCTGTCGCCCTACCTGTTCATTATTGCTGTCGAATACGTAATGATTCAGGCGCGCAAGCGATTTGCCCGCATCGTGGGCAGGGAACCAGGAGTGCAGGTTGCTAACAAATTCTGGCATGGCGGTGCGGACACGGAGATTCGGCTCGCAGACATCATTTACGCAGACGACACCACCCTCTTTGAGGACACTGATCGAGCACGTGCAGACATGGCTTGACTGCCTGGCTCTCGAGGCCCGGGCAGTGGGGCTTGAGGTCAGCAAGAAGACAGAGGCTCTGGCGGTTGGGCTCACCACCTCAGCGCCGCCCCTCTATCTCCTAGACGGCTCTCGAGTCCTGTATCGGGACCGCGTTAAGCTGCTGGGCAGCCTGCTCCCTAGCTGCGAGGTGGATGTGGACCACCGCATCTCCCTCGCCTGGCACGCTTTACGCCAGTACCGGGCCCTATGGCGCAAGCCCCTGGGCAAGATCGAGAATCAGGACCTGTTCAAGGTCCTCGTCCTTCCTGTTCTCACGTATGGCGCCGAGACGTGGACCCTCACCGCCGACCTGGCCCGCAAGCTGGACGGCGCGGTCACCAGCATGCTGCGTTCCATTTTCAGAGTAGGATATGCTGCTCATGTCCGCAATGAGGACCTGTACCAGGGCATGCCCTATATCACCAGCACAATTAAGCAACGCCGCCTGCAGCTAGTAGGGCACCTAGCTCGCACCAACCAGGTAGACACCTCACGTGGCCCCCCCGCAGGACTGCGACCAGCCCAGCCTGGCCGGCACCTCCTGACGTGGGCTGGGCCCAGTGATGTTAGACGCCGCAAGGCCCGCACCTTCAAAGAACAGCTAGTAGAGGACATGGGGGCCTAGGCCTCTCCGTGATTTGGAAGAAGATGATGGACAAGGCCAAGTGGGCCCAGGTCATAGAGGACAACGAGCCCCCCCAGTGGGGAAGCGCCCGCGTGTGCAATCCCGCGGGAGGCACGCTAGATAGCTCCCCCTAGGGCAGCGTGCGGCTGCCTAGATAGATGACGTAGATAGAATGTTGTTAGATAGATGTAGTATGTAGCCAATGTAGATAGATTAGACCGGTAGGAATGTGTGCACCCATCCATCCATTCATCGGGGTTAATGCTCCGTGACTCCCCAACGGGAGCACGAGTCTAATTAATTAATTAATTAATTAATATCATCCAGAGCTTGCTAAATACGTACAGCTAACCGGTAGCGGGCGACCTTGCAGTCCAGGTTCAGCGCGAACATCTCGTGTCAGCACCCGGCGGAGATGGCGGGACGCGAACCCACAATGCTATAAAAGCGAGTCATAAGACTATTTCGGGGAGCGGTGAGCGGCTTGGAACACCAAAGGTATGCCGCGACAAAAGCCTGAAGTTTTTCTCGGAAATACACGCCTGGATGTGGATTAGGGCACCGTTGTCGTGCTTTTGCTTGCGTTGCGAGCAGGCAACCAGTGTTTCTTGCAGTGTCGAGCAGTAACAGATGGTGGCGCGAGAGCAATATGTGACTTTTAAATCATGGCTACACAGCTTACACCTCCGCAGGCATGTTGGAACAAGCCCCGCCATGCCGTGAGCCGAAAAAAAGGAAGAAACGCATCAAGCAAGGATGGTCGTAAACGTCACTGAAAACAGCAAAATCTGACCTGCCGGCAGGTAATGCGACAGCCTGGAAAATGTGATTCGTTTCTCGAAAAACTGATTAGCCCTCGTGAAAGTAGACTTGAAGCCCATTCGGATTCGACCTTTTGGGAATTGTGAGCTTCCAACAAAAAACTTTCCCCCAAAATTAATAAACATGCATTTTCGCTGCCAATTCCAGATCTGGCCGACACAAAAAATCAGCGTCTCAGTTTGCGAATTATTTTGACGCATGAACATACGCGAATCATATCTACCATGCATCATCGCAAAGCAGGAGAGTTTACGCGTCGTTTGCATCCATCGCAGCGACTTAACATGCATAATTGACTTTTGACTGATATTCCGGCGGACATAGGGTCGACAGCCATGCGAGGTGGAATTTTTCTGGTCCCGTCGTCCTCAACGCGACACGTTCGCGCCAAAATTTCCAGGATCTCATGTAACCGGACGGACCGATTTTAGGCACCTGATGTATGGCTTTTTGCCGTTGTAGATAGATGTTGTAGATAGATTAGACCGGTATGACTGTTTACATCCATCCATCCATCCATCCATCCATCCATCCATCCATCCATCCATCCATCCATCCATCCATCCATCCATCCATCCATCCATCCATCCATCCATCCATCCATCCATCCATCCATCCATCCATCCATCCATCCATCCATCCATCCATCCATCCATCCATCCATCCATCCATCCATCCATCCATCCATCCATCCATCCATCCATCCATCCATCCATCCATCCATCCATCCATCCATCCATCCATCCATCCATCCATCCATCCATCCATCCATCCATCCATCCATCCATCCATCCATCCATCCATCCATCCATCCATCCATCCATCCATCCATCCATCCATCCATCCATCCATCCATCCATCCATCCATCCATCCATCCATCCATCCATCCATCCATCCATCCATCCATCCATCCATCCATCCATCCATCCATCCATCCATCCATCCATCCATCCATCCATCCATCCATCCATCCATCCATCCATCCATCCATCCATCCATCCATCCATCCATCCATCCATCCATCCATCCATCCATCCATCCATCCATCCATCCATCCATCCATCCATCCATCCATCCATCCATCCATCCATCCATCCATCCATCCATCCATCCATCCATCCATCCATCCATCCATCCATCCATCCATCCATCCATCCATCCATCCATCCATCCATCCATCCATCCATCCATCCATCCATCCATCCATCCATGCATCCATCGGGGTTAATGCTCCGAGACTCCCCAAGGGGAGCACGAGTCTAATTAATTAATGAATTAATTAATTAATGCATGCACGATTGATAAGTATAGTGATGACGACAACATTGTGTAAGCTGGCTCTAGCTGCATCCACTGTCCATCAGGAAAAGGTCTTTCATAATTAAGGGATTAGCTCGAGTAGCTGTCACAAAAAACGGGACGTTTAAAAAGCAAACTCACTTTGTTTTATCTTCAAAGCATTGACCAATCTTGGCTCTCATGTGCGTTTGAAGCACCTGAGCCAGCTGCCGCAATCGTGATGCATGTATCTGGAAATGCTTTTGAAAACTAAAACGAAGCGACCATACTGACATGCAAACTATTGACTGTTGAGGTCAGCCGACGAGAAAAAGCTTTACATTTGCGACAGTGCTCCCAGCACCTGAGCTTTGTTTCCCAGCATCACATTATTTCACAGAACTGCACAGCGGGTCAAACTAAGCAAGTGCTTGCTTCATGGTCCACAGAGGAAGTCATGGGACACCGCCACACGTGCGACCGCCCCCATAGACCGCAAGGCTCTTAAGCCCGCCTGCAGGCAGGGACGCTATGTTTACAGACCAGCCTGCGATGCCCCTTCATGCCCCCCTGGGTGCACGACATGCACGGGGCCATCCTGTGGCACCAACAACCAGCCCACGCACACCACGTAGCCTTGAAATGGTCACCACACCTAGCTGCGACCCTTCATACAATCCGTGCCTAGGGCCGAGGTGCTTATACCAGCATTTAGATTAAGAATTTTGACCATGTGTTTATGAAGCCATGATCATCCCGGTGCCCATCATGCTGTTGTTGACAGACCCCGTCTTCCGCAGCAGCTCGGTCGCACTGCCAGACGCGCCCCGCAGCGGCGACGCGTGCGCCCCGCCAGGTGGCGCGTCCACGTCCAACTTGCGCCGTTTGGCCGCGTCGCTGACCTCCTGCTTCCGCACATGCCCCTTGATGTGCGCGTGGCTGCGCGCCCGCTTGCCATGCGGCATGACACCACCCATCATGCTGGCCTCCGCCACCCCCTCCGCTTCCCGAAGACTCACGGCACCCGCGGGGTAATCCCCTTCATCCATCACGTCCGCATCCCCTTGCGGGCTGCACGCGTGCCGGTCCTCCGCCCTGACCTCCCCTGCCGTCACCACGATTTCATGCTCATCCCCGTCACAAGGCAGTCCCGCCTCCTCCCCCTCCTGCTCCGCCTCCCCCTCCTGTCCCCCCCCATAGAAGTGTGCCTCATCGTCCGATGCCGTCACCACCGGGCTTCCGTACACGTCCGAGACCTCGCTGGACGACGCGAGGGCACCGCCACTGCTCGGTGCCTCACCGTCCACGTGTGCGCTGGCATAGGAGCCAAACGTGGGCATGGGAGCCGCCGCGGTGGCGCCCGGGACACACCGCAGGGACACCCTGCAGATGCCCATCTCCTCCTCCACCCAGATACTGCAGCTGACAACGTTGCTGCCAGGCAACGGTGACGCATGGGGTTTGGGGGGGGCGGGAGGGAGGCATGGGGCAGGGGGGGGAGCGGGCATGCGGCGGCCGCGACGCCACCGTCCGACCCCAGCAGGCGTTCGTTGGCCGAGGGCACCTGCAGCGCGGGGCACCCTGCCAGGGAGGCCTCGTCCGCGTAGGGCCCCTCCACGGTGCCCCGCTCGCCGATGCCAAACTTCACCACAAGCCGCTCAAAATAGTGCCACAGGAACGAGGCGCGCGCCTGGGGGGCACAAGCAGGTGGGGGGGGGGGGGTGGGGTGGGGGTGGGGTGGGGGTGGGGTGGGGGTGGGGTGGGGTGGGGTGGGGGTGGGGGTGGGGGGTGGTGGGTGGGGGTGGGGTGGGGGTGGGGTGGGGTGGGGGTGGGTGGGCGGGGGGTTGTTGAATTAAAGCGTTCAGGGAGGGTGATGAGGTGTAAGGCATGAAGCCGGGCACTTGATCGACTATATGAAGTGGGAAACGCCGTATACATAAACAGGACAGGACAGGACATGGCAAGGCAAGCAGCGAGGAGACACCACCAAGCTGCCCCAGCAAGGCGCCCGCCCACCCTCGTGCCTTCTTAATGCTGGTTGCGTCGCCCCCAGCGCAGCCCATCCTCCGTTCACCGGGAGCCATGTGGAATCATCCAGTTCAGGAGGCATCACCCCCCTTCCACACCCTTCCACACCCTGGCCCCACCTCCTTGGCCTCGACAGAACGCCCAGCCATGCCAGGAACAAGTGACCGAGGAGGCAAGTACGCAAACCACACAGCTGCTGTATTCCCACAGCGGGCTTGTGTCCATCCGGGGGGGGGTTGTGTGTGTGTGTGTGTGTGTGGTATTTGCTAAGGGCTCTGTTACCTGACCGGGCGCTTGCATACGCCAAGGGGGCTTGTATGGGCACATGCATATGCTTTTTGAGAGGGGAAAAGGGGGGTTTATGCAGTGGGGTGGGGTGGGGTTGGGGTGGGGTTGGGGCGAGGTGGCGAGAGCAATATACTGGCTGGGCCTGCTGGATGCTTGTCTCTGTGGTGCCCCCAATTCAATGAGCGTGAGTGTGCGCTCACCAGCAGCCCCCGACTCTCTTCGTCATCGCCCGCACACAGCACCGCTGCGCGGAAGATGCCCCGCACATCCTCGATCAGCTCGTGCGAGTTGTCAAAGTTGCCGCAGCTCAGCTTGGCCTGCGCAGGACACCAGTAAAGGTGTGGCGTAGGGCAGCAACCAACACTTCACCCAGCTTGTTAGAGTAAGCTGATTTGCCAAGAATGACCAAGTTGCTGCTAATTGTGGCCATGGCATTTGCTGCCATGATCCGTTATCTTTGCCTGTAGGTATTTCCGCAATCCAGCACGAGCAAGGTCAGGCCAGGCTAGGAAAAAGAAGGGACGCCCAAACAGGTTGAGCAACGGGTAACGAGAAGGGGAAGGGGAAGGGGAAGGGGAAGGGGAAGGGGAAGGGAAGGGAAGGGGAAGGGGAAGGGGAAGGGGAAGGGGAAGGGGAAGGGGAAGGGGAAGGGGAAGGGGAAGGGGAAGGGGAAGGGGAAGGGGAAGGGGAAGGGGAAGGGGAAGGGAAGGGGAAGGGGAAGGGAAGGGGAAGGGGAAGGGGAAGGGGAAGGGGAAGGGAAGGGGAAGGGAAGGGAAGGGAAGGGGAAGGGGAAGGGGAAGGGAAGGGAAGGGGAAGGGGAAGGGAAGGGGAAGGGGAAGGGGAAGGGGAAGGGGAAGGGGAAGGGGAAGGGAAGGGGAAGGGGAAGGGGAAGGGGAAGGGGAAGGGGAAGGGAAGGGGAAGGGGAAGGGGAAGGGAAGGGGAAGGGAAGGGGAAGGGGAAGGGGAAGGGAAGGGGAAGGGGAAGGGAAGGGAAGGGGAAGGGGAAGGGGAAGGGGAAGGGGAAGGGAAGGGGAAGGGAAGGGAAGGGGAAGGGGAAGGGGAAGGGAAGGGGAAGGGGAAGGGAAGGGGAAGGGGAAGGGAAGGGGAAGGGAAGGGGAAGGGGAAGGGGAAGGGGAAGGGGAAGGGGAAGGGAAGGGGAAGGGAAGGGGAAGGGGAAGGGGAAGGGAAGGGGAAGGGGAAGGGGAAGGGGAAGGGGAAGGGGAAGGGGAAGGGAAGGGGAAGGGGAAGGGGAAGGGAAGGGGAAGGGGAAGGGGAAGGGGAAGGGGAAGGGAAGGGAAGGGAAGGGGAAGGGAAGGGGAAGGGGAAGGGGAAGGGAAGGGGAAGGGAAGGGAAGGGGAAGGGGAAGGGGAAGGGGAAGGGGAAGGGAAGGGAAGGGGAAGGGGAAGGGGAAGGGAAGGGGAAGGGGAAGGGGAAGGGAAGGGGAAGGGAAGGGAAGGGAAGGGGAAGGGGAAGGGGAAGGGGAAGGGAAGGGGAAGGGAAGGGGAAGGGGAAGGGGAAGGGGAAGGGGAAGGGAAGGGAAGGGGAAGGGAAGGGGAAGGGGAAGGGAAGGGAAGGGGAAGGGAAGGGGAAGGGGAAGGGAAGGGGAAGGGAAGGGGAAGGGGAAGGGAAGGGGAAGGGGAAGGGAAGGGGAAGGGAAGGGGAAGGGAAGGGGAAGGGGAAGGGGAAGGGGAAGGGGAAGGGAAGGGAAGGGGAAGGGGAAGGGAAGGGGAAGGGGAAGGGGAAGGGAAGGGGAAGGGGAAGGGAAGGGGAAGGGGAAGGGGAAGGGGAAGGGGAAGGGGAAGGGAAAGGGAAGGGGAAGGGAAGGGAAGGGGAAGGGAAGGGGAAGGGAAGGGGAAGGGAAGGGAAGGGGAAGGGGAAGGGGAAGGGGAAGGGGAAGGGGAAGGGAAGGGGAAGGGGAAGGGGAAGGGGAAGGGGAAGGGAAGGGAAGGGAAGGGAAGGGGAAGGGGAAGGGAAGGGGAAGGGAAGGGGAAGGGGAAGGGAAGGGGAAGGGAAGGGGAAGGGAAGGGGAAGGGGAAGGGGAAGGGAAGGGGAAGGGGAAGGGGAAGGGAAGGGGAAGGGGAAGGGGAAGGGGAAGGGGAAGGGGAAGGGGAAGGGAAGGGGAAGGGGAAGGGGAAGGGGAAGGGGAAGGGGAAGGGAAGGGGAAGGGGAAGGGGAAGGGAAGGAAGGGAAGGGGAAGGGGAAGGGAAGGGGAAGGGGAAGGGGAAGGGGAAGGGGAAGGGGAAGGGGAAGGGGAAGGGAAGGGGAAGGGGAAGGGGAAGGGGAAGGGGAAGGGGAAGGGGAAGGGGAAGGGGAAGGGGAAGGGGATTGCAAGCCTGTGGCCCACGGGAGGTGGGGGTCCTAGCCCACAGAATCACAATAAAGAGCTTGAAGTGATGTTTTGCGCCAGCTACTTTGCATGCCAGTTACCATACCAGCACGGCTGCCACGAAAGGAGAAGCGGCCACTGAAGCATACCAAAGCAAGTCAATCCACACCACAGCATGGTCGCATATCCCAGGCACCCACCTGGATGAGGGAGAGGTCCATGCTCTCCCCACACAGCGTCTGATACATTTGGCGGGCCTTGGGCGGCCACCCCGCGCGCTCCACGGGTTTGGTGAACTCCCCCGCGAGGCTGCACCGGGTGGGGGTGGGGTGGAGGGGAGCGCGCCATGAGGGGCACACGATAACTAGACAGCCGCGATCAGCAGCACGCACATGGGCGCACAGGCAGCAAGCCAGCCATGATAAGCACACAGACGCATCGGAATACAGTATGGGGCGCACAACTGACAAGCAGCGCACCGGCACACATAAACCAGCAATGAATCAACAATCACCCAACAATCAGCATGACACAGCAGGCACGCAGCAAGCTGCACGCAAGACTGGGCTGGCGTGCAGCAGAAAGCACGGAAACACAGATGGGCTACAGGTGCCAGGCAATAGGTATACTATATAGGCGATAGGTAGGGACGGGTTGTTCCACTGAAGGGCTCCAGCCATGCATGCTGCAGGCAAGCACCACGACATGCATCACATTGGTGCCATGCAGTTCGCCAGGCAAACCCACATAAACGCCAGGAAGAAGGTATCGACGGAGTGGCACGCGCTGCTGCCAGCAGACTGCCTTCCAGAAATGCCCTGGGACATACTTGCAGGCGCACCATGGCAACATCTTCATCATGATGAATGCTGTTGGTGTACAGAGAGACAAGAGCATTTCTTTCTGTGGGCCAACAACCGCTGTGCTCGGCATCATGGCATCCGCAGTGGGTGGGTGGGTGGGTGGGTGGGTGGGTGGGTGGGTGGGTGGGTGGTGGGTGGGTGGGTGGGTGGGTGGGTGGGTGGGTGGTGGGTGGGTGGGTGGGTGGGTGGGTGGGTGGTGGGGTGGTGGTGGGTGGGTGGGTGGGTGGGTGGGTGGGTGGGTTGGATTGGGGGGGGGAGGTTGGGGGAGTTGGGGGGGGGGGGGGGGGGGGGGGGGCGGGCAGGCGTATGGATGGATGGGCTAGCACGCAGGCAAATGGCTTCAAGCTCCATCGTACCCAACAGCCCCAAAGCGGGCGCCAGCACCCACCTGTGCACCCTCAGCTGCAGCACCACGTGGATGCACTGTGTGACGGCGTCCGGCACCGCTTGGCTCTCCGCCTGCTGCCCGCCGCCACGCGTCGCTCGCTTGCGCTTGAAGTTGGTGACGAGCGCCAGGTCCTGCGGCGCCCACACACAAACACAAGTCACCATGCACGACATGACAAACCCATGCACATGCACATCACCAACCCACAAAACAGAGAAGTATGGCCCACGCACAAACACACAGTATGACACCCATCCACACCCACCCACCCACAAACGGACCCCACGGCAGGGGCAGGGAAGCATGACACAAGGACAGCTTGTCGATCAGAAGCACCCAGCATGCGGCGCTCATAGTGCACCCTAGACAGGGAGTCTACCGTGATCAGTGTGCTGGCACGCCCGCACGCCCACTGCTCACAAGGGCACGGGTTGCACGCCTGACAACACAAGACGTATGCCTGCCTCACGAGGCGTATGCCTGCCTCACACGACGTATGCCTGCCTCACAAGACGTCGGAGGAGGCCGACCCCTTCATGCTCACGTACCCTAGATGTGTCCCCCAGGCCCAATCCTTGATGACACCCAATTATGGCATCCCCCATTACCATGGAGAGGGGCTGTGCTGAATGGCCCGCACGTACACGGTTGACTGTGGTGCAAAATGTGGGTAATATGTTGCCGTTATTTATCGTGTCATTATCAATAATATTGTCGATTGAGGAGGGTAGGTGCGTGAAGGGGTAACTGAGAGGAGTGGGAGATGAAGAGGGGGTGGGCAGTGGGCACGCCCCTCCAAGACATTTAAAAGAAAAGCAAGGCCTTTTAAGATTAGCACACTGCAGTGCCGGATATTGTCTTCATTCCCTTGCCCCCATTCAATCCCACCACAGTAATCGCCTGGCAATAGGGTCTATAAAGTTGCTGACCCTGCAATTTGTCCAAGCACTAGCCATCACATAAGGCATCCACTGCCGACTACGGCAACTGTATACCCAGAACTTATTTATTGCACTTGGTGCATAACTTCAACACCAGCTTTCCAAGAAATTGCACTAAAAAGGAAGAAAAGCAAAGTAGCACCCACGTTCCTAGCATAGGTCTGCCAGCCTTTAAGGGCACTAAACCCTTAAAAAACATCCATTTTCACCTGTTCAATTTCATGCGGATGGATGGTGACCGTGAAGAACGGCCGCTTGTACGGAAGCCTGCGGACGGCCGGAGCGGCGTAATAATGTTCTTCTGCCGTGGACTGTGGCGGGCTCTTCTCCGTTCTTGCAGGCACGAGCTTCGGAGGGTCTCGAGCTGACGAATCTTCTTTCGAAGGCTTCTTGGTCGTCCGTGGACCACGCGACGGCATGGCAGCCCCCGGAGGCGCCACCGCACGCCTCCCCGTGACGGCACCGCCGAACTTCTTGGCCACCTCCGCCATTTCAATCTTGCCTTTCTTGCCGAAAAAATACCTCTGTTCGTACTGAAACAACCATCTAAGGTATATCGTTTTCAGCTGGAAGGAAGAGTCGGTGGTCTTAGGGTCGTAGTTTTTCAGGGAAGGCCAGATGACCTGCCACCGCTTTTTCCTGCGCAAGCGAACAAAGAGCGCCGAAAGCCCCGAAGTGCTTAGATGACCGGGCAATGCTAATAAAGACGCCAGGCTATAGGAAAACAGTGCAAAATTTTTCCAGGACACCCCCCAAGTACCCGATACTATCCCCAATTACCTGATTACTTCCTCCATACCACCGTTCCGTGTGATTGCCTTGTACAGACCATACAAATCCAGAGTTCGGCCCCTCCATGTCGGTGGAAATTCCTTTAGCTGGGCTCCGTTTTCTGTCTTAAGGAAACTGCTAAGCTTTTTGAGGAAAATGGTCTCATTATCGCTGCTGGGGCTATCAGATTTTTTTGAGGCCACGCGCATTTCTGGTGTCGCGCCCTTGGTCATCGCTTACGAGCGGTGCTCAGATATTCAAATGCCTGCAATCTCGATCACGAGAACAAAAGAATTCACGAGCAAACCCAACAGCTTCGCTATGTCTGGCCAGTTTCCCGAGCATTTCGACCATGCCTCAACCCGTCGCCTTGCGCGGAATTTTGCGCGCCCCTGCCTTGGCGATGGCGTGATTGGGTTCGAAATGCACCTGGAGCTTCGTCTCGCTTTGGGCGCGCACAATTATTTCTTCCCTCGCGAAGAGATACTCTACCTGCCCCGCTCGCTACTGTATCCTGTCAATGACGGGAGCTTACCGTTGGGGCATATGCCAACAGGTGGGCACGGGCTCCTTTCAGACCATAAACCGTGATCATTATGTATGTATTGACTCACCGGGGATTCGCGGGTACTAGTGCGCGGGGTGGTTTGCTTCCAGATGCTTGGATCTCAGCGCCAGCCGAGCAACCCGCGCCACGCAACCTAAGTAATCTGGGGACGGGCGGGGCAAGCGGTGGCCAGTCAAAAACCCGGGCCGGGGGAAACGTGACAGGAACGTGACTGGGAAGAGCTAGGAAGTTCGGCGGTGGACAAGTGTAGACGTAATCGCCATGGTTACAAGGTGCAGTGCACACCTTGCGCACGCTATTATTTTGCCCGTTACAAAATATTTGCGTTGTAATAAACGCTTCCCGTCCATTATCGCAGACCACACATCACAGTTTAGTCATTGAAGTATATAACAATCACATTCAAGTCAGTGAACCGATCAATTGCTTTCCCCGCTTAGTCTCAGTACTGGCATTGCCGACTGGCCGGGCGAAAATCTTGCATGACTGGTATCGATAAAATCCTGCGCATGATGTCACCTTGAGGATCGAACGAGCGATGGTGTGTTCAGCCAGTGTGACACGTCGTTGACCTTTGCACGGCAGCGGGAAACAATGTAGCTAATAGTGTTGAACGGGAAACTTGAGGGTCATGTCGACCAGGCGCTAGTACTAGCGGTCGTGAAGCAAAGCACCCCGGTGCTAGGATTGGGCAAGAATGGGGTTGGGTCGAACGGTTGCTTTCATGGCTCTTCTAGGGCAGAAGCTCATGTAGATAGCATCGGGATAAACAAACGTCTGATGCAATAGCTTCGTTTGCGGTTTGCCAAGTAAGTTACCAAATTGGCACGCTAACTTTCCTTAACTAATACCTTACTTCGTATGATCAGCAACCGTATGCTTCGAATCGGTACGTCTGGCTCTGAGCAGCAGCTGCGCTTGAAAGTCCTGAAGAAGGATGCACTTTTCTCCCGGACTTTTCCAGGCAGGATGCGGTTAACTCGGTGTACGCAGAAATGCCCTAGTACTCCTATCAAGGAGACAACCAGCGCAGGCCAGAAATCGGGAGAATCCGGACCATGGTAGCTCGAGCCTGCCGTTATCTTGTCCGCGTTTTCGAGTCGTTCAGGATGATGAATATGAATGGAGATGGAAATGTGTAGCCTTGAATGAAATGCCCTAGTCCTATATTTATCCTACTTATTTGCTTGTGCTCTTTGTCCGGTGCACTGGGGCAGTTGCCCGAGTTGAGTGCTTTGTTTACATACGTCCTTGAATGGGTATTATATGTTGCCTGCATTCTTTCGCTCGGGGTTCCCGTCTTTCGCTCGGCCTTTTCTAAATGGATAACTGCTAGCTCTATACTTATTAGCTCATTTAGCTGAAGTATATTGCATGCTGGCCGGCGTTATGCCATGCTGTATCGGCGTTTGAAGAAAGATGCTGTTATTTATACCAGATATGGGGGATGGTAACGGTCAGCAGGTGCACCCACAACGCTCCAGAGAACTGAGAGGGCCTCTTACCTTGACATATTTCCACACCTGTATTCCAGGGGCGCAAGCTGCTGGCCATGCCCGCTGGTGTCACTGTTTAGTTATAACTAATTAATAATTTAATTGATTACATGCGGTCCCATATTTACACAACACATCGAGCCCCGCCAGACTTTGTCTTAAATTACTGTCCGCTTTTCGTCCGAGATCTAGATTTTTCCCGCCACGCGAGAGGCGAAAACAACGAAAACACCCATGGCGGTCGAGCATCAGCTAGTGTTCTGAAACTTGCGTCATTGCAGCTGCTCGAGGTGTCAAGACGAAGCTTACATCACAATTAGTCCATGGAATAATTTTGGAATGATATATGCTGAAATTACGACGAGGGCATTGAACGGGACAAATAGTTTTTTTCACAGCGCGCCAGTTTTCCGCGAAAACCAGATTTCTTGGTGGTACGTGTCTCAAATTTGAAGTCTCCGTCAAATTTTAAGTCTCCGTCACACGAGGAGATGAAATCGGGGGCGTGATAGCTCAGATTGTTCGTTATAATATTCCTAAAAACGTTTTCGTTTTTTGAGTTTCGCTTTTAATTTTCCGGCATTGGCGTGAATAAAAAGGGGGCCGGGTGCGAAATCGGTCTGTTTCTCGCGTCATGCAATGCACATTGATCTATATCGTCAGATAATTAGCTCTGTAGGCTATGGCCGACCTAGCTTCCTATAGCGCCAGCCTGCGGCCGCAATAAGCCAGCAGGACATATATGGCGTGCCCAAGATTCCGCGCAAAGGTCTCCCGGATGTGCGCTAAGTGCGGTAAAAACTGCGACAATTGCTTACACTGCCTGTAGAAAGCTCTTTGCGACAGTGTTTTCCAAGCGAGTTCATTGTTCTTTTGGCGCCAGATACAAAAGGCAAAGGGGGGCATCGTTTTGAATTAGTCGGCATGTGGTTTCGAGGTGTGATCGGGTCGGGCAGAGGACCTCGCCAAGAAACGCTGGGCTTGAAAGCTTCGCATCTCCCGGCTTGCAGCCACAACGAAGCGCAGATTAAGCGAGGTGAGCGAGCTAGAGGGCCCAGGATTGCTGCTAACGCACTAGGCAGCTTCTCAAAGGGTAGAGAGCTGGATTAATAAGACTTTCTCAAGGGCATTAATTGTGCACACTTGGTTATTGCCACCTTGTACGTCCAGATATTTGCCCTCGTCTTTCTAATTTAAAGACTGTTTTAAAGAGGGATAGGATAACGTTTCCAACGTTGTTGCTCATTCATTACTGTGAAGAAAGAGCCTTTTCAGTTGCTGACAACAAGATGGAAGCTGCCTTATGCAAACTACCCTGGCAATGCAAGTGATGCAAGGTGAGGCCATGCATGGCTAACATTGACTTCATGCGTGAGTTGGGCAGGTGGCTGGCTGGGTGTGTGGCTGGCTATAGTAGGTGAGCAGGGCGTGCACCGGGGGGCGCGATGGTGCACAGGCATGCGAGGGCGAATGGGCGGGCCGCGCATGCCTGGCTGGTTTGGGTGTTGGGTGGTTAGGTTGTTCGGTGATCGGGTTGTTGAGTGGTTAGGTGGTTAGGTGGTTGTGTAGCTGGTTGATTGGTTGGTTGGTTGTTAAGTTGCCCAGGGAGCCTTGGGTGGGAGGCTTACTTAGGCTGTAGATGCTTCAAGGGATGCCTAGACGTGGGTTGGTTCAATGGCAGGTGGCTGGCTGAAAGGTGAATGCCTTGGTAAATGGCTGGCCGGCCGAGTACTCTCTCGCTGGCCAGCCACCCACCCACCCACCCACCCTAGAGCTCCAACGTACTGCCTGTGCTCCTGGAGCTAAGTAGCTCCAGGAGCACAGGCAGTACGTTGGAGCTCTAGGGTGGGTGGGTGGGTGGGTGGCTGGTCATGGTGGGTGGATGAGTGTTTTAGCCGGTGATCGGTTATAGGCAGATGGCCAGGTGTCTGGGTGATGATCTAGGCCGGGCTTAAATTGGGGACTTCGAAGGGGGTGGGTAGTTGGATGTGTGAGTGAAACAATTGCATGGGTTTGAGGGTGGTGGGTTAGTGGTACGTTGGGTGGTTAGGGATGCGTGTGGGTGGGTGGGTTGGTGGGTGGGCCATCGGTGGTTGGTAGCTGGTGGATGTGTAGATGACTATATGTGGGTGGTTGGGCGAAGGGATGGGTAGATGGGCGGGTGGGCGCACAGATATGGATGCGTGAGTGGGTTTATGGTTGGGACCTATTATCACGGGTGAAGGGCTGTGCAGGTTGGGGGTCGGATGTGCCGGGTGGGTGGCTGGCTGAGAAAATGCATGTGTGGGGTGGTTCAGTGGGTATCAGGGTGTGGGGGCACTGAGTGGTTCAGTGGGTAGGTGCGTGGGTGGGTCAAGGGTGGGTGGCCGGATGGTGCATATCGGGCCAGAGCTCGATCTGGCTGGGTGTTTAGTAGGTGGTTGGGTGGTTGGGTCGTTGGCTCATTGGATGGGTGAATGCTTCCTTATTACCTATAGGTGTGTGGCTTGCGCGGGTGCCTTGCTGGGTGGGTGGATGTCTGGACAAGTGGGTTATGAGTACCTGTGGTTGTGTGCCCACATGCAGGTGCACATGTGGTTATATAAGGTGGATTACCACATGCATGGCTGGCTGGGTGGGTCACTTGGTCGGTGGATGTGTGGGTGGCTGGGTGCACGGGCGCGCGAGAGTGTGAGCAGTTGTGTGCGGGTGGGTGGCCAGGTGGCTGCATGGGTGGTATACTGGTATACTGCATGGGTGGCTCGCGGTGCCCACAAGTCCTGTACAAGTCCTGTCAACGTCCTGCGGACTATCAAAGTGACACTTGTACATCCTGTGTCCGTACGCGCCCACAGTGGCGCGCCGTGTACTGTCGGCACAGCCTAGGAAACGTCATAACTTTTACGTCCCTTAACCAAATGAGGCGTTCAAGGTGCCGTTGGAAAGAGCGTAACAATCTCTATCCATCTAACGTAAATCCTTTACGTTAACTCCAATCCCTTCTTTTCTTTAGGGATCACATCCCCTGCCAGGGACCCTTGAAGTAGCTTGAAATGTCCTTCACTCCAGCTTGAAGCTTGAACAGATGTCTTTAACCACAAGAGATGCATAGAGACTGTCATGGCCGGACTGAATCTTGAATTTTGGGGACCCTGTGTCAGGTGCTCACATGATGACAATAGGTTTGTGTGTCATTCTGACATTATTTGGATAAATTTTGATTTAACCCATAGTCCGTAAACTACCCGACCTGTCGGGTAGTTTGACTAACGGTCGAATTTCGCGCCGCGCCGTGAGCGCCGCGCCACTTGTGACGGATGTCAGTGGTCCGGTGGGTCCGGGAACACTTAGGGACGAAGGTGATGCATAGGTTTGGGGGTAATATTCGCCATAGCCTGGTAATTACAACGTGCATTGAGAATGTATCACGTGACTTTGGCGGGAAAATTTCGCTCGCGCGCGCGCGTAATGAGATATGGCTGCCAACGTGCCTCTGTCACGAAATTTTTGCGTCTCACGGCTTGAAACGGTTCAGAATGTTGCTCAGAATGACGATGCATGATTTTCGTAGGTCAGGCACCGCCAGATTTATAGGGTTAGGAAAATACAGGTAGGAAAATATGACTTTCCTGGTCGTCAGTTCCATATGAGTCATAGCTTATCATAGGTCGATTTTCTCCCTATGGCCGGGCAATCTGCGCCAGCCCGGGCATCCAGTTTGGGTAAGGGACGTCAGCTGCAGCGTTTGCTGAGAATGCGGACTAGTTTAGTGGCCATCTTTGCACGGAACATGGACCTGGTAGCCATGGTGGATCATGAAGTATGCGGCTATTGCGGCCTTTGCCTGTAGATCATCAGTATGTGTGAGATATGAGGGTCCCGGCCAGCGGAATCCGGGTAGGGCATGAACGAGCCAGGTACGACAACGTATTTGCGTGTTGTTTGCAGCGGAATACGTATCCCATGCATTATGAATGACGATTTTATCCATGCATATTTCAGCAAGTTCCATGCCTGTTGTAAAGAGTGGTATTAGCCCTGAAAGTGCCCAGTTTGGGGCATTTCTTTGGAGTATACCACTCCGTCAGTGCAGGTAGGCAACGTGTTTGTATTCCAGCACTTTTGGCAGCCTTTGATAGCTTGTTATAATGCATTATTGTGCTGCATGTCATAGATAGCTGTTTTCACGCGCGTAACCCACACACATGTATGAGCACGTTATATAGGGGTAATGGGTTATCCGGGTGGTCTGACCCAAGGAAAGCACCATTGGACTATCCAACTAAGTTGTCCAATGTTGGTATTGAGATTCCCTGCCCTCCCTGGGAAGTTAGGGGGGGGTAGACTTTTCCTTGGGGAAAAAAGATCGTCTTTTGGCCAGCTTTGACTGGAGCTATCATCCAAATGCTTTTAAAAAGCCAAGGTATTATTGCATATTCTGAAAGCCCTTGAAGTGTAGATACTCCTAGCATCTTGGTTGGGGGTATTTGGAGTTGTGGCCTGTGAGTTATGATTTTTTTCATTTTCAGGGGTATAAAAGTGCCAAAAATGGGTCAGCGGACTATGGGTTAAAATTGCCATTTATGACAAATGCTAGCAAAATTTGCTAGCATTTGTCACTAATTAGGGCTCCAAATGATCAAGAACTTTGTACAAGGTCAGAACAGCTATTATTCGTCACGGCCGCAAAGTGGCCGTACAACATAATCTGAGTTGAATTGGTGTGTCTAGGCAAGGGCAAGTGGTGTATGTGGCCAGTTTTGGCCTTGGATCTGGAGTTAACTTAAGCCGGGAATACCATGTAAAATAAAAAATTATAACATGCATCCGTGGGGAGGTCATGTAGCACATATTTCATGATGGATGGGGTGGAGGAAGCCGCGTGATCGAACTATCCTAACTCTATCTAGAAAAGCCTAACTACACTACTCATCAAAACGCCTCCTCCGCTTGGGGGGATAGATACCATGTAAACTTAACTCATTTTGACTCAACTACACCACCAGTAGGCAGACACATCCCGGGTAGTGGTGGGACCCAATCCTAGCCATAAACTTGAATGGGCCATAAACTTGAATGGACAAAAAAAGGCCATTTCTTGCAATGTGTTGTATAACGCCGACGAGGAGCCTGTGGGGGCTCCGCGTGTGACCAAGTATGGCATTCATAGCGATTCGGGCCGCGGTGCCCACACCCCTGTAACTAGGACCTAGATAGCTTATACCATCCATTCCATCCCATGTTCCCCTCCCACTAGCTGAGGACTTATGCTCACGTGACGCAGTCACGTGTCTATTAATTAATTAATTAATTGTGTAACGCCTAGGATTGATGAAAAGTGCCTATACTAGTCTAGTTAACCGGTTCAGTCTAGTTAACCGGTTAGTTGTCAGTGCTTGGAATTTGAGATTTGACAATTCACACGTGCACTTGGCTAGCTCGATATCCTATAATTTCCGGTGCCACCGTTGTGAGTTCGCCAACTAGGCCGGTGGTCCAGGACTTCATTTATAATAACACGGGTGGAATATATTGTTGAGGCATGCAGGTGTGGTATATATGGCCGGCCCTTTTAATTAACTAGCTATAGAAACATCTATTAAGTGGGACAACTTCTATGCACAGCGTGGGAAGGAAGGCAACATTTTCACCTACGACCAGCCAGGGGCGATAAGGGCTAGCCGATTTGAAAGGCGCTCCCAAATGGGACAAATTATATCGATATGGTGCACTGATATCAAGTCAATGATTTGCAAATGCTAGGTGTGGATTGATAATTTCCCGATATTTGGAGAATTTATAAGAGCATGCAAGAATAAATAGATGTGTGTATAGATCAACCACATGATGCGGACGCCCCTTGCGGGCTAGAATAGTCCTAGCTTGTAACCATTGGTAGTCACTGCTGCCATGGCAGCCATGCCTAGAATATGTTATAATAATATAATTACTTACAGCAGAGTGAAATCACTCAAACCAAAGCAAACGCCCAGCTATAAACCTCTATACAGAGCCATGTCAAATCTCTATACTACGATAAGACCAATGGAAACTCCTAACGGGAGGAACCTAATAGCCCTGCTGCACCGCAAAATCAGCCCGCGTACGGCGGAGCATGATGTCAGCCATGGCCCGAGTCAGCGCCACCGACAAGCGCTGACGCCAATATGACGTCCAGGTCCGCGCCGACCATGAGGCCCGCTGGCCCTCCAGGTCCAGCCGGTCCTCCCGGAGCCGGCAACACTCCTTGAAGAAGGCGGAGGTCAGGGGCCCCATGGCCCCAAACTGCCTAGAATATGTTTGCCTATAGCCGTGCCACCCTAGCTAGTCACGTGCACCGCTAACACCTGGTACACAACCAGCCATAGCCTTAGCCTAGCCCTTGTACAGCCATGTTACGTCCTGGCTATGATCAGATTACTTGCCCACGCTCCTTATTTTGATATGATCACATGGGTCTTATTGCGCCCGTGGCAGAACTTGCCGGATCGTCTATCGTGTCCGATTGCTGCTGTGGCATGCCTCTGGCATGAAGGAGAAAGGGGCCTCTGCCCTTTCTTCCTGGTGTGCACATATAGGAATTAAAAGCACTTCGGTGTACCGTGACTCCCCAACGGGAGCACCAGCTTAATTTATTAATTAATTAATAATAAATAAACATAGGACATCCTTCCAGCCACGCTAACGCACGCCAGCCATCATTGCTTGGCCAAAATCTTGTTCCATGCTTCTAAACTCTTTGGTCTTGACGCGGTAAGTGGCCTACCCGTCACCGGGACCGGTGTGGTCCCTGGGAATGGGCGCAAGCTCACCACCGAGGGTGTCTCACGCACCCTCCCGATCGACGCCGCGCTCCCTTGAGGGGACCTGTTGCCTGCTTGCAAGTCGCTGGGGTGCCGGAGCCTCGGGTGACCCCCCCCTTGCCGTTGTACTGGAGAATGAGGTTCATCTGCCGAGGGTTGCCTAGACGAGGGTGCACTGCGTAAGCGCGCATGTTGCCGCTCACGGTAGGGAGACGTCCTTTGCCTTGCGCCACCTGTCTCCCCCGACGAAATATCTCCTGGCCATCCTTGGTAGGGGCCACCCTCCTGAGGACTGGGCGCTGCCGCCGGCATGTCATCCCACGATGCCAACCCCTTACTAGACGTTGGCCTGGGCATGTTTGTGGCTTGCTTTGCTGTCCCATGGACAAAGCGGCGGTGGCTGACCTCATTAGGCAAGTCCATGCCCATCGAATAAGAGTTGTCAGCCGACACCCTGGGCACACTGCCCGCAGGGCGCGCGTGCAATGGCCCTGGCTGCCCACCAGGGAGTGCCGTGCCGGCATACTCCGAGAATGATCTGTGGGACAGCACGGCCGGGCGGATCGAGGGATCGAGACCCAGCGGCGGCGCAGTGGAGTGAGACGTGCACGGGTGGACAGCAGGGCCGCCGCGGCTCCCCTCCGATATGCGCAAGACCCGTTCCTGGGGTGACCACGCGCCGCCACGTGGCGGGCTGGTCCCCGCCGCCGCCGCCTTTGGAGATTCTTGCCAGCTGGCGGCAAGTGGGCCATCAACCATCAGCTGCGCGAAACTTGTCTGCGTGGCGGCGGGCTCCATCAGCCCCAGCTGAAAGCTGCTCCACTGCGTGGTAATGGACTGGGTCATCGCCGGCGGTGGCGGCCCAGGCACAACTGCAGTGCCAGCTGCAGAACCAGCCGCAGCGGCAGTTGCAGCCACATTCTCTGGTGGTGCATCGCCCGGTGGCTGCCCCCGTGTGCCCTGAGCTGCCAGCATATCCTCCAGGATGGTCGCGACCGCGTCCCGATTGGCCCCACCGTGTGACGACACGGAGAGCCGCGGCACGCCCTCCTCGCCGCGACCAGGGTGCACCCCGCTGGACCGCAGGGGCAGCCGGGGGATGCTGATGGCCCGTGAGACCAGCATCTCAAGGGGCTGGAACGACATGGACATGCGGCCCCTGGGTGACCCCAAGGGACCCTGGCCGGACGACAGCGACGTCCGGGTCGTGAGCATGTCCGCCCACGAGGGCCCTGGGCCCCCTGAGCTGGCCGGTCTATCCTGGTCCCTGCATTCCTCGGCTCCGTCGTGGGAGGCCCCGTCTCGTAAAGACGACTCAGCTGCTGCCCTCACCAGCTGCACATCAGGGTCCTCCATCCACCCAAAACGCGACAGCAGCTTCCCGAGCCACGGCGCGCCGTCGATGCCGTTCATCCGCAGCAGCATCTCAGGGACCTTGGAGGGGGTCGGTGCGGAGGGCGGCAGCAGCGCGGACACAGTCATGGGGCTGAGGTAGCGGGCGTCTGCGGTGGACCTGAGGGGGGGAGGGAGATGCAGGAAGGGCAGATGGGGATGGGTGAGTCGGGTGCCATGCGGTGGGTCGAGTGCCAGGGGCCTCGAGGAGGATAAAAGCTATATGCACAGGATGCAAAGTCCTTGAGGATGGTTGCTCCATGCAGCAGGCAGGGAGAGCAACTTCGACAGGACACATTTTAAGGCTCCTCAAAACAGTATCCGTTCAGAGTCCGCGGTGTAAGAGACATAACGCATGACGTACGACACACAAGTGTTGTCTACAAGCGGCACGCAAACGCTGTGACATGCACCCGACAAGACATGCTGCACGCCAGTTGGCCCAGTGGTACGGAACGCGTGCGGAGTTGCTCTCAGATAGCAAGCATGGACGCAGACCTTATCCACGCATCCACCTTCGTGGCCCCTGCCTCAACTCATCCTCGTCCCGCCCGTACCACCCTGGCCCTCCTCCTGCCCCTCATTCTGCCCCTACCAACCCTTCCCTCCTGTGCACTCCTTGCGCTATTGACCCCAACCTAGAACACGCCATTTTAAATTCGGAATCTGGCGTCGAGCCTTCCAAGTATTCCCTCTGGCAGCCACCAGCCAACCAAAAAGTGTGCGAACTCAGCACCCGGAGCAGGGGTGTGCGCGTGAAGAGATGCATCTCTTTTAGGAAACCATACATCCCCTGCTCCTCCCCCTCTGCTCCTTCTCCTCCTCCCCCTCCCCCCTTTCCCCACCCGCGGGCCCCCAAAAGTGCACAGGAGGCCAGGCGCCGCCACCCACTTTTCCATCAGCCGCTCGTTCTCTTTACGCAGCTGCTCCAGCTCGCTTTCCTTCTTAAGCTGCTCCCGCAACGCATCCGCCACCGCCAACAGCAGGCTGGCCATGGGATCCGAGGACTCCTTGCCCTGCTGACACCAAGCAGCGGTTACAGTGGGCGCCCAAGTGGCAGACGCCCGCACAGCAGCCATGAGGTGGCAGGGATGTGTGGCCGCTTGCCGTGCCAGACGCATCCGTATGCACGAGCCGCCACTGAGTAGATGCATGAGTACCAGTTTGTGCTAGCATCTGCGCGGCGCTCGAGGTGGTTTGTGAGGACCTGACTTCGAGGCTTATGCGCCACAGTTGGGACTTGTCCTAGTAGCAGCCCTAGTGGTGGAAGTCATGGTGGAAATCATGGTGGTGGTGGTGGTGGTGGTGGTGGTGGTGGTGGTGGTGGTGGTGGTGGTGGTGGTGGTGGTGGTGGTGGTGGTGGTGGTGGTGGTGGTGGTGGTGGTGGTGGTGGTGGTGGTGGTGGTGGTGGTGGTGGTGGTGGTGGTGGTGGTGGTGGTGGTGGTGGTGGTGGTGGTGGTGGTGGTGGTGGTGGTGGTGGTGGTGGTGGTGGTGGTGGTGGTGGTGGTGGTGGTGGTGGTGGTGGTGGTGGTGGTGGTGGTGGTGGTGGTGGCGGTGGTGGTGGTGGTGGTGGTGGTGGTGGTGGTGGCGGCGGCGGCGGCGGCGGCGGTGGTGGTGGTGGTGGTGGTGGTGGTGGTGGTGGTGGTGGTGGTGGTGGTGGTGGTGGTGGTGGTGGTGGTGGTGGTGGTGGTGGTGGTGGTGGTGGTGGTGGGCTGAGGCGGTTGTCAATATCGCAGTCATGGCAGTGCATGTAGTACATGCAGTGAATAAATATGCGAGACTTTCGACTCTTGGTAGATAGACCACACAAATGGGAACAGAGCTAGCCGGTGCCCACGCACGACAGGGGAAACAAGGGCCCTTCCCAGATGCAGACTACGCAGCACGTACACGAAACTAAATGTACAGCTGGGCAAGCCATGCAGGCCTGACTTGACAACAAAGACGATGGCTCGAGCTTGCAAAACCGGGGAATGAGGCCCAGTGGTGTCTGGATGCGCGCGCTAGTGCGTAGAACATACTGGATGCCTTGTCCACATGCCGTACCCATACACACATAAACAATCTTATGTCACGGCTAGTGTGTCCAAGGCTTGTACCAAAATCTGTACTCAAGATTTCAACAGACGGGGCTGCAAAGATTGACACTCAGGACATACCGTAAGAGTGGCCCGCCGCCGCCTGATGGACGTACTCATCCTCCCATGGCGCCTGCTGGGGGTTCGTTGCAGGGCATTGAGAGCGATGACCGGCCGCGGCACATCCCCTGCGGCAGTTTCAACGTCGCTTAATCCCACAGGCGCCGCTTCCCCGTCAAAAAATGCCATTTTCTGCAACTCTGTCGCTTTCGCAAGCTGCGCATACAACCCAATGTTTGGAACATAACAGACACATGGTCGAGCCAAGTATCGTCCATCAGAGCGGCAGTAATCTCAAGCAACTGCCAAGGATTAGTCAAATAATGGGGCGTCGGTCACCCATATAAATAAGCTTGCCAGGGGGACCTTCCTCCAGAACGAAAATCACATGACACGACACGGAAGCCCAGGAGGCGAAGGTGCCAGAAGCCACAACGTCAGGCCATTATTTGTGGCACTACTCACCAGGTGCATGTCTTGAGATAGTTCCAGGGTCCTCTCGGACGCTCCTTTCCCATGCCGTGCCTGCTTCCAAAGCAGAAAGGACGGCAACACGTCCCATCGCCTCCGGAACGTGCCGACAAGATCCCTGGCCATTTGCTGCCGCCGCACGTGCCAGCGCATGACCCGCAACGCGAGACGTTGCTTGCACATGAACGGGCCGATGTCGTCCGCTAGATCTGCCCGCCGCAACACGCCCGCGGCACGCCACGCGCCCTTTGCGCATGCCTCCAGCCAATACCCGAACGCCAGCAAGGCGAAATGGTGGACCTGTCGCGTGTGCCGCCACTCCGCCTGCTCGACCGCTTCTTTGTGGGTAAGCCAGGCATCCTTGAGGTGTAAAAAGGCGGCGCGCAGCAGTTTCTTGGCTGCACGCACTACTACTGGCAGTGGCTTGAGGAGTAGCCGCTGGCGCCGGAAGATCACTCGCGCCTGCGTGGTGGCGGTGCATTGGGATGGAAGCAGCATGAGAACAAGAGCAGGGACGAGAACAGGACTGACTTGAGGGTCGGCAGGCTAGGGTGGACGGGGAAGCGTAGGGTGGGCACATCGGGGGACGGGGAAGCGTAGGGTGCGCACATCGGGGGACGGGGAAGCGTAGGGTGGGCACATCGGGGGACGGGGAAGCGTAGGGTGCGCACATCGGGGCACGGGGAAGCGTAGGGTGCGCACATCGGTGGACGGGGAAGCGTAGGGTGCGCACATCGGGGGACGGGGAAGCGTAGGGTGCGCACGTCGGGGCACGGGGAAGCGTAGGGTGGGCACATCGGGGCACGGGGAAGCGTAGGGTGGGCACATCGGGGGACGGGGAAGCGTAGGGTGCGCACATCGGGGGACGGGGAAGCGTAGGGTGCGCACATCGGGGCACGGGGAAGCGTAGGGTGCGCACATCGGGGGACGGGGAAGCGTAGGGTGCGCACATCGGGGGACGGGGAAGCGTAGGGTGGGCACATCGGGGGACGGGGAAGCGTAGGGTGCGCACATCGGTGGACGGGGAAGCGTAGGGTGCGCACATCGGTGGACGGGGAAGCGTAGGGTGGGCACATCGGGGGACGGGGAAGCGTAGGGTGCGCACATCGGTGGACGGGGAAGCGTAGGGTGGGCACATCGGTGGACGGGGAAGCGTAGGGTGGGCACATCGGTGGACGGGGAAGCGTAGGGTGGGCACATCGGGGCACGGGGAAGCGTAGGGTGCGCACATCGGTGGACGGGGAAGCGTAGGGTGGGCACATCGGTGGACGGGGAAGCGTAGGGTGGGCACATCGGGGGACGGGGAAGCGTAGGGTGGGCACATCGGGGGACGGGGAAGCGTAGGGTGCGCACATCGGGGCACGGGGAAGCGTAGGGTGGGCACATCGGGGGACGGGGAAGCGTAGGGTGCGCACATCGGTGGACGGGGAAGCGTAGGGTGCGCACATCGGTGGACGGGGAAGCGTAGGGTGCGCACATCGGGGGACGGGGAAGCGTAGGGTGCGCACATCGGGGGACGGGGAAGCGTAGGGTGGGCACATCGGGGCACGGGGAAGCGTAGGGTGCGCACATCGGGGGACGGGGAAGCGTAGGGTGGGCACATCGGGGGACGGGGAAGCGTAGGGTGGGCACATCGGGGGACGGGGAAGCGTAGGGTGCGCACATCGGGGGACGGGGAAGCGTAGGGTGCGCACATCGGGGCACGGGGAAGCGTAGGGTGGGCACGTCGGGGGACGGGGAAGCGTAGGGTGCGCACATCGGGGGACGGGGAAGCGTAGGGTGCGCACATCGGGGACGGGGAAGCGTAGGGTGCGCACATCGGGGCACGGGGAAGCGTAGGGTGGGCACGTCGGGGCACGGGGAAGCGTAGGGTGCGCACATCGGGGCACGGGGAAGCGTAGGGTGCGCACATCGGGGGACGGGGAAGCGTAGGGTGCGCACGTCGGGGCACGGGGAAGCGTAGGGTGGGCACATCGGGGCACGGGGAAGCGTAGGGTGGGCACATCGGGGGACGGGGAAGCGTAGGGTGGGCACATCGGGGGACGGGGAAGCGTAGGGTGCGCACATCGGGGCACGGGGAAGCGTAGGGTGCGCACATCGGGGGACGGGGAAGCGTAGGGTGGGCACATCGGGGCACGGGGAAGCGTAGGGTGCGCACATCGGGGGACGGGGAAGCGTAGGGTGCGCACATCGGGGGACGGGGAAGCGTAGGGTGCGCACATCGGGGGACGGGGAAGCGTAGGGTGGGCACATCGGGGGACGGGGAAGCGTAGGGTGGGCACATCGGGGGACGGGGAAGCGTAGGGTGGGCACATCGGGGGACGGGGAAGCGTAGGGTGCGCACGTCGGGGGACGGGGAAGCGTAGGGTGGGCACATCGGTGGACGGGGAAGCGTAGGGTGCGCACATCGGGGGACGGGGAAGCGTAGGGTGCGCACATCGGGGCACGGGGAAGCGTAGGGTGCGCACATCGGTGGACGGGGAAGCGTAGGGTGCGCACATCGGGGGACGGGGAAGCGTAGGGTGGGCACATCGGTGGACGGGGAAGCGTAGGGTGCGCACATCGGTGGACGGGGAAGCGTAGGGTGGGCACATCGGGGGACGGGGAAGCGTAGGGTGGGCACATCGGGGGACGGGGAAGCGTAGGGTGGGCACATCGGGGCACGGGGAAGCGTAGGGTGCGCACATCGGGGGACGGGGAAGCGTAGGGTGGGCACATCGGGGGACGGGGAAGCGTAGGGTGGGCACATCGGGGGACGGGGAAGCGTAGGGTGGGCACATCGGGGGACGGGGAAGCGTAGGGTGCGCACGTCGGGGGACGGGGAAGCGTAGGGTGGGCACATCGGGGGACGGGGAAGCGTAGGGTGCGCACATCGGGGGACGGGGAAGCGTAGGGTGCGCACATCGGGGGACGGGGAAGCGTAGGGTGCGCACATCGGTGGACGGGGAAGCGTAGGGTGCGCACATCGGGGGACGGGGAAGCGTAGGGTGCGCACATCGGGGCACGGAGAAGCGTAGGGTGGGCACATCGGGGCACGGGGAAGCGTAGGGTGCGCACATCGGGGGACGGGGAAGCGTAGGGTGGGCACATCGGGGGACGGGGAAGCGTAGGGTGCGCACATCGGGGGACGGGGAAGCGTAGGGTGCGCACATCGGGGCACGGGGAAGCGTAGGGTGCGCACATCGGGGGACGGGGAAGCGTAGGGTGCGCACATCGGGGCACGGGGAAGCGTAGGGTGGGCACATCGGGGGACGGGGAAGCGTAGGGTGGGCACATCGGGGGACGGGGAAGCGTAGGGTGCGCACATCGGGGGACGGGGAAGCGTAGGGTGGGCACATCGGGGGACGGGGAAGCGTAGGGTGGGCACATCGGGGCACGGGGAAGCGTAGGGTGCGCACATCGGGGCACGGGGAAGCGTAGGGTGCGCACATCGGGGGACGGGGAAGCGTAGGGTGGGCACATCGGGGCACGGGGAAGCGTAGGGTGGGCACATCGGTGGACGGGGAAGCGTAGGGTGCGCACATCAGGGCACGGGGAAGCGTAGGGTGGGCACATCGGGGCACGGGGAAGCGTAGGGTGCGCACATCGGGGGACGGGGAAGCGTAGGGTGCGCACATCGGTGGACGGGGAAGCGTAGGGTGCGCACATCGGTGGACGGGGAAGCGTAGGGTGCGCACATCGGGGCACGGGGAAGCGTAGGGTGCGCACATCGGGGGACGGGGAAGCGTAGGGTGGGCACATCGGGGGACGGGGAAGCGTAGGGTGCGCACATCGGGGGACGGGGAAGCGTAGGGTGGGCACATCGGGGGACGGGGAAGCGTAGGGTGGGCACATCGGGGGACGGGGAAGCGTAGGGTGCGCACATCGGGGGACGGGGAAGCGTAGGGTGCGCACATCGGGGGACGGGGAAGCGTAGGGTGGGCACATCGGGGGACGGGGAAGCGTAGGGTGCGCACATCGGTGGACGGGGAAGCGTAGGGTGCGCACATCGGGGGACGGGGAAGCGTAGGGTGCGCACGTCGGGGGACGGGGAAGCGTAGGGTGGGCACATCGGGGGACGGGGAAGCGTAGGGTGGGCACATCGGGGGACGGGGAAGCGTAGGGTGCGCACATCGGGGGACGGGGAAGCGTAGGGTGCGCACATCGGGGGACGGGGAAGCGTAGGGTGCGCACATCGGGGGACGGGGAAGCGTAGGGTGCGCACATCGGGGGACGGGGAAGCGTAGGGTGGGCACATCGGGGGACGGGGAAGCGTAGGGTGGGCACATCGGGGGACGGGGAAGCGTAGGGTGGGCACATCGGGGGACGGGGAAGCGTAGGGTGCGCACATCGGGGGACGGGGAAGCGTAGGGTGGGCACATCGGTGGACGGGGAAGCGTAGGGTGGGCACGTCGGTGGACGGGGAAGCGTAGGGTGCGCACGTCGGGGGACGGGGAAGCGTAGGGTGGGCACATCGGGGGACGGGGAAGCGTAGGGTGCGCACATCGGGGGACGGGGAAGCGTAGGGTGGGCACATCGGTGGACGGGGAAGCGTAGGGTGGGCACATCGGTGGACGGGGAAGCGTAGGGTGGGCACGTCGGTGGACGGGGAAGCGTAGGGTGGGCACGTCGGTGGACGGGGAAGCGTAGGGTGCGCACATCGGGGGACGGGGAAGCGTAGGGTGGGCACATCGGGGGACGGGGAAGCGTAGGGTGGGCACATCGGGGGACGGGGAAGCGTAGGGTGCGCACATCGGGGGACGGGGAAGCGTAGGGTGCGCACGTCGGTGGACGGGGAAGCGTAGGGTGGGCACATCGGGGGACGGGGAAGCGTAGGGTGGGCACATCGGGGGACGGGGAAGCGTAGGGTGGGCACATCGGGGGACGGGGAAGCGTAGGGTGCGCACATCGGGGCACGGGGAAGCGTAGGGTGGGCACATCGGGGGACGGGGAAGCGTAGGGTGCGCACGTCGGTGGACGGGGAAGCGTAGGGTGCGCACATCGGGGCACGGGGAAGCGTAGGGTGCGCACGTCGGGGCACGGGGAAGCGTAGGGTGGGCACATCGGGGGACGGGGAAGCGTAGGGTGCGCACATCGGGGGACGGGGAAGCGTAGGGTGGGCACGTCGGGGCACGGGGAAGCGTAGGGTGGGCACATCGGGGACGGGGAAGCGTAGGGTGGGCACATCGGGGGACGGGGAAGCGTAGGGTGCGCACATCGGGGTACGGGGAAGCGTAGGGTGGGCACATCGGGGTACGGGGAAGCGTAGGGTGGGCACATCGGGGCACGGGGAAGCGTAGGGTGCGCACATCGGGGTACGGGGAAGCGTAGGGTGGGCACATCGGGGCACGGGGAAGCGTAGGGTGCGCACGTCGGGGCACGGGGAAGCGTAGGGTGGGCACATCGGGGACGGGGAAGCGTAGGGTGCGCACATCGGGGGACGGGGAAGCGTAGGGTGCGCACATCGGGGGACGGGGAAGCGTAGGGTGCGCACGTCGGTGGACGGGGAAGCGTAGGGTGCGCACATCGGGGCACGGGGAAGCGTAGGGTGCGCACGTCGGGGCACGGGGAAGCGTAGGGTGGGCACATCGGGGGACGGGGAAGCGTAGGGTGCGCACATCGGGGGACGGGGAAGCGTAGGGTGCGCACGTCGGGGCACGGGGAAGCGTAGGGTGGGCACATCGGTGGACGGGGAAGCGTAGGGTGGGCACATCGGGGGACGGGGAAGCGTAGGGTGCGCACATCGGGGGACGGGGAAGCGTAGGGTGGGCACATCGGGGGACGGGGAAGCGTAGGGTGCGCACATCGGGGCACGGGGAAGCGTAGGGTGCGCACGTCGGGGCACGGGGAAGCGTAGGGTGGGCACATCGGGGGACGGGGAAGCGTAGGGTGGGCACATCGGGGGACGGGGAAGCGTAGGGTGCGCACATCGGGGGACGGGGAAGCGTAGGGTGCGCACATCGGGGGACGGGGAAGCGTAGGGTGGGCACATCGGGGGACGGGGAAGCGTAGGGTGCGCACATCGGGGCACGGGGAAGCGTAGGGTGCGCACGTCGGGGCACGGGGAAGCGTAGGGTGGGCACATCGGGGGACGGGGAAGCGTAGGGTGCGCACATCGGGGGACGGGGAAGCGTAGGGTGGGCACATCGGGGGACGGGGAAGCGTAGGGTGCGCACATCGGGGGACGGGGAAGCGTAGGGTGGGCACATCGGGGACGGGGAAGCGTAGGGTGGGCACATCGGGGTACGGGGAAGCGTAGGGTGGGCACATCGGGGCACGGGGAAGCGTAGGGTGCGCACGTCGGGGCACGGGGAAGCGTAGGGTGGGCACATCGGGGGACGGGGAAGCGTAGGGTGCGCACATCGGGGTACGGGGAAGCGTAGGGTGGGCACATCGGGGCACGGGGAAGCGTAGGGTGCGCACATCGGGGGACGGGGAAGCGTAGGGTGCGCACATCGGGGCACGGGGAAGCGTAGGGTGCGCACATCGGGGGACGGGGAAGCGTAGGGTGGGCACATCGGGGCACGGGGAAGCGTAGGGTGCGCACATCGGGGGACGGGGAAGCGTAGGGTGCGCACATCGGGGGACGGGGAAGCGTAGGGTGGGCACATCGGGGGACGGGGAAGCGTAGGGTGCGCACATCGGGGGACGGGGAAGCATTAAGATGCATGCCGGGTTTAATATGAGGAGAACGGTCACCCCTTAACCCTAAACTGTAGGGAGATGTGCGCAGAGAGCCGGCAAGCACTGCGGCACCCACGGCTGCTGCCTCCCATCAGGGACCGTACGCTGTCAATGACACACGGCTGACTGGGGCTAGGTTCGTGTGGGTCAAACGCGCCCATGGGTTGGCCGTACGGGGGCTGGTGATGACTGGGTGAATAGCCGGTTGGATGGAAGTGTTCTTGAGAGCACATGAATCAACCCAAGGTCTGCTAAAAATAGATATGGGTGAGGGCAGGGACGTCAAAAGCATTCTTATACCACCAATCTCCTGGTGGTTGTGCAGAGGGCAGGGAGCAAAAGATGCGGTCACATGTCCCCATTGGCAAGCTCCTTAACTAACTGGTATCGCAAGTGTGTTTACATTCCATGGTGTGACTATTCTCGCTATTTCCCTCCTTACGCACATGCAGCTTCCGAGCGCGCTTCTGCAGCTGGACCTGACGTGCCAGCTGCCACAGCGCTGCCAGCTTAGGGTGGCCGCCCCATTTTGCGAGCGCGACTATGGCCAGCCGCTTCCCCTGCTTGCATGCTTGAGTGTGCCCCCGCCACGTCCTCAAGCCATGCCGCAGGACGGCCCGCCGTGCACGCCTGTCCACCTCAGACGCTGGCACCAGCGATGCGACATTGACCGGGGGGGCCGCAGCAAGTGGCTTGCCAGTCAGCACGGGCTGCTGGGCCGCCCACTGCTGACGCGCTTTTCCCATTTCGTGGTCCTGGGTGGGGCAGGGGGGTAGGGGGGTAGGGGGGAAGGGGGTTAGGGGGGGGGGGGGATAGGGAACAGGGACAGCCGGTTCGTGGACATCTCAAGGGATGCGAAGAGAAGCACGGGGTGCATGGGGGTATCCAAGTTTTGAGAATGCAAACCTGTGCATAATGCATACCTAGTGCCCAAAAGACTTGGACACTCGGGCACCACTTAATCGTGCTAATGCAGTTTACGGGGGGCAGCAATACTGGCATTCATCACGTGACGCCAAAATTGGGATTTACCACTGCCACCGCAACTAACGCCTCCTCCCCACAACCCAACAGGCTTTCCCCCACCCCCATTGGCCATCCACCCGCGCCATCTGTGCTCCCCCCCATCCCCGCGCAGATGACAAGAATTATGCCCCAGGCATGCATGCCTTACCGGCACGCTGATAAAGCAGGGACTCGATGCTCATCCGTGGCCAGATGCGCATCATTCCAGACGTAGACATCCAGCGCGAGACGGGCGAGCCACCCTTTCGGCAGCAAGCAACCTCCCTGCCTGCAGGTCTGCGGCTGGGCCAACATACGCCCATGATCACCGCTGTCACTCCAACGCCCATGGTCCTCACATGCACGCATTCACACGTCCTCCTCGATGTGTCCACTGTCCAACGTCAACCTCACATGGCCACTTTCAGACTTCCTCCACATGTCCACCCCAAAACCCGTTTATGCGTGCGCCACGTGTCCACCTGGCACATTCACGCCCGTACCCGGTACCTCCCACCACGCGTGCACGCATGGCCCTGATGGCCCATACCATATGTCCACCTGGCACAGTAATGGCACATACCGCCCACCACGTGTGCAGGCATTTCGCCAGCAACAGCGCA
This sequence comes from Mesostigma viride, assembly GCA_009746045.1. Lineage (NCBI taxonomy): Eukaryota > Viridiplantae > Streptophyta > Mesostigmatophyceae > Mesostigmatales > Mesostigmataceae > Mesostigma > Mesostigma viride. The sequence continues at coordinate 124,775 of RPFO01000612.1, forward strand.
TCATGGCGCCGCCCCCTGGCCTCCGCCACCAGCTCGCGTGTGCTCGCCACCTGGAGCCGCGCGGCGTCAGCCTCCCGCCGGAACACCTCGCCTTGCCTCTCCAGCATTACCATCTGCTCCTGTGCGCCCGTACTGCAGTGGAGCAGCTCTGCCGTGCGACGTGCCAGCTCCTCCGTGTGGGCGGCGCGCAAGGAGGCCAGCTCGGCCGTATGCTGCGCCTTCAGCTTCTGCTTGCGGACAACACAATTTGGGTAGTGATGATCAGGATATGTAAGTAATAAGATATTATTAATATAGTGATGATCAGGATATGTAAGTAATAAGATATTATTAATATAGTGATGATCAGGATATGTAAGTAATAAGATATTATTAATATAGTGATGATCAGGATATGTAAGTAATAAGATATTATTAATATAGTGATGATCAGGATATGTAGGTAATCATGAATGGCGTGGTTGCACCGTGGGTGAACAAGGGAAGGGGATAATAACATCAAACGATGTTGAGGTAGGGGTCAGAGCAGGCAGGCATAGGAGTGGCGAGCCGAAGCACGCAGCAGCGTACACGGAATGCGGGTGGGCAGCTCATGGGCTAGTGTGCGCGCTTGTGCTGGAACGATCGCGTTCAGGTGCTAGGCATGCCAGGGCAGCCAGCCTGGTGGGGCGCACTGTCCTTGAGACGCAGCAGGTAAGTGGGCGAAGGTTGTCGCAAGAGGGGGGGGACATCTCACCTAAACCGGTCTGTCCAACCCACTGTCACCGGTAAGTTGACGCGATCAGGTACCACAAGGCAGTACAGCTGACATGCAAACTTTGGGGTATCTGCTGCTGCGCATGGCCATCCTTTTCAGGACCCTGTTTTCAAACGGCTGAACTCATTGCCGAATTTCCCCCCCATGGTCCCAAGTCTCCAGCCAACTCCAAGCTACCCCCCGCATTGCCCCCCCACCCCCCCACCACAACAATACACACCCACCTTTTCGAACAGGACCATGCGCTGTTTCAGCTCCAGAGAGGCCGCCATCCGGTGCGTGTTTAGGGTCTTGTCCGCCTCTTCCTTGGTCTGCTGTCGCACGGCACGCACCGCCGACTCCACCTGGCCGAGTGATGCAGGGTTTGCCGTGAGCGTCCCACCGCGGTCGCAAGAGTAAACACCAGATGAGAGACTTGTCATCGTTGTCCTGTCAGAGAAGCTATCAGCCAGGGGAATGGAAGGATTCGTGTGAGCAATGTAGGCAGGGCAGGCCACATGGACACGACTGGCGCGCTTTCGACCACTACCAGACAGCTGCCCTGGTGGGGCAGACAACACTGACAGCATGAGGGCACAACTCTACAAACTATGGGAGGCATGTGAAGCAGGCGGAAAGAAAATGGCCAACAGGGGATTCAGGGGGTGTAAGGCATGCCACCCTCATTGGCCCAGCACACTCCACACCAGGGCCGTGGGTACGACTGCCTCAGAATATACTCGGAGAAACACATTTGTAAAACACAAGCGCTAGTGATGTTGGATCAGGAGCCTGCTGCCGGCTGTTCGCGCACACCCCCGTGGATGCCCCCCCACTGTGGGTTTGCAAAATCTTGCAGGGCAACTCTCTGCACTGCTTGCCTTATGGTGCTTACGGCCATGCCCACGTAGGAACGCCGTGCAGCCGGACAGGGGCGAAGTGCGGGCAAAGCAGCAGGGGGGGGGGGCGGGGGGCTGGGGGTAAGTGCGGGCAAAGGGCAGCAGGAGGGGGGGAGCCTGGACGCTCCTTGGGGAGAAGACACCGAAACCGGCCAAAGCACCCGGTAACGGCTGTACTCAAGTTTGCTCTGGCGATCGCTCTTAACACAATGTCTTGGCTGTAATCAAGATTCCAAGGATGGCTGTGAGGATAGTACAAGTGTTCATGCACAATGGCTTTACCGATGACCCTGGTGCTGCGAACAGAACAATGTGGCGCACCCCCACGCACATGTGGGGTGACTATAAACAGAACACGCTATACATTGAATCAAGCTGCCCCACCCTAAACCCTAAACCCTAAACCCTAAACCCTGCACAGAACATGATAGCACCCACAAGTATATTGGATCAAGGTGCCTCACGAGCTTAAACTGTTTGGTGCACGCTAACATAGCACCCACGTGCGCGGTCGAGTTCTCCACCATGCCTTGCACCAGTGCCACCCCCACGCGCGCGCGCTCGCCCATCACACCCATCGCCGTGTTCAACGCGTGGATCTCATCCTGGACAACGGGTGTGGGGGGGCGGGGGGAGCAGAAGGGAGGAGTGGAGGGAGAGAAGGGGGGGGGGGGGGAGAACGCAGGGGGGTGAAGGGCAGCACGGGAGAACGGTAGTAGGGAAGAAGGGGAGAAGGGTGGGGACCGGGAAGAACATACGGGAGGCCGATGAGTACACCCCGTTGGCCCCAGGATGTGCCAGGCATAGACGCGCGGGCCGTGGGTGGGTGGGTCTTGCCAAGTTTGATCCGCCGACCTCGTCAGTGGTTAGGCAACCACTGCCCGAGGTGCCACGAGACAGGGACGCGGTGGTCATTGCGGTACGTCTTTAGCAAGGTTACAGCTGCCCCAGGTCACCCATAAGAAGTGTTGGAAAGGGAAGGAGCGAGCTCGTGAGATGCGCACCAATTGACACAGTAATCTGCAGGCCACGCAAGGCCCCATCACCGTGGCAACGCAGCCACCCTCGGGTCATTGATAAGGCAGCGGGCCCCATACCGGAACAAGGCAATTATTTCAACATGGATAGTGAGGAACGCCCCTTACCCGCACCACCCGTCGGAAGATGGGCACCACCCGGTTGAGGAGGATCCCTGGGAAGGTGGAGTCCACCTCCTCCCACGCGACAGGGCGGTTCTGCTGTGCCTCCATCCCCTGTGCGCAGCAGGACTCGAGGTAGATGCTTTCGCGCTCCTGCACGCGGGGGCAAGGGGCGCAGAGGACAGGAAGGGGGGGTCGGGGGTGGGGGGCGGCGGGGGGAGGGCGGATGCCAGCAATTAGTGGCGGATGTCAGCAAGAGAGGCACCCACAGGTGTAGGAAGGGACGGCTCAGATCACACCCCTTGGTTACATGTGCCAGGGAAAACTTGGAACTGGGACAACCTTTTGTGCCACATCAATACCAATATCCAAAGTATGACGTACAGTGTGTTATTCCACGTGGCGGGGGGGAGGGGGCAGGGGGGGGGGGGGGGGGAGGGGAGTACTGAGAAGCCGTACGATTTTGAGTGCATGTGCACAAAGATACGTGGCTAGGCGACAGGTATGCCAGGGCAGGCGCGAGGCCAGCATGCAGCTCGGCGGACCACCCCCGGCATGCATGTGAGGACAGGCCGGACAAGGCAGAACGGGAGCACCAAGGGCGGAACGAGAAGGTGGGATGAAGTGATAGGGGAAGGGGAAGAAAGGGGAGGACCAGAAGGGCTTCGCTACCAGTATGCATGCAACAAGTGGCGAGGAAGAGATGTGAAACGGTGTATGGCGAGGAAGAGACGGGACAAAGTGTACGGGACACAGTGCACGAACAGGGCACGGCCGATGCCATGGCCCAAATCCTCCACGGAGTTTCCCCCGCCCGCTGCGTAATTTTGGCGGTGACATGAAGTATTCTTACAATGGAGCTATCATGCATGCACTCTCTGGCTCGCATCACACAAAGAGTTGGCCCCATCCGATCACGCCGGCACGGGCCACCGCTCGGCTTCCCTCTTCCAATCGTGTAATTGACCGTCTCCCCGCCAAAGTGCTGGCGCGAGAAGGAACAGAAGCAGCTAGTCATGCGTTACTTGTCTGCCTTGCACAAGCTAGCTAGCTCGCTTGCACGAATTCTGCAAGCTTTGGGTTAAGAAAAGGTCCTCGACGTTCAATTTCATTACCTCCTCAAAGAAGCGGTTGAAGCATTCGACGGCGTGGTCAAACATGCCATGCGTGAGGGTATTATCGTTCAGGCACTGCGCCACGCCCAGAAGATCATCCATGGTTGGGTGATCTGATAAGAACCAAATCTGCCCCTTAAGTCTTCTTCGGGAAAATGTTCTTGTTTATGACCGGCCGTCTGCGTGTGTTGCTCATAGGTCTAAGCCTTTTGGCGACTTGCCCGCGCTGCACGTGCCGCGCGGCACGGGTTAATAGCAAGCTTGGGCTACCCCATCAGGAACGCAGCAAAAGAACAACCGTGCTTAATATCTGACAATAAAGGTCACTAGGCTATACGTCTTTTTCTCTCCCAGTACTCCTACGCCCGCGTCCCGTGCAAGGTATCGGGCGAGCAATATTGCCCCAAATTTTCGCGCTCCATCTATTTTGTAGCCAACCTGTTCGTCACGGAACAGAGAAATCCATCATGATCAATGGGGGTTCTTGCAAATGACATGCTTAAACTATGTCAGATTTTTTATTACTGCCATTCCTGGAACCCCTTTTATCCATCCTCACCAGGTCCTCAAAAAATACATTTTTGCTCGTGACTGGCCAGTATGTGTGTCTTTTTGTCCTAATTATTAAATTAGCCATGGTGCTTGTCAGCGGCAACGCACGAGAGACTGACACGTGTCATAAAGTTGAAAAAGCGCATAGTTCCCGCCGTTACTCACCCTCTCCTACCCACTATAAATAACCCCATGTATGTATAGAATCTCTGCTGCACATTGCGGCGTGGGAAACAACAACAACAACAACTCAACAACAACTCATCCTCACTCAGATGAACGCAACTAGAAAGTAACGGGATTTGTTACGAAGCGTGAAATGCTGTCATCCGACGGGGCGGCAGCACTGTACAACATTACATTTACTTTGCAATAAAGCATAATTTACGCAGTTTAAAATTAATAAATGATCGTTTCGGGCTTAGCTATTTTTCATCAACGTCCTTGCTGCCATTTCAACATTATTCTTCGTTGCACCACAGCTGATAACCCGCTGCCATAAGACATCGCCGCTCCGGAAAGCCCGGCTGAAGATTATGCCCGTCAAGTGCAAGCTCGCATGCTCACTGCTGCGGGCGTGAAATGTGGGCATTTTTTGGACAGGGCATGGCGTCCAGCGCAATTCCGGCATGCGAGGCTTATATCCATAGCGACTGCCGAAATTCCAATGCCCGGATATCATGCGCGATAAGCCGTCCTCCAACTTTGTTACTTAATTCTGGATATTCTTATCGCCCAAACATAATTTTTCCATGTTATGGTCGGAATGCCCTTTTTTTTCATAGTAGAAATTCCCGCAAAAATGACCGGGGACGATATCAAATGGCGTCCGCTGCAATGGGGGGCATAGGCACCACAGGTGCCGACGCCAACAGCAGTTCCCGTACATCCACACAACGCACGGTACCAGGCTCGGATAAGGCTCAGGAGCCACTGCGGCTGCTGTGCCTGAGCAACGGGCATGGAGAGGACACCATCGCGGTCGCTATCTTGAAGCAGCTGCGGGTAAGATTGCCACGTATGCACGCATTTTTCCCAATCGTAGTGACCATGCATGGTAAAACTGCATTCGTCCAACGGTCACGTCCTTGTCATCGTTATTCGTTGCAGACGCCAACTGCAAACATTGACGCCTTGCATTATGGACGGCTGAGCACCAAATGGGAAAGTGGTGGCCCATCCCACCCTCACTTGCCCTTGATACTGTGATACGTAGATGTTGCCTTGACGTGCTCCTTGACCTCATCCCCTTGCCCCCCCCGCCCCACCCCCACCCCAGGCGCTCGCCCAGCGTCAGGGGCGCGAGCTGGTGATCGAGGCGCTGCCCATTGTGGGAATGGGCCACGCGTACCAGAGCGCAGGTTTCCCCATTATGTGCCGGTGCCAGCCCATGCCCAGTGGGGGGTGAGTGCGGCCACCTGTGACCCCATCATGTGCCGGTGCCAGCCCATGCCCAATGGGGGGCGAGTGCGGCCACCTGTGACCCCATCATGTGCCGGTGCCAGCCCATGCCCAATGGGGGGCGAGTGCGGCCACCTGTGACCCCATCATGTGCCGATGCCAGCCTATGCCCCGTGGGGGTTGAGTGCAGCCGTCCACCACGCCATTACCCTGTCCACGTATCTCCCCACTTCTGGCGGTGCTGTCATGTGTGCTATTGCCTGCCCGGTCTATTGCCCTGCGCGATTGCCCGCCCGTCTGCTCGCAGTAGTTGGTTGGCGGCCACCCACGGGAAAGTTTGCTACTCGCCCCATCCCTGGCAAGTACCATCATCATGCCCATGCACCCACGCAGACCCTGCCAACAACTGGTCCCACTGGGTGGCGTCCATTCGCTGGCTTAGGGAGCAGGCACGGACTCGCGTGGCGCAGGCGCCGCAGTCTTGGTGGCAACGAGGGAGACCCGCCGTCTGCCGCATGCCGCATCCAGCGCAGCCCTTTGATCCACTGATTATAATATATATGATCGACCAATATATAAGGATATATAGGATTATGTTTGGATCCTGGTGCTGACCCTGGGAGCGCATGCCTGGGAGCGCGCGCCCGTGACGGTTCATGTACTTCATATTCTAGTGTGTATATACTACTATGCCTCGGCGATGCACGATACGCCTCGATACTATACGCCTCGACGATACCCAGCTATTAATGTTGTCGCTAGGCCTTGCTCCCTGTGCATGGAGGACGCATGTGTCCAGGGTTTCTGCGGATCGCCGTAACGCCGTACCCATGCTGCCTGCCTTGTCTTGACGTGATAGGGGGCCAGCAGGGGTCCATGACTGCGTGGTATAGGCCATCACTTGGGACCACTATAGTGACCATCAGGTTGGCCATGGCCCGGAACCGGCTGTCTCGGGCTGTTGCCCACGGAACCACTCGCCTACCACGCCTGCTTGGTCCACCTGCCCATCATGTTGTATGGTTTGTTTCCAATTCTACTTGACAACCCCATCCATCTCAAACCTCTTTTTTCACCGCCTCCTCTTCCTTGTTGACCGCGATGATCCCCGCGCCGCCAGCTTTGTGTACATGGACCGCATGCAGTTGGTGGGTGACGTCAAGGCTGGGCTGCTGGAGTTGACAAAGGCACAGGTGGGGAAAGGTGGCGCGCTCGTGCAGTGCAGCTGTCACCCACTAACCAGACGCTTGGATGACCTTTGAATCAAGTCGCCAGCTTGGAGTGACGAGTTCTGGTTCCTATCGGCAAAACCCCTGCGCCCCTGCCTCCCACAGCCAACATGGCCGTATTCCACTTCCCTGTGGGACCATTGGTCTTGTCCCTGTGGAACCAGCCAGTAACGTGCTTCAGCCAATGACGTGCTTCAGCCATTGACGTGCTTCAGCCAATGACGGGCTTCTGCTACATCCCCTTAGTTGTGGAATCGTGGCCTCCCGTATCAGTAGCTCCTGTGAATCGCGGAGCTAGAGTGGCACAGGACCCATCCGAGATACCGTGAGAGCGGCCCCCACATAATGAGTGTGTGGCGTTGGCGCGACTGATGTTTTGACCGTGCTTCACTTGCTTGACATCTGGTGGGCTAGCATTTCTCGTCCAGCGAGAGCACCCATGGCAGGTATCGTCATCCTTGCTGTGGTGGCCCAGCCCTTGTTCCTGTCGTTATCTCTCCATGAACTGGCCCAGCAGTTTGACTTCCGCCGTGAGAATGTTGGACCCATCCATCTGTAAACCCGGTGTCAGTGCACACCGCATTGCATGAAACCAGCCTGGAAAAGGGTGCCTTGCCTAGCGATAGGGGCGCCCATGAACGCCATACGGATATGATTGCTATTCACGCCAGAACACCATACGGATATGATAGCTATTCATACCAGAACACCATACGGATATGATAGCTATTCATACCAGAACACCTTGCGGATATGACAGCTATTCATACCAGAACACCATACGGATATGATAGCTATTCACACCAGCAACTTGCTCTCCGGGGCCTTGGGGTGGCTCCCCCTCCTGGCCCTCCGCCCTGTGTGATTAGCCAGTGCCCCCCCATGACATCTGGCCACCCACCCACCACATCCATGCACACACACAGCTGGCCGCCACCAAGGAGTGGGTCTGCCAGCACCCCACGGGCGTGCTTCTGGCCGTGGGCGACGTCGTCCCTCTCGCTTTTGCCTGGTTCATGGGGCGGTGGCCAGGCGGCCAGCAGCGGACACCTGACATGGCGGCCAACGGCATGCGCTACGGCTACGTGGGCACCGTACGGAGCGAGTTCTACATCCGTACGCCCGATGGCAACAAGATCCCTGGATCACGCGACTGGGGTGGGTGCTGCCTCTCGCTTTGGGGGTGGGTGCGGCTTATCTTCTTGCGGGTGGTTTCGGTCTACCTTCGGGGGCCATGTGTTCCACCTCGTTCCTTTGGGGGGGCACGGCCTGCTTTCTTGGGGGTGGGCACGGCCTGCTTCCTTGGGGGTGGGCACGGCCTGCTTCCTTAGGGGTGGGCACGGCCTGCTTCCTTAGCGTTGGGCACGGACTGCTTCCTTAGGGGCGGGCACGGCCCGCTTCCTTAGGGGTGGGCACGGCCTGCTTTCTTGGGGGTGGGCACGGCCTGCTTCCTTAGGGGTGGGCACGGCCTGCTTCCTTAGGGGGGGGCACGGCCTGCTTCCTTAGGGGTGGGCACGGCCTGCTTCCTTAGGGGGGGCACGGCCTGCTTCGTTAGGGGTGGGCACGGCCCGCTTCCTTGGGGGTGGGCACGGCCCGCTTCCTTAGGGGCGGGCACGGCCTGCTTCCTTAGGGGTGGGCACGGCCTGCTTCCTTAGGGGTGGGCACGGCCTGCTTCCTTAGGGGTGGGCACGGCCCACTTCCTTGGGGGTGGGCACGGCCTGCTTCCTTACGGGTGGGCACGGCCTGCTTCCTTGGGGGTGGGCACGGCCTGCTTCCTTGGGGGTGGGCACGGCCTGCTTCCTTAGGGGTGGGCACGGCCTGCTTCCTTAGGGGTGGGCACGGCCTGCTTCCTTGGGGGTGGGCACGGCCCGCTTCCTTAGGGGTGGGCACGGCCGCCTTCGTTAGGGGTGGGCACGGCCTGCTTCCTTAGGGGCGGGCACGACCCACTTCCTTAGGGGTGGGCACGGGCTGCTTCCTTAGGGGTGGCTATGTCCTGCTTCCTTGTCAGTTTTGGATGGGTGGCGGGGGGAAATAGGGGTTTGTTTGTTGTATGCTCGTTTCTCGTATGAGGCCATCCCAGACCAGTTTCCCTCGGCCACATCGGGCCAGGGGCCTGCAGCTTTGCTGCAACAGGTGAGGTCAAGCAAGTGCAGCAGCTCATGCTATGCTCTGTGGATGGTTGTGATGGATCTTGCTTGGGTAGCGGTCATGAGCGCGACACGGGTGCATGGAGCTGCCAGCGGGCACCCCTCGGAAAGGAGCGCCCGAGGAAGCGGTGCACTTGCAGGGGGCAAAGGAGGAGGAAAGTTGTACTGGCGGGCTGCTGTTTTGGTGGGATTTCCTTCTGTGGATCCCGTTTCGCCTTCTGTTGGTGCACCCTGGGCGCCAGCACAGGGACGCACAGGGGTTGCGCCAGGGACATTTGCCCGTTTCGCGCACGCCATCCCCGCGAGGGGATCATGAGGAAATATTGGTGCTGTCACACGCGGGGCAGGGAGTGATGTTGGAGTAACTGCGGGGACAGGCCATAGTAGGGCGAATAGAGGAACAGCAGGACGGGATGGGACGGGGGGGGGGGGGGGGGGCGATCAGCCGGCGTGTTGTGACGGCGCACACCTGCTGCCCACCTGGTCACGTATATCTAACATGTTTGCTGGTTGGGTGACCCAGGGGCATTTCTTATAGTTGTACTGTCGCCGGCTCTTGGTTGCTCAGGGGTCCCTGCCCTGTGGCAGGGGGTCTCTGTCTGCACTCACAGCATCCGCTGTAGAGATGCTGTTTGGCCTGTAAACTGTATGATGTGGGGATCTTCTTTGACATTTTTGGGCGGTTGGTCGCTCGTTCCCCTTCGCATCGCTGCCCCACTGCGATGCTATTGGCTCCTATCCTCCGGCTCGCATTCAAGCACGTACGTGCGGTCTGTCAACCGATTCCCTGTTTGCATGAGGATGGTCTTACATCAGAACGATTCATGTTGCCGTCCGCTGTGGTTCTGCTTGTGAGTAGATGCGCGCTCTTCCTTGATACTCCTTGATCGTGAATAAAATGTGTGCCTGCTTCCTTGTGTGTGAATTCTTGCTTGCTTGCTTGCTTGATACTGGCAGCCGAGGACTCAATCTCACGCGACATCTCGTACCTTCCATGGGAGCGCGCGATGATGTCAGCGGAGCGGTGCAGGTACATTAAATGATGTCAGCGGAGCGGTGCAGGTACATTAAATGATGTCAGCGGAGCGGTGCAGGTACATTAGCAAGGAAGCATGCATGGCAGACTGGGATCGCAATCTAGGAGAAGTGCCCCTGTGAGCATAGTCTAATGAAAGACATGCCGTCGTTCAGAGACCATAGAGCGTTGTCCACATGATCTTGTGCACATTATCAGGGAGCACGAACTATAATGTGTGTTTTGTCTTTGGGCACATACTGTATGCACACAGCCCCTGTGTGGATGTTCTTTCATGCTTCTGTCCTCTTGCATTTGGACAAAGAAACCTGTTGCGGCTATTGGTTTTGCACTCCCCTTGCCTGCCTGCTATTGTGTGACTATGACTCTGGGATTATCGCCTAGAGCGATCCACAGGAATCAAGTAGGTGTGAGTGCATATACATGTTCATGGATTGCCGTCAGGATACAGGGCATTTGAATTTGATGTATATAATAGTATTATATATTCTATAGTAGTATTATACATTACATAGGAGTATCATACCGCTGCTGTAGTATAAATATTGTGAACAGAGGGATGCCTTTTGCTGGCTTGTGAGAAGGGCTGCACCTACTGCGGCCTTGTGGGTGCAAGCAGACAGCCGTGGCAGCACGTCATGGTTCCTGTGTGTATCTGTGTATGTGCGTGTGTTGTGGCCGCATTACGTGTGGGTGTGTTGTGGCCGCATTACGTGTGCGTGTGTTGTGGCCGCATTACGTGTGGGTGTGTTGTGGCCGCATTACGTGTGGGTGTGTTGTGGCCGCATTACGTGTGGGTGTGTTGTGGCCGCATTACGTGTGGGTGTGTTGTGGCCGCATTACGTGTGGGTGTGTTGTGGCCGCATTACGTGTGGGTGTGTTGTGGCCGCATTACGTGTGGGTGTGTTGTGGCCGCATTACGTGTGCGTGTGTTGTGGCCGCATTACGTGTGCGTGTGTTGTGGCCGCATTACGTGTGGGTGTGTTGTGGCCGCATTACGTGTGGGTGTGTTGTGGCCGCATTACGTGTGGGTGTGTTGTGGCCGCATTACGTGTGGGTGTGTTGTGGCCGCATTACGTGTGCGTGTGTTGTGGCCGCATTACGTGTGCGTGTGTTGTGGCCGCATTACGTGTGCGTGTGTTGTGGCTGCATTACGTGTGCGTGTGTTGTGGCCGCATTACGTGTGCGTGTGTTGTGGCCGCATTACGTGTGGGTGTGTTGTGGCCGCATTACGTGTGGGTGTGTTGTGGCCGCATTACGTGTGCGTGTGTTGTGGCCGCATTACGTGTGCGTGTGTTGTGGCCGCATTACGTGTGCGTGTGTTGTGGCCGCATTACGTGTGGGAGTGTTGTGGCCGCATTACGTGTGCGTGTGTTGTGGCCGCATTACGTGTGCGTGTGTTGTGGCCGCATTACGTGTGCGTGTGGGTGGGAGCGTCTTTGGAGATGCTAGAATCAACGGACGTAGGGTCGCTTGGGGGCGGACTTGCGTGTGCATCCCATATGGTGACGTACGCAGGTTTATCGTGCCGAGGGACACGTTCACGAGCCAGCTGCTGCGGGAGGCCCTGCCACCACGCGTGCGCTCCAGGGTGCGTGCCCTACTCATGCACTAGCTCTGCTTATTTCTTCCACGGCAGCTGGCCTGAAGACGGGCATGCCAGGGACGGTGATTCCGGGAAGAAGCAGTGGCCATGGGTGGCGTGGCGGGACACTGGACACGGTGGCAGACGTTGCAGCGTGAAGTAGCAAGTGGCAAAACGTTTTCTACATTCACTACAATGGCATCTGGCCAATCGCCGTGAGGCCTGCCCTGTATGGTACTCAGGGTATGGCTCGTGTAGCAATCTGAAGGGTGGGCGAATCCATCCCCTCTATAAAAACCGTTAACACGGCGTGCAGTTCTTGTGGTGCCAACATGCAACCACCTCACGTTCTCAGCCACAAATGTGCCTTCTCGCAACCTCTTTTGCAATGTGATCGCAAAACTCTCCTACGATTTACGATGCGGGCTGTGCCCAGTAGTTCATGTGGGGGTCAATGGAACCCCCTAAGGACTGGCCAGCCTCCAACGGAACTTGTTGGTCCATTCATATCCTGTCAGCTGCCCCCCATTGCTGCCGCCACTACTGCCGCTGACCCCTCCACCGCTAATTACCAAGACCCTAAGCAGCTTATGGTCGTGTTTCGAACCAGTATCGTGAACCAGGCTTGTGAGAGGCATACCCGACCGGCTGCGCCAGCTGCCAGTATCAACTCATGTGAGGTCCAGACTGCGGGCGTTGCCCATCCGGTTTGTCCATCCAGGTCCGCGGATATGGGGCTCTCAGATCCCCTCTTGACTGTCATGCGGAATCGCTTTCAGTCTGCTGCATGTGCCAGGTCTTGGAATGTACACGATCCTGGTATGAGCTTGCAGCGCTGCTGAATCACACCGCGTGGAATGGATGCCACCACACGCCACCGGCCTGTGCGCAGGTCCTGGACTTGGGCAACCCGATGATGGATGGGTTGGAGCCGAGGGGCGACTTTGACGCGGCGCTGCCGGGGGTAGATGTGCCCCTGGCGCTACTGCCAGGGTCCAGGGCCCCAGAGGTAGGCATCCTCCAAGAACCTTGCTTGTGCCCGCTGTGTGCGAAGCGTCATCCAACAACACTTCCTTGGGCCCGCTGTGTGTGAAGCCAAGTCTCCTCATTGCCCATCTGTGCATTCGTGCGAACTCCCTGCGGTTACGTGGGCCGGCTCTTCTCGCCGCTGTGTGTCTGCATGGGTTTCCATCTCCTACTTCTTAGTGTGCCATTACGACGAAAGGCCGCTTGCGGAAGTCGGGAGCCCATGCGATGCCAGCCCGTTTTGGTAGAGCAGCTATTTGCACTCTTCATCGCACCGCCCCTCAGCGAGAAGTGCTGTAAGCGATGCTGGGTTCCCATAAATGTGCCCGCTGCCATGGCCATTTGGCCAGACTTGGTGCTTTGTGCTTTGCCTGTTCCCAGCTGTGCCGCTTGCCTGCATGGCCCTTGCTGCGGATTCCATATGGCGCGGAGGGCAGAGTCCCTGGTCAGGCGATGATGAGTTGATGACACCCCATTCTGTATGGCAAGCAACCCCAGCCTAGGGCCATGTGCCACACACGAACTCTTTTGTACATGCCATGCCAACCCTCCCACTTGGCCCTCCCGGATAGACAAAGTCCCATCCTGGCAGCACCCCGCCACGAGTTGGCCATTCCAGTGGCAAGTGGCAACGCTAAATAGCCACCCGTCCCCCACACCACGACCCACATTTTATGCATGGACCCGTGCGCGGTGCGTGGTGCTGCCAGGTGTACAACAACTTCGCGCTTCTGCTGTCCGCCGCGTTCGCACTCGCCCGCCGGCTGCACCCGCGGCACGTCTCTTTCCTCTGCCCGCTCGTGCCCAGCCTGCCCAGGCAGCCGTTCCTGGACGTGCTGGCATCCGCGGGGTGGCGCCGCGAGGGGCCACCTGGCACCTCCTGCGAGCGGTACACCCTCGAAAAGGGGGCAGGGGGGGCTGGGTCCGGGGGAGGGCCGGTGGTCAGCGTGGTGGTGCGGGCGGGCGGGTTCAACGATGCGGTGCAGAAGTCGGTGGGCGCGTTGGCCATGGCAGGGACGGCATGCGAGCAAGTGGTGCGTCCGCCTATGTATATCCAGGGTGGTGGGGTGCTCCTCCGCCACAAGCGAGGGTGGTGGGATCACCTAGGATTCTAGTATGTTTTACTGCGGCTGCCATCGGCCATGACCTAGGCACAGCATTGGGAAGCAAAAGGCACTAGCCAGGGCGGAAGGGAAGGAGGGGAGGCTGCTGCCTGCCACTTGCCATCGCTTTGGTCAGAAAGAAAGGAAAACAGAAAAACCAGTGCCTCGCACGCAGAGGTAACCCTGACCCTGGTATTTGCGTATGGAACGGTTGCTGTTCTTGTATAGGTGCCCTCTGCTGGCGATGCCCCCCTGAGCCTGTTGCGGGTTTGCCGAACAAGCACCAGTGCAAGCCCGACCAGACGCGTTGGATGAGCTGTGTGTCCCTGGCGGATGGGCATGTGGGCGCATGTGTGGGCGCATGTGTGGGCGCATGTGTGGGCGCATGTGTGGGCGCATGTGTGGGCGCATGTGTGGGCGCGTGCACAAAGACACACCAGCTTGCTATCTGCCCACAGCTGCACACATCACCAGCAGCACACACCACAGCCATGTTCAAGATTGCTTCAGCTGTGTGCACCCTAAGTGAAGCAGGGTGAATCTCCTTGTTACGTCACGCTGGCCAACCGATCTGAACAAGCCGCCGTTTCATGGTGCCCCTCCCTGCAGGTGGGCCTGGGCAAGCCGGTCTTCTCGTTGCCTGGCCAGGGGCCCCAGTTCACGTACAAGTTCGCCGAGGCGCAGCAGCGGCTTCTGGGGCCATCGGTGAGCATACGTCACAAACTGTCCGCATTGCCCTTCTTCTCTCACGTGCCCTGCCCATGATAGCCGTATTCATGGCCCAGCAGGGCTCCAGAGTAGGTGGTGTCAGTGTCTGGTGTAGTGGTGGAAGGATAATGAGAGGGGGCATCCTGTTGTTGCTGGGCCCAAACATTGCAGAGCGCCCGCGGTCAAATGCATTGGCGGCAACAGGGTGTGGAAAAGGATATTGCGCAGGTACAGGCTGGGTGATGCTTGTTTCTCTTCAAGGTTAGCCACCCATGTTGAAGTTATTCGGCTTTGCATGAGCCCTGGCTCATGGCTGAAACATGGATGATGCAGGCTAGGGACTGCGGGTGGGATCTTATGGGTGGGCTCAGCGTTATGGAGGGTGGGTAGTGTTAGCTTCTGGAAGGAACGAAATTTAGTGGGATTTCCTTCACAGGGATCCGCTGAGGTCGTCCAGGCCCCAGGGATGCATGCTGCTCTAACGCAAGGGATAAAGAAGGCGAGGTAGACCCTCGGCCCTCTCACACGACCCCAGGTCAGCTTCCAGACTTGAGATGGTGCAGAGCTTATTTCTGGAAAGTGGTCAGGGCTGTATGGCTTAGTTGTCTAGCCTTTGGTACAGATGCCTGAGCCAATTGGCGCAATAGTTTTCGCTGGCTTGATACTTATTACTGTGGCAACCGGCACAGATGCCACCGAAGCATGGCCCTGCTCCGGAGAATTGGTGGTCGACCGCCCCTCATGCATGTCTCACTGCTTGATGATGCGATATCTGCGCGCTTTGGAGAGTACAGGTACTCCTCTGCAAGGATCCAGAAGATCTGGCATCCACGGCCAGCAAGGCGCTTTCAGACCAGGCATTCCTGTCCACCTTGGGTGAGAACGGAAGGCTGCGGATGGGCACTGCCGGTGCGGCGCAGAGGATTGCAGATGTCATCTGGGATCATTTACTCCTTAGCCCTTGAAGGCTGATTGCAGCCTCGCCGCTGTCTCAGGGATGTATCATGAACTCCGCATGAGTTTCGACGTGCTCCCGGCCAGTGCTCATGGCATCGTGTTGGGTATTAGCTGAACTCCGAGTGAACAAGGGGCTGGAGACTTGATTTGTGCACAGACCAGCCAATCAGCGGCTACGGCAGCATGGTAGCTCGTGTAGTCACTGCGGTGACAAAGGACAAAGTTTGTTTTTTCCTGTGTTCAGGACTGACCGCGTCGAACGGGCAAAGATATTATTCATGGACGGTCAGTAAATATCCCTAGCTTTTCATATCTACAAACCAGTCCCTTTTTGGCCGGCTGATTAATTAAGAACATACCTCCGTGGGGAGGATATGCAACACATAACCCCGAAAAGGGGCATATGGTTTTCCATACATTCTAGGCAACAACCTGCAGGTGGTTGGTGTAAACTGCCACCTACTCGGGGTGCATGCACAATTGAGGTGCACCTGCACGGCCACCATGTTTTCCAGCAGCTGTGCAAAGTTGCGGACATGGGGTGGAAGATGATCATGGCTGTACGAGGCAATGGCTTGGGCATGATGGCGTCAAGTCATTGCTGGGCTGCCTCCTCCCCAGCTGCGAGGCCGATGTGGACTACCGTATCTCCCTCGCCTGGCACGCTTTACGCCAATACCGGGCCCTGTGGCGCAATTAATTAACTAATTAATTAAACTCGTGCTCCCGTTGGGGAGTCACGGAGCACCGAAGTGCTTTTAATCCCTGTGTGTGCACAACAGGAAGAAAGGGCAGAGACCCCCTTTCTCCTTCATGCCACACAGGCATGCCACAGCTGCAATCGGGCTCGGTAAACGATCCGGCAAGATCTGTGGGTGCAATAAGAACCATGTGAGCATATCATAACAAGGAGCGTGGGCAAGTAATCTGAGCATTTTCCAGAACGTAGCATGGCTGTACAAGGACTAAGCCAAGGCTATGGCTGGTTGTGCTATGACATGCATCTTCTTCGGGGACTACGCTTCGCTTTACAACCTGTGCCTCCATCTCCATGACAACAATCGCCTCATCACCCCGAACGGCGGCCACTGGCGCAACCTCAGCCTGCTGCCCGGGTACACCCGCCCCGAACTCCAGCATACCATTCTCAACTCCCTTCTCATGCGCTCCGATGGCGAGATCTGGGCTCCATCCATCTCGATCCGCCCCCACACTTCGTTCCATCCTTACGGAAGCCTTTCAGCAGCACGTGACCCCCCTTGCCGCCGATGTGGCAGCAATGGGCGGCACGCTGGCTACTGAACTTCCTCACCTTTCCACCACCGCCGCCTCCACCTCCACTGCCATTTCCGCCTCCACTGCCGACATCACAGCCCAGCTCCTCGATCTCGACCAGCGCCTTCAAGCCACCGCCATATGCACCGCCCTTGAGTGCTTGCATGACACCGCCGGCCTCACCGCCCAGGCGGTGAAGGACATCGCTGCCCAGCCGGCACCTGCTGGCCCGGCCAGTGATGTTCCCTCCACCTGGGCGGACTCTACCACCTCTGGACACGACCTCCACCATCGCGGCACAACTCAAGCAACAAGCCCTCGACCTTCACGAGGAGGCCGAGCTCGACAACTAGCGCAGCCACAATGTCATCGTCAAGCACTTCGACCAGCCGGCAGGTGAGACCCCGACGAGCCTTCTCACGGCATTTAAGCGCGACATTCTTGCCCCCATGCAACTCACTGGTGACCTGCAGATGTCGGAGTGTCCGCCTCCCCCGCGCGCGGGGTAAGGCTGGCCCGGCACCCGTGCTCCTCACCTTTAAGTACATGGCGGACAAGCTGTTATTTCTTAAGGGGACTGGTCCCTTCCGAATTTTTTGGCGCCAAAAAATTGGCGCCGGTACCGACGATCACGGGACCATGAAAAATCGCACGTGTGGGAAAATTGTGGTGGAGACCACGCCATGGCGTATACCGATGCGCAAGATTTTGCGAGGTGGCAGAGGGCTAATGTCGCGCTGGGATTGTGGCAACTCGACCATGATTTCACCGGCGTGCTGCTGGATGATATTTTAGCGAGGGATCGGTTTATTGAGCTTGGGCCCGCTGGCCTGAACCACACCCCCCCCGTGGATCCTTACGATGGAAATAATGTTTTCAGAAACGCCGCTTACAGATGGTTTGCGGCTAGGATGGGATGGATTGCTCCTGACGGAACCGCGCGCCCATTGCCTCAAGAAATCCTGACGATCATTCGGGACCGCTTCCCAGACCCGGCTGGAAACTACGTCGGCTTCATAGCCACCGCGGATCGGCGCTGAATTATTTTTTTTCGTAGGATCGCGATGACAGGCGCTGGTAAAGCAGCAACAGCGCAGCGGCGAAGGCGCCAGCGGGAGAGAACCGGTCAGGCGCCCTCAACCCCAGCACCAAGTCGGGGGGTTGGCAGGCCTCGGGGCTCGCGCAAGGCCAGGTTTCCTGGTCGGCCTCGGGTGGCGCAGCAAACCAGGGCGGAGTGGGTGTCTGGAAAGGGTAAAGAGAGTCCGCAGACCCCGGCGACGGCCCATGCAGGCCAGTGGCGGAAGCGATGGAGGAGCGAGCGCGCCGACGACGACAAGCTCAGGGCGTCAGTCGGTGCCGCCATTGACCACAAAGCCGTCGCCTCAGAAGTTTTATCCGCATGGTAAGATGGCCAGCGCTGGTGCCGCTGATGAAACGCCGCCATCACCACCTGCACAAGGCCCCCCCTTGAGCATGCCTCGTCTCCTGGTGGACTCTTGCCAGTTAGAGGAGATGGCCAGCATGATGCAATGCCCTTTTTGCTGCGGTGTTGGTTGTGTCAAGGTGGGTGAGATGGCTGCCAAGAAGTTCAGTGGGGAGGGTAGCTTGGCCGACATCGTGCTCTGGTGCAGCAATCCGTGGTGCGACAAGCCTGATGGCGAGGGCAGCAAGGAGCGTGAGCCATGGCGGATCCCATTTCCTATCCTGCGCCCCAACTCAGACTTGCGTGAGGGTATGGATCGCAACGAGCTTCCTCTAGCTTGCTTGCAGTAGCTGCTGTCCTCTTCTCTTGCACACGCGCGCAGCTGCTGAGGTGCTCGACGGTGCTGGGTCTGGCATTCCCTCGCGGGCACAAGGCTTGGGACAAAGATGTGGATGCCGTAGAGGCAGTCATCATGGATTTTGGGGGGGAGGTGATTGCTGAGAACAGGGAGAAGGCGCGTGCATGGGAGCAGAAGGCTGGGAGGTTCAAGGTTGACAAGGAAGGGAGGCAGGGCTGTCGGGTCAGCTTTGATGGATCGTGGCCAACCAGGGGGTATCAGTCCAAGTGGGGGCAGCAGCTCACTATCCACGAGGGCACGGGGCTGGTCATA
Organism: Mesostigma viride; assembly: GCA_009746045.1. Taxonomy (NCBI): domain Eukaryota; kingdom Viridiplantae; phylum Streptophyta; class Mesostigmatophyceae; order Mesostigmatales; family Mesostigmataceae; genus Mesostigma; species Mesostigma viride. Next base: position 143,776 of record RPFO01000612.1, read on the forward strand.
GGGCTGCACATCAGTGGGAAGTGGTGCCCTGTGTGCCAGGTGGCTAGCAGGTTAGGAAACGGGATGCTGGTCTGCATGTGTGCTGGCTGAACTGGCAGGATAGCAGCAAGGGCATGGAGTCGCAGGGCGCGCGCTTTCTACTGCATGAGCTGGCTTCCCTTCATGCTGGGGTGTCTTTTGGGCAGGTGAAGAAGGGGGAGCAAGGGCCACAGCAGCCCAAGCCTCTCGCCCAGAGGTTGTACGCTGCACAGGTGGTGAGCGATGGTGACACTAGCTGCATGGTATGCCCAAGTGCGTGCAGACACTTCCCTGCCGCATGTGCCCGAGAAGCTAGAGGACCTCAATCACTTGGGGAACTGCCTCTATGGCGCCCTGCTCAAGGTGAAGCGGGAACACTTCGGGGCAAGCTGCCTGCATGGCGTCCTGGATGAGCACTGCATCAGACATGTGTGCTATTGCTTTCGCACGTTGATCAGGCGCAACCACCACATGCCAGCTGAGTGGCTGCACGAGGCAACTCAGAACTTGCTCAGGCATGCGTTCAATGATCACAGCACGTGCAAGCAGTATCCCAACCATGACTTGAAGGGCAAGGGGAAGGGGGGGGCTGGGGTGGAGGTGGTGGAGTGGTGTACCGCCACTAAGGAACTGAAGCCAGGGCAGGTCCGTGACACCACGCCCGGGTGGAAGGGCAAGAAATGGCTGCCCCCCAAGGACAGCACCTCCAAGGGGGTGGTCCTGGATGTGTGGGGGATGGTGAACAGCGTGTGGCAAAAGTACACCACCCCCTCGCTCCTCAAGGCGTGCAAACACAACACCCACACAAACCTCAATGAGTTCCACCACAGCCAGCAGGTCAAGTGTCTCCCTCTTGGGAAGGGGGCCTTTGCTCACACACGCTGGCCTGTTGCTGCCATGCAGTGTGAGATCATACGCCGTATAATACGGTATAATACGGTATAATACGTAATACGCTGGCTTTTAGCGTATAATTTTTCATACGTAATACGTTTTAGCGCATAATGACGTATAATACCGTATAATACCGTATAATGCCGTGTTTTCCGCGTTTTTTTTACGTTTTGCGCGGCTAGGATGCCAGAACGACAGGGCAACGATTTGAAGCCACAGATTTCGTATCTCTACTAAGTACTGACCCGTCTGAACTTTCACAATTCGACGCGATCTTATTTTGACATTGTGGTGCACAGTGCGCGCACCGTGCGGAGGTGGCCATGGCGACGTGCGTTCCGTTAAAATATGGCTAATCCGGCGGGCGACAGGCGACGGGACATGCCCGAATTTTTTGGCGCCAAAAAATTCGCGCCGGAACCGAAGGTCATAAATTTCACGTGCACGGTGCGCGCACCCCTTGCGGAAGTGGCCATGGCGACTGCGTTCAGGCGAAACTACCACACCAGGGCAGGCGAAATGCAAAATTTTTACTCGAATCTAAAAGACGATGCGTTTATGATGTTAGTTTGTGGCGGAAATCAGCTGGTTGACAATATCGCTGTTGTTTTTTTATGCCATCGGCATGGGGGGTAATCTGAATTTTTTGGTCGCGCGGAATGAAATAGAATTCATGATAGCGGCTGTAAAATCGCGGTTTTAAGGGTTGTTCTGACCGTGAAGCAGGCGTTAATATCGGTTGCATCGAATTCTAAACCGATCTGGTGCTTTTTGCCAGATTTTCGGCCATTATCGGTAAGTAATTGTTCAGACCTGCGCAGTGCGTGTCTGACCTGTCCATGGAAGAACGGCTGTTGTTGCGCGCCTGGGTGAGGGATTTACGAGGGCGAGGTACAGATTTGTCGCGAATGTTATCTGCTATCAGTGCTTTCTTCTATGAGCTCATCGTTCGAGGTTTTTTGCGTTCTTTTTGGGCAGTTTCCGCCAGCTAGCTCGCCGTCGCTTGCCGTTGTGTTGTCGAATACCTGGCAGCTTTAGATTGTTTTCGTTGATGCCGTGATCAGGGCCGCTTCAGTCGCAGCCTATAGTCTTTGGGAAGGTATAAGGCATTTCATAAAACGCGTTCCGGCAAGGATGTTGTGCGTATGGACGCTTCTTGTTGTTTAGAGTGACGCACCCTCTCTTCGCAGGCCACAGCGGCATCACAGCGCTCATGCGCTGAAGGGCCGCCAGTGGTTTCTTTGCATTTTATCGTGCAGGGATGGAAGTGTTTTAGTGATGATGATGTTGGAGATATTGCATTTGTGTGACTGCATGTAGATAGCTGGCACCAATGGTTGTTTGAGCTTTCCTTTGTTATGATGATGTGACAAGACTACAATGTGCTGAGCCAACCATGGTTGACATGCATGACTGCATGCAAGCTATATATACCATGTTCCTGCTTGGTTCCTCGCCCTCCATAGTCCCAGTTTGTCATCCATGCCGGGGATACAGTTTAGGAGGTGTTGTTGAGTTGATTAGCTTGGTTGGCATCAACCTTACACTCTAACCTGGGAGAAACATAGGAAATGCTGCTTAGGCGTATTAGGGCTACCATCGTCAAGGCTATGAACATATTTACAAGGCTGGCCATGCTGGAGGGATGATGAAGACATATGAGGTGCGTGGCCACCCCTTTGTACATTGTAAACATACTCAGCATGGTTTTGGTGCATGTTGGATGGCATATGAAGTGGCACTGTGGGGTTACTAACTTACTGAGTGGTCCTTAGCGCCTTGTCAGGTGGTCATATAGGAAACCCATCAACTTGAGTAGTTCTTGTCACAATGACCCCCACGTTGAGCATGCGTTGCCGTCAGCGTGCAAGAGTTAATTATGTGTGCTTTGGTCAGTTTGCAGATGTCTTTGATGAAGAAGGAGGTGCTAGTGTGGCTGAATGGTTACTATAATTTCCTTGTAGTGTCTACATGGGTGGCCGTCTTGGAATGGTTGTAACTTGGGCAGTTCTTGTCGGAACGTCGTCAAACCTGGAACATAGGAGGTACCATATGTGCAGAGGATGGTAGTGTGTGGTTTGGCCAGTTTTCACGTGGCTTAGATGTATAAAGGGGTGTTAGTGTGGTTAAATACTAGCTAAAACCTCCGTCAGCGTCATCACAGGTGGCAATCTGGGAATATCCATCAAATAGGGCTGCGCTTGTCAGAATGACCTGAAAATTTGGGGCTGCATGTCCCCCCCTCTCTAGTATTTGAAAATATAAGATATGGCATGATTCTATGTGTTTATGATTTGTTTTATTTTTTTTGGTGAAAAAAAGTACCCTTTTTGCGAGAAAATCCATCAATGTGTCTAAACATCATTATTTTGTGCTCAAAATTAGGCAGACTTTCTCAAAAGTGGGGGAACTATATGGAAATATATGATTTGGTCCAAATATGTTTGCCCATTGTCCTAGGGAAAATATGCCAAAAGTAGCGTCTTTTTCTATTTTTAGCGCGTAACCGGCATCTGGTGGGGGCTAGTACCCCCCCCAAGTGGTTGGAAAATTTTTTTTTTAACATATTTATGGTTCCCAATCATAATTGGATTTTTAGCACATGCATAGGTATGGTTTCCAGAAAAGTGCTCTTTAGGCATATCCCCTCCCCTTAAGCCGATGGTTAAAAGTGATGTTCTATTATGATGTTTCATAGCAAGATCTGCACTATTTGCAAATTCGCTGCCTTTGTTGGTACAGATTTGCACGGGGGTCTCATCCAACGTCAATTTGGCCGCGATGAATAATCTAGCATGTGTGCCTGCGACGGTAGAACTCGACATTCGTGGGTTATTTTGATGCAGCAAGAGCGGCCGTTTAGTAACGGACACCATGAAAATAACCTAAGCATCTTCGATCTGCGGCCATTTCCTGTCATTTCTAAAATGATTTCGTTCAGGCCTGCGCGATCCGCGGTTAATCCATCCATGGCTGGCTGGCTTTTCTTGCGCGCCTGGGTAGGAAATAATGCCGGCCGTGGTACGTTGATTTGCCGCATGTCACCGCCCAGTCTGTTTGCGCTCTTAATTAATGAACCTGGCATGAAACTTTTTGCGCCGTTTCTGGGTTTTTCTTGCTATTTTGTTCTCCACTTGTTGCAGTTGTGCTATCAGATTTTCCGCAGCTTTCAATGGTTTTCCTTACGCTGCGTATGCCATGCTTCCTAAAGCTACCCAGAATTGATCGGGCAGTTATCTGGCTTTGCTACGCTTCCTGTATGGAGGTTTTCACACGGTAGACATTCTATATTGCGTAGTCAAGGACCCTAGCTGCCTGGGAGCGGCATCACCGTTGCAAGGAGCTGGCGAGCTCATAGACGCCTGTCATGCTCTTCAGCCTGCTGGAAAACCTTGAAGGTTGTTGTATGGAAGGTGAGAATATGTGAGTTACTTATCACATCCCCACCTGTTTAGCCTCCGTGGTTCCCCAACGGGGACACGAGATTAATTAATATTAATTAATTAATTCAGTTAATTAATTAATTAATGCACACCACGAGTCACACACCTGTAGTCACATGCAGCTCAGTATATTCACATAGCATCGCACCATGCAAACATACTACATGCATTAATTGTATACTACTGTAGTATTTGCGTGCATGCACAGCCACATATATATATTAAAATATATAATTACTTGCATCAAAGTGAAGGCACCCAAGTAAACATAACCAATATAAAGCCACATATATACACATACACACAATTATGCATGCGCACGTTTACATTCTCAGTATTACATGCAATACATCGATCGTGTCCACAATATCCACCGTATAGAGTATAGCCGAGGGTAGGGCAACCTTGGATTATGTCCAAAACAGTGTTAAAAACATGTGGATTGAGGGTGGGTGTCTTAAAATGTGTAAAATCAGAGTATTCTGAGTGTGCCCGTACGAAAACGTATAAAACCGTATTATACCTTATTATACCGTATTATACATTATACTCCACCGTGACCGTATAACGCGTATAACGTACGATCTCACTCTGCTGCCATGCAGGGCGTGCTCAAGGTGCAGCTGGGCGAGGAGTGGTGGAAGCCAATTGCCAACAAGCTGGGCATCACGGTCACACCGGCTGTGGAGGAGCAGCTGGCCTCCCTCAATTAGCTGGAGAGGGCACGCCAGCAGGCCAAGAAGAGGGACCCAAACTGGCGCAGGCTGCGCAAGAAGAAAAAAACTGAGGCCCAGGGGGGCAAGTGGAAGGATAACAAGGCCGGTGGGGAGTATGAGCATGGCAGTGGCTATGCCATCTACAGGCAGCCCGTGGCTGGGCAGGAAGGGGGGGGGAAATCCAGTGACAGTGGCAGTGACAGTGTGCTCTGCACGGTGTGTGGCGGTGCAGAGCAAAAGAAGGTGAACCCCTTTCTCTTGTGTTCCAACCAGGATCCGGGCGACCATGGGGGCCACATGTTGTGCTTGGGTTTCACGCTGTCCACCGTGCCTGGTGATCCCTGTTTTTGTGCAGCATGTGATGACACGGGGGCCAACAGTGTGCTTGATCGACAGTTTTTCCAGTTTTTTCCAAGTCCTGAAAAGGGCTATAACCATGATCATATATGTGTATTACTGGTCAGATTGAGCTGAAAATTGGTGGGTATACATTTCCCACCATCTAATATTTGATTTTAACCCCACTGGCCATATAACATGTGTTATTGATTTAATTTATTTTTTTATGTGCTAAAAAAGACCCTTTTTAGGTCAAAATTTAACACCTACTAGTTTGAAGTACCATTTTTGGGACCCAACTAGCCAGGTTTTTTGTAAACAGTGGGAACTTAAAGAAAATATCATGGCTGATTGAATTTGGTCTTGCCATGCACCTAGGCACTAGGTGCCATGGACCCTATGGTTTAGCGTATTATGCTGGCATCCGGTGTATAGCCAGGGGTCATGAACCCTACAGGTGGGGGGATGCATGCCCAAACATGTTGTTTTGATGCCCCAAACTCAAATCTGGACATATCATGTGGAATTACAATGTTATTACATGAGTTCACTTTTGGGGTGGTCAGAAGGGACCAGTCCCCGCCGCAAGAAGCTCTCGGAGACTCGCTTCACGCTGGACGACGACTTGACCCTGGCCCAGCAATGTTCAGCGGCGACGCGAGCTATGGCCGACCTGTCTTCAGCTCCGGCAGCGCGCAGGGGGGAAGCCGGTATACTGGAGGGGGGCGGTCATCCACGTTGACCACAAGCCCTGGCAGGCACCTCCTGCCACCTAGCAGCCTAGGGAACAATGAACATATACCAGTAGTGTAGATTAGTCAGGCTTATAGCCTAGCATGTGGCCCATGCAAGCGCATGTGCGCCCATAATGGCCCCCGTGGATGATGCCATCAGTATTTAGTTACGCCATGCCTACAATCCTCAACTCCCTTCTCCAGCGCTCTGACGCGCCGAGATCTGGGCTCCATCCCTTTCCGTCCCCACCCTCCGCTCCATCCTCACGGAAGCCTTTCAGCAGCACGTGACCCCCCCTTGCTGCCGACATAGCAGCAATCGGCGGCACGCTGACTGCTGAACTTCCTCACATTTCCACCGCCGCCGCCTCCACCTCCACTGCCATTTCCGCCTCCACTGCCGACATCAAAGCCCAGCTCCTCGACCTCGACCAACGCCTTCAAGCCACCGCCAACGCCCTTGAGAGCTTGCATGACACCGCCGGCCTCACCGCCCAGGCGGTGAAGGACACCGCCGCCCAGCCGGCTCGATCCTGCTGGCCCGGCCGGCGATGCTCCCTCCACCTGCATGGGCGGACTTGCTTAAGCAACACACCACCTCCACCGGCCACCTCCACCATCTCGGCACAACTCAAGCAACAAGCCCTCGACCTTCGATCGCGAGGAAGCCGACATCGCCCGGCGCAGCCACAATGTCATCGTCAAGCACTTCGACCAGCAGGCAGGTGAGACCTCCACGAGCCTTCTTGAGGCATTTAAGCGCGCCATTCTTGCCCCCATGTTACTCACTGGTGAGCTGGACATGTCGGCTGTCCGCCTCCCCCGCGCGCGGGGGAAGGCTGGCCCGGCACCCGTGCTCCTCACCTTTAAGTACATGGCGGACAAGCTGGCGTTCCTTAAATGCCGCAAGAAGCTCTCGGAGACTCGCTTCACACATCAATCCGGCGCAGCGCCGGTAGGTTCCCCGGTAATTCCCGCGCGAAAGTTGACGAAATTCGGTGCGCGCGTGCAATGTTGACTGAAATTCGGTGTGCACGGCTATGGTAGCTGAAAATTTATTGCTCACGGAATACGAAGCCATTGTGTACCGGATTTCGCTTGTTCGAACGGCATTGTCATAGGGAAAAATAATATTCACAAAAAAACTCGCGAAACGCTGCTGTATTGGGTGTGAACGAGGACAAGCACGCAGTTGGCGCAGTTTTTGCTCACCGTCCGACCAGCCCCGTGCAAAACGTAAGGTCTCGTTGCCCAAACTACTTGACGGTGGAAGCGAGCACGTTCTACCAGTTCCTTACATCATTTCAAAGAAACCCAGCGTAGGATTTCCCTTAATTTTGCGTTTCCGATTTTTACGCCCCTTCCGCGAAAAAGTGAGAATTATAGGAGCGCTGACCTAGGGGCAACACAGCATGTCGTGCTTTTAATCGCTTTTACGTATTTTCTTGCAGCTATATGACTTCGCTTGGGCGCAGCAACATCGCCCGGTGTTTATCCTGCGGGCGGGGCTTGCTGGCCCCGTCCGGAGTGTGCTCGGGGTGCGGGAAGAACCACAACAGCTACTGGTTTATAACGTCGACAACCCCCCATTTTCTGGTCATTAACCGGCGTATTCTTGTGGTTTAAGCTTCCGGCGACGGGCGAAAAGAGCTCTTACCATGACGGCATGCTCTGGGGAGGCGTTCCGAGAAGGACTGGGGCGGGCAGGCAAATTTACACGCGACAGTGCCCGCACGTCGCCTGCGCACCCCGGCGTACAAGGCAAAGCGCAGTGTTTCCCTCCTGGACGGCCCATCGCTGCCTTTGCCGGGCGGCATGTTAGGGAGGCGGCTCCTTCTTCCTTTCTTACCGCCCGTTTCATAGTTCATACCCCGTGAGTTTCCCAACGGAGGCGTGTTAATGATGAGCGGCTGCATGCATGAATGAACGGGTGTATGAATGAGGGAGGGGGGGAGGGAGGGAGGGAGGGAGGGAGGGAGGGAGGGAGGGAGGGAGGGAGGGAGGGGGAGGGAGGGAGGGAGGGAGGGAGGGAGGGAGGGAGGGAGGGAGGGAGGGAGGGAGGGAGGGAGGGAGGGGGGGGAGGGAGGGAGGGAGGGAGGGAGGGAGGGAGGAGGGAGGGAGGGAGGGAGGGAGGGAGGGAGGGAGGGAGGGAGGGAGGGGAGGGAGGGAGGGAGGGAGGGAGGAGGGAGGGAGGGAGGGAGGGGGAGGGAGGGAGGGAGGGAGGGAGGAGGGAGGGAGGAGGAGGGAGGGAGGGAGGGAGGGAGGAGGGGAGGAGGGAGGGAGGGAGGGAGGGAGGGAGGGAGGGAGGAGGGAGGGGAGGGAGGGAGGGAGGGAGGAGGGAGGGAGGGAGGGGAGGGGGGAGGGAGGGAGGGAGGGAGGAGAGGGGGAGGGAGGGAGGGGGAGGAGGGGAGGGGGGAGGGGAGGGAGGGA